>SJYA01000080.1:306484-344122 GCA_006410615.1 Neotragus moschatus | reverse complement strand
AGGCTACCCACTCCAATATTCTGGCCTGGAGAATTCCATGGACTATATAGTCGATGAGGTCGCAAAGAGTCAGACACAACTGAGCGATCTTCGCTTTCACTTTCAGGTAGTGCTAGTCACAGAGAACCTGCCTGCTAGTGCAGGAGATGTAAGAGACGGAGGTTCAATCCCTGAGTTGGGAAGATCCCCTAGAGGAGGGCAGGGCAACCCATTCCAGTATTCTTGCCTGGGAAGTCCCATGGACAGAAGAGCCTGGAGGGCTACAATCCATAGAGTTGCAAAGAGTCTGATACAACCGAAGCAATCTATCATGTGCCCACGCATACACACAAACTGCAATTCCTACGAGCTGTGACCTTCAGGGGGACCAAGGAGACTAAATGATCAGAGTGAGCTTCTGAGCCACCTTCAGCCCCAACAGCCCCACTTCTGTTTCCCGAATCAGGACTACTAGAAGATTTCTAAGGAGAAAAATGTCCACTGGGGAGAAAGTATTTGAAAAACAATAACAACGATATGGGTCTAGGTGGGTCTCCAGCGGCCCTCTGAAGTCTGACATTCCATAAGTTCATGAGTCTAGGAGGGGAACTCTGCCAGGGGCGTGTGAGCAAGGGCACTGGGCCTGTCTCCACGTGAGCATCAGCTGACAGCTGATCAGGGTGCAGTGTCCTGTGAAGGAAGGCCTACTCAGGCCCCATGGCTGCTAAAACCTCTGAAGAGGGGCCAGTGATGGTGCTGGACAGCATTCTGGAAGGAAGTGAGCTGTGCAAGCCTGAGGAAAGAAATACCTCTCTATCCAATATGTTAATCCCTTCTTCTAAAGGAATTGGGAAACTGTCAAGCACTTCAGATAGGTGGCTCAAACTCTGTGTTGTCTCACCCAGACTGATTCTTTGCCATGCTCAGAGGTCTAATTTTGGAGCAGAGAGTGCTAAAAGATTATCTCGTCCACTCCAGATCATTCGGGAGTTAGTGGCAGATCTGGGACCAGAACAGGAAGTTCCCAAACTCCAGGCAAGGACCCAGACATGCTGCCCTTCCAGAGGGCCTAGTCTCACCTCCTTGAATTTTTAGGAAGATGTCTTATCGCCCTGGATAGAAATCATCAATTAACCTCCAAAATCTTCTCCAGCCAGAAAAGCCAAGCTTTGGGTATAAATGTATTCCAGTGTCCCTAATTCAAGGTCAGAAGAGGTCTTCATATTCTATTGTGGCCCTTGAAAAGTACAGTGTGTGTGTGTGTTTTCCATTACAAAATAGCCAATGTCAACTCCTTAATCTATCTTGTCAGGAGAATCCGCTTATTTGGGCGCAAAGAAATGGGCTACATCCTCTAGCATCTGCTTATCATCTTGGTAATGGAGTCCCGTGCCGTGCTGTGCTTGGCCACTCAGTTGTGTTCTACTCTTTGCGACCCCATGGACTATAGGCCACCAAGCTCCTCTGTCCATGGGGATTCTCCAGGTAAGAATACTGGAGTGTGTTGCCATGCCCTCCTTCAGGGGGTTTTCCCAATCCAGAGATCAAACCCAGGCTTCCTGTACTGAAGGCAGATTCTTTACCAGCTGAGCCACCAGGGAAACCCCAAAGGTGGCCTAACAAGGTCAGACTTGACCTCTGTCTCAGTAAGAGGAAAACTTGTTAGAAAAAAAACAATTGCAAATGAACTGAGAGTGAATTCTTGCAGTGGAGGGATGGGAAATAATGAGAAAAAGTCATTGTCACAGCTAAAGAAAAAAAAAATTGCAATTTCTGTGGTCTTGAGGCCTCAACTACTAATAAAGGCAAATGTTTCCACTGGCAAAATTTCTAGACGTTTGACATGTTTGAAAGTAGGTAAAAAGCAGTTAGGAAGTTCACATCTAGCCTTGTCTAAATCAATGGAATTTACTCTTGTATTAAGCTAATGTTTGGTCATTTTCCTTCTGCTAAATTCACTCTCCAACCTAAATATTTGAGAATACAATGGTAGTACAGCCAGCATTAGCTAGGGGAATGGGCTGGGGGATTCTACTAACCAAATGCGCCTTACCCATAGTACATCTGGGATCCTGGAGTTTGGTTCTTCCAGAGGCTAGATTATATCTTAGGAGCCATAACTAGCCTGTTTGTTAGAAATTTCAATTTACTATGATGAACACTTAGGGCCTTGGTGAATACTCCCTGTTTGATCCTTGTGACTCTGAGAAGTTGGCTCCATTTGAAATGAATTTATAGAAGCTGTATTTGATCTAGATTACCAAGCCGCATCACCTCTGAGAGCAGATAGTTTCAACATTTCTCATTCTTTCTTTGTCAATCTCTTATCATCATTACTCTTTTCCACCTTGTACAATGGCTCTTTTTCTAGGCTCATCTCTTTTGCTAACGGACTAGATTTCTGGGTCCTTAAACTCTCACAGTTCCTAGCATAGGACATTCAAAGATGGGCAGCAGCACAGAGAGAGCAATGGTTCTCACATGTGGAGCTTTTGCCCCTCTGGGGCTATTGATAACTGCTGGAGGCATTTTTGGTTGTCACAACTGGAATGTGAGTGCTATTGACATCCAGTAAGTGAAGCCAGGGATGCTGCTAAAAATCCTATAATTTGCAGAATAGCTTTCTTCGGCAAATACTTATCTGGCTCAAAATGTCAATAGTGCTAAAATTGAAAAACTGTGCCACAGAGGACCAATTTTAGAAAGTTTGTAGTCACAGAAGACTTGCTTTAAATGGGCCAACATATGTAATCAGCAACACTCATCATTCAAAATGAGTTAATCAGGGTAGGAGTTAATTGGCCCCCACCCCAGGGCTCTTGTCAGCCTCTGCAGTATCCTAGGGCTCCGTGGAGTACAGCTTGTGAGCAGTTTGTCAGCGCCAAAGGAATGCAGTATTGAAAGTCATAAGACATGGATTTGGAATCTTGATCCATCATTTACCAGCTGTACAATCTTGGGTGAGTTGCTTCACCTTCTTGGTGTTGTGACTTTGCCTGTAAATGGGATAGTAATATCTATCTCATAGGATTGTTTTAAAGATTGAATGAGATTATAAGTGTAAGCATCTTGCCAGCTCACTTCTTTGCTGGGGAAGTGAGCAAAGTGGTATTAACATTCTGGTTAATATCAGGTTAATTCTTACTGAATTATGGCTGTAGAAAAATAAAACTAAATAATAAACTAAATAATAAAACTAAAAATAAAACTAAATAATACCAAAAATATAGGAAGTCTATGTTAGTGTGGTTTAATAAGAGCTTCTTCCAGGAAGCCAGAAAGAGATTATAAGTAGGTTCTTAGGTCTCCACCTCTTTTTGAACCAGATACAACTGTAATATGTGTCATCTCTCAGAAGTACTTCGACCTTTTTTAGCTCCACTTTTAAAAGAGACCAGCTTCATATCTATGGCATTGCTGTGGGTACTTTCTAAATTCTGAGAAATTGTTGTCTGATGCTGTAATCATTTCCTGCTCTTCTTTCCTTTGTTTTTTACATCCATTGTCTCTTCCATCTTCTATGATGATCCCTTACTGTTGCCCATACTCTTTGTTGATAAAATCTAAACTCTTTAGCATTACATTCAAAGCCCTTCAGGATCTCACTCCAATCAACCTTCCAACCTCACCTCTTATTTCCCCTGTGACATACCCTACACTTCTCATTATCTTGGTCATTACCTAGAGAACTGGACAATACTTTCTAATGCCTCAGCTTTGGATATAATGATAGCTTACTCTGGAGTCTCTTTAGCTCGTTGAACTAAAGGTGACATTGGAGCAGAGGTTAGCAGAAATGTTAGACTTTGAGAACAGAAAGGAAAAGGGAAGGCTGCATTTGAGTAACATGCTGCCAATTTCATCTTCCCTTAAGATCTTCTCTAGGTCTTCCTACTCAACCTGCTCCTAGTGTACCCCCCGCAACCTTCATTTATCATGCTATGATATTGTATGTCTCCCGCACTGGACTGCCAGCCTGGGGGGCAAACACAGCATCTAATTCATCTAGGTTCCTCTAACTCCCAGCAGATCCTCCAGTAGAGAACCTGTCATGGTAAGGGAACGTCAGGATCTCACCTTCACGTAGTCGTATTCACAAAGGTAGGAGGATTCCAAGTCGAAGTGCATGAAGTAAAGCTTGATTCGAAATCCCTCTGGGACAGTGATATTCCAAGTCACCTCTGAATCACTTGGATAGGCGTCCGGATAGCCAGGAGACTGGATCTGGCCAAACATATTGTTAAGCTCCACAATGTGGGCTGAGGCCTTCAACAAGGAGAAGCACAGCGCATGAGAGAGAAGGAGCCACCTGAAAGACAGGAATGGATTCACTCAGATAACAGTCCTTGTCATTTAACTAAATCAACAGCCAGGAGGCCAAGTTCCCAGCATATCACTGACCTGCTGTAATTATTTTTCCCTTATGGGCCTTGCTTATCCACTGTATAATACTGGAGGATAGTAACTTCATTTCTAAGGTTACTCCCAGTTGTGCTCTTTTAAAGATTCAATAATAGTATTAAACTTTCCCAGAAAATATCATATTTGGTACTCTGAGACATATTGTTTTTTGGTTTAAAATATAAATTTCATAGTTAGGTAAAAGCTGATATAATTTCTTCAGCTCGGCTTAATTTAAGAATCATAAACTCTTGACTCAGTTTCCTAAAAAGTAAGTAATAGTAACATGGAAATATTGAGATAAGGCTTGTACTCAATGATAGGATCTGCAGTACCTTAAACAAATTTAACAGAATTAATCAAGAAATATAAAATTTTGAATTAAGAAGAAATTACCAAAACAAGTTGTTTTCCCTCCTCTTTGACAAGTGTTCTTATAAAAGGGTAAAAAACTTACAATCTATTTCCAGTTGTAGGAATCCAAGATAATAGACTGTTAAGAGTTGCATAAGGGGCATGGGAAATTCAACTAAAACTTACAGAACATACCCAAGTGGCTGATGCAATAATGAGGCAGAATGTCCAAGGCTTGCCAAAAACCTAATGGTCAATGTACAGTACAACCAAGGCATCCAATAGACTGTTCCCCTGCAAGACTCAAGGACCTTGAACTCAAACATCTCAAACCTGGCTCATCAATTTCTCCCCTAAATCTTATTTATTCTGATTCCTATGTTTTGGAAACCCTTCTGTTTCTCCTCAGTCAATTAATTTAAATGTTCTTATCCGGACTATTGCTACTGAATCCTAACTGATTTCCTTGGCCCCCATTTCATACCATTTAGCAATCTTCTGCCAAATTTGATTTTCTAAAACACAGACGTGTCCATGTGGCTTCACTGTGCCTGCAGGGCAAAGCATCTGCTACTGGGCTGGCTGATGAGCCCTTTTTGATCTAGCGCTGATTTGTTTCATCTCATACCAGCCTGAGGCAGATCATTCTGGAAGCATGCCACACCCATCCGGGCCTCAACTCCATCACACTAATTCCTCACCTGGTCATCTCATTTATCCTCCACCATCCAGCTCAAAGCTTCCCAGGATACCATGGAATATCCTCCACTCCAGATTGCAGCTCCCTGTACATGCTTCCAATTAGAGCAATGCTTTAGGCACAGCCCTGAAGTTAGGTGTATTTGGGTTCAAATCCCAGTGCACTTCCTTACTGGCCGTGAAATCTTGGGGAATTAGTCTCTGAGTTCAGGTTTCCTCAAATGTGAAGTGAAGATTATAGTCTTTAATTTACACAGCTCACATGAATATTAAGGATGATGTATATAACGGGCCCAATATAAAGCCTGGTATATAATAGATGATGAATGAATGAATGAGCTAAAGTGTGAATGTGGGGCCAGAGCCTTATTAATATATAGTCTAAAAAGTAAGTTCTGGGGAATGATACCAGCATTTTAACATTAATAGTTAGAATTTGGCTAATCGGAAAGTTGTTTCTCCCAACCTACCCCTCCCTGCTCAGTAAAAAGATGCATATATATGTCTACATGCATATATATGAATTTTTGAGTGTATAAACACAATGAGATAACTGCAATGAAATTATCTATCTGTTTTATATAATATTTACATAAAAGGTAAATACATAAGTGCAGAAAGGCCTAGAAGGTATCACTGGGGTATTAACGGAGAAGGCAATGGCACCCCACCCCATTACTCTTGCCTGGAAAATCCCATGGATGGAGGAGCCTGGTAGGCTGCAGTCCATGGAGTCGCGAAGAGTTTGACACGACTGGGGGACTTCACTTTCACTTTTCACTTTCATGCTTTGGAGAAAGAAATGGCAACCCACTCCAGTGTTCTTGCCTGGAGAATCCCAGGGACGGGGGAGCCTGGTGGGCTGTCGTCAATGGGATCACACAGAGTCGGACACGACTGAAGCGACTTAGCAGAACAGGTATTAACAGTGGTTATCGCTGAAGTGGTAATATAAAATTACACTCAGTAAAAATGAGTGCTTTCAATTTTACTTTTGTGTATGTAAAATGTTCAAGTGTGTCTAGAAGGACCTTGTGCTATTTTTTCAATTAAGAAAAATAAAGGTAAAATTTTTTCCAAGGCCCCTACAATAGCAACACGTGAGATGCAACTAAGGAAACAAAATGTTTTCACCCAATTGCCAGGGTCAATATTTTTATAAGCCAATCTGTGGAGGAAGGGCCTCCAAGGCAGAGAGAAAGGCAGGCATGGGTCCAAGCTCTCTGATGAAGTAGTAGGAAAGGTAAGTTTGAAAACTCTGCCTTGCAGGGGTCAGGCAGCCCCACTTTGAAATGAGGAAATATACTGATATTTCCAACCTGTGCTGGAAATTCTGGTTAAGTGCCTCTTGAGCAGGGGAGGGCACTAGTGGTGGGTTGGAAGAGCAGCATTCCAGTCCAGACTTTTACTTCATTCATCTAACCCATGTCAGAGAAGTCATGTAAGGTCTCCCTCTCAACTTCTTCATTCATTAAGTGTCATAGTAATGACTCCCTCTGAGCCTGCTGTCACAGTAAAGGAGGATTGGAGAGTAAGTACTTTGTCAACTGTCCAGCCCCAGTTAAACATTAGTTACTATTACCCCATCAGACTGCTTCCCGAAAAGCAGGGGTTAGGAATGAGCTTTGGTTCCCAAACTGGACTTCCCTGCAATAGCAACATCCGGATTATGCAAGGCTGAAAGGTCAGCTTTCTCCACTTCTGCTTTTTTTTGCACCACACGGAGGAGACCCTGAGCTTCCTGCTGCTAGTTCTGTCATGGGCTGGCCCAGGTGGATGGCTCCCTCCATCCTCAGAGGCCTCAGACCACGTGTAGTAGGCAACTGGTCAGCGTAGGAGGAAGGCCTGTGAAGCACTCTGTTCTATTTTGTTTGCATTTCAAAACAGTTCCAAACATATGAAACAAATCTCCCTTTTCACATAATAAGCCTGAGCATATGCTCACTCGCTTGCTTGCGGGGCTGCAAATCAAAGAATGTAAGTGGCGGCTTCCATTTCCCATCACGCTCTCTGAGTGTTTTTGGCTTCTTATCCACCAGGCACCGGCTGTACAAATTCTGACACCTGCTATCTATTCTCCGACTAATCAAAAAGTTTAGTTACGTTTGCTTGAAATGTCACAAGTAATATATAAAGCCGGGATTTTATAAGCCCTTCTGTAGGCGCAGGCTCTGAGGAATGCATAAAAAATGCCGGCATATAGCCATGGTTGTGGAATGAGTAGCACTTTCTGTCCTTTCCATTCACTCCTCACTTCAGCCTACGCAACACCAAGACTGTTTGGGGATAGAAGAGTTGAAAAGGCTTGTGCAGATCTCTTTGACACTCTTGCTTGACAGAAGACAAAAAGGATACCCCAAGAGGTGACACGTCACGCCCAATGCCATATGGTGAGTTAGCTTCCACAGAAAACTGCAATAACAAAAGCTCACCGAGGGAGCTGGGTCCATGCCCATATCATGCCCAGGCATCTGGCCAAAGCAGTTAATCCTGTGAAAAATAATTTTAAAAACCCGTAGCTTTATGTGAAAATTAAAAAAAAAAAAAGTACTAATACAAAAGCATTTAGTTTAATTGGTCAGATTTCAGTTTAATTGGTCTGGAGTGAGGCCTGGTCATTGGCATTTTTTTAAAAAGTACTATAAATTGTTCTAATGTGCAGCTAGGGTTGAGAGCTGCTGATGTACAATAATATACTTGGTTGAGAGTCTGGCACAGTATTATAGAAAGAAGTCCTAAACTTGGAGCCCAAAGATCCAAATTTGGGTCTGGCCTTTTTCAAGATCATCAGTGTGGCTTTGGGCAAGTTGTTTAACTCTTTTATCCTCTTGTCTCCATAAACCCTTACTTCATCCAAAATCTGAAGGCCAGATGCAACAGTGACTATACAAGTGCTTTGCAAGCTCTGAAGTGTTGTGTCTGTATGAGGCAAGANAACAAGCAGCTAGTAACAAAGTATAGGCTGAGACACTGGAAATATTGAAGAGCTTGGAAACAATTGCAATTTAAAATCTCAGGTTCAGAATCAGGAAGACTTTTTTTTTTAATTTGAAATACCCCTTTAAGAGTCATTTGGTGAAATTCATAGCCTGATTCATGCTACTGGCAGCCTCTGATTTCAGTGAGAAATGCAGAAATTTATAGAGGACTGTAAAATGTGGACAGGTTTTTGCTTTTTTAAACTGAGGTTTAAACTAGCAAACTTCTCTGAAGGTTTAAGAAGCCACAGAGCTGAGCAATGGGAATCTGGTTTCTTTTCCGGTCAGAACAAATAAACACACAAACACATATTTAACTCACAGAGTGTTGGAAGAGAGAAACCAGTGTTCCTTTTAAAGGAGGAAAACAAAAACTCAACCTTGTAGGCACAGGAGAAAGTCACATTGGCCGGCAGGCAGCACCCTGCGTTGGCAGAGGAGAAATCTGAGCTCCAGCAGCACCGGCGGCATTTGCACACAGCCACAGCCTCCCGTTTCAAGTTGCAAGTCTCTGGAGTCCCAGGCAAGGCCCCAGCCTGGCTCCCTTCTCAGAGCCCCGAGAACTGATGAGGAGCTCCTGCACCAACCATAGGACACGCAGGTGAGTCTGCCCAGAGACAAGGTCAGACCTTCCGGAGCTACTTGGCATCTGGTCCCTGAAAGCTGCCCCCCCTACCCGCTGCCCACCCTGTGCCCACTTCTGCCCTGGCACTCACCTCATTTTCCTGCCTTGAGTGCTCCTGGCTGCCTGGTCCCCTTGGCCTGACTCGTCTGCGAGCTCGTCCCCAGTGTGGTATCAGCCTTATCTTTGTTCTGAGGTCCCTGTGTGACTCTGGAATTGGCTGGCATTCTCCATTCAGGTCACGCCTTCTCCTGCCTGCAACAGATCCCCTCTCCCCCTCTCTCCCTCTGCCTTCTCTCTCTCTCCTCTGCCTTGCTCTTACACACACTCAGAGGAACCTGACAGAACAGAATCCGTCTTCTTCCTTACAAGATCTCCTCCTCCAGTTCCCTCCTTCATCCTGTACGGCTGCTTCCAGCTCCCGGGAGAGAATCACTGAGCAGCTTGAATAGGTATTTGTATCACCGTGTGTGTGTGTGTGTGTGTGTGTGTGTGTGTGTGTGTAGACAGTGGAGAGGGACAACGTCAGCTCTTTCCAGTCTCCCTTGCCAGATGGCTATAATTCTCTGCTCGTCTTCAGGACACTGGCAAAAGGACATCAATTAACCAAGGACAATACTAAGAAGGCAATTCTAGTATCCTACACTAGGCAAGAAAAAAGATCCAAATCCCAAAGCTTGTCTGTCTACAAACAACCACAGGCTTTTTGGTGAACCGAGCAGCTGGCCGCGCTTGTGAGCTAGCAGCCAGTCCTTCACTTGGCTAGTTGTTCCTCACCACTTGAAAGTGAGGCTTGAGTTTTTTACCAACTCAGACTGTGCAGGGGCCTGTTACCGCCCAGGGAGGACCCACCGCAGTCAAAGAGCTTCACACCCCATGGGTGTGAAGAGACCTGGGCCTGTGTACATGGCTAGACCCAGGGATTGTGAACAAAAGCACCAGATCTCAGCTGAGCTGAAGAAGGAAATTTCCTTTCTCCACAACAATGACCACCAGTCCTGAACAAGGAGAGGGATGTCTGGTTATAAACAGTACAGTTCACTGAGAACCTTTTCTGTATTAGGCACAGGGCAAGGTGCAAACATCATCTCAATTATTTCCACAAACTTGAGAGGGTCACACTGTCATACCCATTTTACAGATAAGAAAACTGAGGCAAGAGAGGTCCATAACTTGCCTAGATTATCCAGCTACTTATTATGCCTACTGCTGTCACAGCTAACAGTTAACATTTACTGAGTACTGTGTGTCAGGTACTGTTCTAGTAATGGGTTAACTGCTTTTGATTGTCTTTACATTTTGCAGAGCTGAGTAGTAATATTATTCCTGCTTCCAGATGAAGAAACTGCTCAGAGAGTTTAAGTAAGTTACCCAAGATCACACAGCTAGAAAGTGATGTGGAAAAATCTGAGCTGGTATCCATTGTGTTGTGCTGCTTCTCACTAACATATTATAGTGCACATGGCATTACAGATACATACCACAGTCACAGAGAAACTCAATTTGAGGCATTTTTTGAAAAAAGCAATTAGATTCATTCAGAGTTAGCTATAATCTTTCCTTTCTATTCAAGTGAAACATGTACTTTGGACTCAATAACATCTCGGATCCTGTTTCCTCATCTGGAAAATGGGGTTTGCTATGAGACTTAAAGGAAATTATTCTTATGCTTTTTTAGCTGTTCAGTGTACTCAAGAGATGGCTCCCACCCATTCCAAGCAAGACGGCAAACACATGCATTCTCCACTCTCTGATAACACTGCTTTGGCACATTTTGGGGAACAGTGCCTTGAATCTTGCTGAAGTTCTCCTTGTTCCATTTTTTCTCCCGTTTCTCTGTTTTATCACCTTTAAAGGTCAATTTCACTAAGCTGGGCATTATTAAGAAGCTGTGTTTGATATTGTGGGTACAAGTATATGCAATGAGGAGATGTTTGAACCTAGGCACTGTTTTTGCAAAATACTGCTTTCTGGTTTAGGCAAGAGAAAAAAAAAACAAAAAAACAACCTTTAAAAGTCCCATTAAGAAGACTCACAGGCTCCTCCGACATCAAATAACTCTCATCAACATTTTAATGATTTAAGTGTAAATGAATCAGAAACACATGGGCTGCATTTCTTTTGGAATAGACAAGCATTTTAAAACCAAGAGAGGAAGAACTTGGCACAAAGCACCCTGCGCCATGCAGAGGGCCCTGCCCACTAAAGACATTCCCTCCATTACTGCTGCAGATGAGCTGGCCCTCTCCTAATTTAGGGCATATCCAGGGAAATGCAGTCATTTGTTCTGGGCAGAGAGGGGAGAGTTTGGGAGGAAAAGCCATCAGCCTCTCCTTGTAAAGTGTCACAGAGCCACTGAGCCTCCCAGAATAATTTCCTGACTATGTTTTTTTTAAGGCTGCCAACGCTCAATGGGAGGCATTTGAAATATGTTCTGAGCCAAAGTTCTGCCAATATACAGCAGAGCTGATATGTGCTTCCTTGGGAGTTAGCCAAGGCTCAGATGGAATCTGCATGAAAACTCTGTGGCTCAGGACTGATCTGGCCTGGATTCAGGGCAATTTCCCATTGTGTGGGGCTGCACTGGTGATACCGTCCTGATCTTTTGATAAGAACATCCTGGAGCAACATGAATAAGTCATAAAGAGTGGGAGGAATGGAAAAGACAGTGGTCTAGGAATAGACTCAAACATGGGTAACTCATGTGTGACCTTGGGCAAATCACCTACTTTCTCTGCTGCAGGAGGGGAAAGAGGGACATCAGTTTGCTCTACTATAAAGTCAGGGGATAGGAGTCCATTGGGAGCACGAAGCACATATAAATGTGAGTGTGAGGACTATGGAATGAAATTGCAGTGGGGTTGGCGAGGTGAATTGTTAGTAATCTATTAAAAGTCAAAGAGCCCAGAGTGGCCTTCTAATCTTGACACTTGCTTTTATCTGTGGTTATAATATTACATCACTCAGGATTCAATCACAGGTATTCAGAAAGATAATTTCTAAGAAGATTCAACTTGTTTTAAAAAAAGTTGATGAAAAGGCTAACATACTTCATATAGGAAACTAACAGTATGTCTGTGAGAATCATAAAAGTGTAGAATGACGGATGTTGGCTCAACATCCCGTTTATAGCAAGGGAAACGGATCAGAAACCTACTACTAACAGAGTAAATACTATGGCATTCCTACAGCTAGAAGAGGGCTTGGTTTACATGTTCTACCCAAGTGTTTATTATATACAACTCTTGAGCACAGACTTTCTGGAATTCCATGAATGCCTTGGAAAAAGTAAAATATTTGGGCAAAAAGTTTTTATTGGCCAAATGTGAAATCCAGGCTTCCTATAGAATATCTAATAACTGACAAATGTCCCCAAAGATTACACCTTAGAATTAAATTTTGGGTTATTCAATAAACTGACTGACAGAATGCTGGAAACCCTGACTTCAGAAACTATCAGATCATCAGATTATGGGAAATTAAAAAAAATAACAGTGCCTGAGCTTCATCTTAGAAGATCCAAATTCAGCGAATCTTGGGAGGGGCTCTTGAATCTATAATTTTAAAAGCTCCCATGCACAAGTGTCCCATTTTGGGTACATATAATGGTGTGTCATAATTAATGACATCTTAGATTTGATGTAGTATTCTTAGCATCTGCCAGACACCTTCATGTACATCGTTACATGTAATGTTGACATGTGTTTCCAGATGAGGTTCAGAGAGACTAAGTGTGCCAACGAGAGGACGATCAGCATCTAGAGCCTTGGACTCCTGACCCTAAGTCCAGCCCTCCTTCTCCTCATCTGTAGACCCCTGATTCTGCCCGTGGACTGTGAGCATTCATTTTGAGCCATGCTGTCCTGTGACTGCAAGATTTTAGGGGAGGGAAAAATAATTTACATGCAAAAAATAAACTAGGCTCTATGATGGGCTGAATTGTGCTCCTCCAAAATTCATATGCTGAAGCCCTAACCCCCAGGATCTCAGAATTTGTTTGGAGACAGGATCTTTAAAGAGGTGATTAAACTGGAGGTTGTTAGGGTGGGCTCTAACCCAGNAATTTACATGCAAAAAATAAACTAGGCTCTATGATGGGCTGAATTGTGCTCCTCCAAAATTCATATGCTGAAGCCCTAACCCCCAGGATCTCAGAATTTGTTTGGAGACAGGATCTTTAAAGAGGTGATTAAACTGGAGGTTGTTAGGGTGGGCTCTAACCCAGTATGACTGGTATCCTTATAAGAGGAGGAGATTAAGATACAGGCAACACAGAGGAAAGATGGGGTGAAGAGACAGCCATCTGTGAGCCAAGGAGAGAGGTCTCAGAAGAACAACCTTGATCTTGAACTTCCTTAAAATACCTGCCAACACCTTGAGCTCAAACTTCTAGTCTCCCAAACTGTGAGAAAATATATTTTTGCTGTTTAAGCCACCTAGTCTCTGATCCTTTGTCATGGCAGCTCTGGCAGACTAATACAGACTGTTAATAGAAGTTCTCTCAAAGCGTAAGTAAGCCCATACTACTATAGTGTCAAGCTAATTTCAAGCACCACATACATGGAATTAACAAATACTGGGTCAGTTAAGGTTTTGTTTGGTAGGTGATAAGAGAAACCTTGACTAGTGCTGAAACAAAGTTTATTTTCCTTGTGTAGCAAGAAGTGAGGCAGAAGGTGGGCCTGGG
Organism: Neotragus moschatus; assembly: GCA_006410615.1. Lineage (NCBI taxonomy): Eukaryota > Metazoa > Chordata > Mammalia > Artiodactyla > Bovidae > Neotragus > Neotragus moschatus. Next base: position 330,402 of record SJYA01000080.1, on the reverse strand, counting down.
GACATTTTTTTTTTTTTTCTCTTCTGCCAGTCCTAGGAGGGGTGATGTGTCCTTGGGTTAGGTACATGAAACATAGACCATCTGTTATGGGCTGAATTATTTCCTCCCCAAATTCATATATTGAATCCTTAACTTCCAGTATCTTAAAATATGAACATATTTGAAGACAGGAGCTTTAAAGAAGTGATTAAGTTAAAATAGGGCTGAATGGGCCTAATCTAATTACTAATGTAAGAAGAAGTGTTTAGGATACAGACAACATAGAGAGTAGGGAGACCATGAGGGAATGCAGTAAGAAGGCAGCCATCTGCAAGCCAAGGAGAAGGCTCTCAAAAGAAACTAAAGCTGCCAACACCCTGATATTAGACTTCCAGCCTCTAGAACTGTGAGAAAATTGATATCTTTTACTTGAGTGACCTGGTCTGTGGTATTTCGGTATAGCAGCCCTAGGAAGTTAATAGACCATCTATACTTGCCTCGGAGAAGGCAATGGCAACCCACTCCAGTACTCTTGCCTGGAAAATCCCATGGACGGAGGAGCCTGGTGGGCTGCAGGCCATGGGGTTGCTAGGAGTTGGGCACAACTGAGAGACTTCATTTTCACTTTTCACTTTTATGCATTGGAGAAGGAAATGGCAACCCACTCCAGTGTTCCTGCCTGGAGAATCCCAGGGATGGGGGAGCCTGGTGAGCTGCCATCTATGGGGTCGCACAGAGTCGGACACGACTGAAGTGACTTAGCAGTAGCAGCATACTTGCCTTACCTTTGCTCACCTAAATGTGTTTGATACAAATTATGGTTGCTATTTACTCATATGAGGTCTCCCCTCCCCTAGAAGTTCCTCAGATGCTAAGACCACATGGATCAAGAAGATACAATTATCAGACAGGATTAATTAGGCCTTAAGAATTCCTTGGTGGCTCAGAGGTTAAAGCATCTGCCTGGAATGTGGGAGACCTGGGTTTGATCCCTGGGTCAGGAAGATCCCCTGGAGAAGGAAATGGCAACCCACTCCAGTACTCTTGCCTGGAGAATCCCATGGAAGGAGGAGCCTGGTGTGCTACAGTCCATGGGGTCGCAAAAAGTCGGACACGACTGAGCAACTTCACTTTAAGAAGCAAATGAACAGGAGGGGTCAGACCTTGTGAAAGGTCAGGGGATTCAGGATTATCACCTCCCTAACTCTCTAGTGCTATTTCATGACCATTGCTTTTCCAAACTCCTTCTAAATTCCCCTGCTTTCCTATCATTCTGTACACTCTATTCATCTCTACCACTGTCATCTTCCAGTTTCTTTATCCTATCCTCTGTCCCTTTCATTAATAACTTAGGCATGTGACACCATGCTCACCTCTCTTTCCCAGTTCCTCCTGACATCCTGAGTGACAGTGGCCTCTCATTGCTTAGTCTAGTTTAATGATGATTTCTTCCATTTCACCATAGCCATCTACTCTTACTTAGAGCCATATCTATGTCTGAAATCTTACACTTGTGATACCCCATTCCCTGACCACTGTCTCCCATCTTTCTAAGTCTGGCTTCTTCAATTCAACCTCATCAAGATAGCTAGCCCTCTAACACCATTCCATTTCCAGTCTATCAGATTCTCTTGGCTTTATATCTTTTCTGAATTTCACAACCAATCGCCATCACTCCTTAGTGGATTCTTCTTTTTTTTTTAAACCAGTTTCTTGACTCTCTTCTTACTTCTGAGGAATGATTCTTCATATTTCTGATAAATCACTGAGAATCTAATGAAAGCCAGATTCCCTCTGTTTGGAATATCCTCAACTGCTACTGCTGCTAAGTCACTTCAGTCGTGTCCGACTCCGTGCGACACCAGAGACAGCAGCCCACCAGGCTCCCCCGTCCCTGGGATTCTCCAGGCAAGAATACTGGAGTGGGTTGCCATTTCTTTCTCCAATGCATGAAAGTGAAAAGTGAAAGTGAAGTCGCTCAGTCGTGTCCAACTCTTTGCGACCCCATGGGATGCAGCCTACCAGGCTCCTCCATCCATGGAATTTTCCAGGCAAGAGTACTGGAGTGGGTTGCCATTGCCTTCTCAGACAGGAATATCCCCAACAAGATCACATAATTCATTCCCTCACTCCTTCAATTCTTTCTAAAAATGTCACCTTGTTAGTGAGGTCCTTCCTGGCCACTCTATTCTATTACTTCTATTCTCACCTCCATTTGCTGTCCCCATTTCCTGCTTCATTTGTCTTTGTGGCACTAGCCGCCAGCTAAGATGGTATTTATTTTAAGTTTTTATTGGTTTATTGTTTGTTCTCCACCCCATTAGAATAACACTGTCTACAAGTGGACAAGTATTTTTGTATTTTTTTGTTTACTGCTCTATTCCCAGTGCCAAGAATAATGCCCTTGGCTTGCACAAAATAGGACCTTAATAAACATTTGTGGAATGAGTTTTCTTCCAAGAAACATGTAATAGGCACTATTCTTCAAATTTGGGATATAATTTCAGGGGCTTGATGGCTCTCCTAAAACCACGAAGCTCAGAAGCTCAATTGTAACCAGTATTCCCAAATATTTCTCATACATCCCACGATGGTTTTAAAAATCGTTACATGCTGATCACTAGCAAATCTACTACTTCTTTAGCCTAAATGTCTTTCCATAGTTCCTCATGCTCAAATCAAATGTCTATTCTCACCTCCACCTCAAGGTTCCATTAGGCAGAAGTCCTTTTCTATATCCAACTTGCTCATTCTCTCATATGAACAACGTTCGTGAACTACTAGCAAATCAGAAATTCAAGCCAGATATTTGAGTGTCATCACTGACTTATTTTTCCTTTTCTTCTCGTCTGCCGTCAATCAACAACTCCTATTGTTTACATATAAGTATCTTTAAATCCAATGGATGCCTAACATCCATTCCCCATTGCCCTTGCACTAGTGGAATTATTCATTAGTTTTCATTGGATTNTGGTGGGCTGCCCTCTATGGAGTCGGCACAAAGTCGGACACAACTGAAGCTACTTAGCAGCAGCAGCAATAATTAATGATTTTGAGCATTTTAAAGTGTTTTCATTCATGTATCATTTTTGGTAAATTGTTCAAACCTTTTGCCTGTTTTTAAATTTTTGTGTTTTTTTTTCTAATTATTGATTATTTATATATGAGTCCACTGTACATGGAACTTCCTAAGTGGGGCTAGTGGTAAAGAATTTGCCTGCCATTGCAGGAGACACAAGAGCCATGGGTTTGCTCCCTGTGTCAGGAAGATCCCCTGGAAGAGGAAATGGCAACCCACCCCAGTATTCTTGCCTGGAGAATCCCATGGACAGAGAAGCCTGGCTGGCTACAGTCCATGAGGTCATAAAGAGTCCGACATGATGAAGAGTCTAAGCACACTGCTGTATATCAGATGCATAATTTGCAAATATTCCTCCCTCGTCCACAGCTTGTCTTTTCTTACTTTAATGTTTTTTGCAGAGGAAAAGTTTTTAATTTTGATGAAGTACAAGATCAATATTTTTTCTTCTATAGATCATGCTTTTGGTGTTGTATCAAGAAAATCGTTGCTTAACCCAAGTATTCCCAATAATACCATGTACTGGGGGTTTAAACAACAGACATTTATTTTTGACATTTATTTTTCAGTTTTGGAGGCTGGGAAGCTGAAAAGCCAGGTGCCACAAATTGGGTTTCTGGTGAGAGCCCTTTTCCTGATTTGCAGACTGCCTTCTTGTGGTGTCTTCACATGGGAGAGGGAAAGGGTGTCTTTTCTTGTAAGGATGCTAATCTAATCATGGACACCACCCTCATGATCTCCTCCAACCTTAATTACTTCCCAGTTTCCACCTCCAAACTATCTCATTGAGGGACAGGGCTTCAATATACGAATTTTGTGGGGTACAAATGTTCAGTCTGTAGCACCAAGGTCACAGTAGTTTTTCCTGTATTTTCTTCTAAAATTTTTAGACTTAGATTCACATTAGGTCTATGATACTATGATTTACATTTTGGTCTATGATCCATATGGAGCTGGTTTTTGTATACTGCACAAGATTTGGATTGAAGCTCATTTTTTAGCATATAGATATCCAATTGTTTCAGCATCACTTGTTAAAAGGACTGTACTTTCTCCGCTGATTTGCTTTTACACCTTTGTCAGTTGTCCTTAAGTGTGAATTTGTATCTGGTTTCTCAATCTGTTCTGTTCATCTATTTGTGGATCTTTATGCCAGTACCACATTGTCTTAATTACTGTAGCTTTAGAAAAATCTAGAAATATGTAGTGTCAGCTCTCCTGCATTGTTCTTTTTCAAAGTTGTTTTAGAAAGAGTTTGTTAGTTCCTACCAGAAAACCGGCTGTAATTTTGTTGAATCTATACGTCAGTTTAGGGAAGAATTGGCATCTTAAGAATAATTAAGTATTCATATTATGAACATTCAGTATTCTTAAGTGAATACCGTATATCTCTTCACTTATAAATTTCCTTAAAATTTCTCTCAGTAATGATTTGTTGTTTTCAGCGAATAGCTCTTATCTACCTATTGTCATATTTATCTCTAGGTCTTTCATAAATGTTGATTACATTGCATATGACATTTTTATTTTGATTTTAGATTGCTCATTGCTAATATAGGAATATAAGTGATTTCTTTCTGTCTTCTGCAATCTTACTGAATTTACATTTTAGTTATAATAACTTTTTTAAAGATCCCGTCAGACATAGATGATCATATCATCAAAAGAATAAAGACGGTTTTTCTTCTTTTCTTTTCCTTGCTTTGTTGCACTGGCTGGAACCAAAAGTGTAATATTGCATGGAAGTGGAGACTGAACATAAAAGTTTTATTCTTGATCTTATGGAGAAAGCATTCAGTCTTTGCCATTATGATGTTTGCTAACTGTGGGATTTTTGTAGTTGTCCTTTATCAGATTGAGGAAGTTCCCATCTATTCTTAGTTTGCTGAGAATTTATACCAGGAATGGCTGTTGGGTTTTATCAATTATATTTTTCTGCCTTTATTTATTTATTTATTTCGGCCATGTCACACAGCTTGTGGGATCTCAGTTCCCTGACCAGGTAGTGGAAGTGCAGAGTCCTAACTACTGGACCTCCAGGGAATTCCATTTTATACTTTTATTGACATAATCATATGATTTTCATTTGTTAATATTTAAAATGTCAATGTTAAAAATTTACCACTTTAAAAATATGGTAAATTACATTGATTTATTTTCTCGACTTTTCCAGAAAGTTAATCTTGCATTAACTCTACTTGGTTATGATATATTAATCTTTTTATATATTGTTGAATTCAATTTTATAAAATTTTGTCAATAATTTTTTATATATGGTTTTGAGGCATATTGGTATGAAGTTTTCTTATAACATTTTAATATGATTTTGGCATCAGAAAAACACTGGCTTCGAAGAATGAGTTGAGAAGCATTCCCTTCTCTTCAGTTTTCTGGAAGAGTTTGTATAGAATTGGCATTCTTTCTTTCTTACGCATTTCTTAATACAGTGAAGTTATATAGACTTGAGTTTCCCCTCTTCTTCTCTGTGGGGAGATCATTTTAACTACAAATTCCATTTATTTAACAGATAAAAGGTTGTACAAATTATCTGTTTCATCTTGAGTAAATTTTTGTGTTTTTCGAGGAATTTGTACATTTTATCTATGCTGTCTTTTTAAAAATTTATTCTTAATTGGAAGTTAATTACTTTACACTATTGTGTTGGTTTCTGCTTAATGGCATAACATTGTTTATCGTAGTATTGCTTTATTGTACTTTTACTACTTATAAAATCTTTAGTAATGTCACCTCTTTTATTCCTGAATTTGGTAATTTATATCTTCTCTCTTTTTGTGCTGATCAGTTTTGATAGAAGTTTGTCAACTTTATCACCTCCTCGAAGAGGCTGCTCTTGATTTCATTGATTTTTTTCCCCCCAACATATCCCTATTGCATATTTTAAATGGATTTATCCTCCAGTTCTTTAAAGTTGTGTATCTGGGAAGGTCTTTACCCTTCTTGTTTTAAAAAGATATTCTCATGGAAGCAAAGAGTCTATTATTTTGAGTGCAAAGAAAGGCATAATTAAAATGACAGTGTGCATATATCAAGCACTTAGGTTATGCGAACAGTCTTTTGAGTTAAACATCATTATTATTTGCATTATACAGACTTGGAGACTGAGGCTCAGAACAGTTTAAGTTTTCCAATGTCATATACCCAACAAGCAACAAAGCAACTTCAGAGTCTCTAATCTTAACAACAAGATAGAAAAGATTCTGCTGTCTCTCAAGAAAAGAGAGGACATATGAGTATACACTCCAGGAAATGCCTCATGCTTATAGTCCTGAGAAAAAACTTAAGTCACTTGAGAGTCATTCCAGACTTTTTCCAGGACAATGGTCTTAGCAGGAAACTCCTGGGACCCTGTGAAACCATACAGCTCCCCAGAGACACTTTACAGAGAACACAACCAACAAAACTCCAGGATATAGCTTACTGATCAAAGCCACCCAAAGTCATTCCCAGAGCCTGAGAAATGGCTCCATAAAAGTAGCAGCTGGGGGTTGGAATGGGTGTTGGTTCAAAGAAGGCATTTCCCTATGGATGGCTGCACACACTTAGATGAAAAGACAGCCTCGCTGACACTGTTGGGTGGGGCAGCATGTTCTTTTTTCAGATGTTCTGTGGAAATAGCATGGACAAAACAAAGAACACTGGGTCTGCACACATGCTACCTAAATGGATGGATTCAGATCTAAGAACCTGAGCATCCCATGTTGCTTGCCTGGACCTGTTTCCTCATCTATAACAAAAAGACATGAGTGGTTGTTCAGCCTACCATTTGGTGCTACAAAAGTGAGAAGGATAATTATTGTTGTTGTTGTTAATACTTTTCTGAACATTTCAGGATTCTGCATGGAGATACAATGAAAACATTTTATATCTCACGCTGAAAACTGAAATATACCAAAAAAAAGCTGCACCAAGTTAGGATTTGGAACAGAAATTATTTACAAAATAGGCAGTGCTACTGGGCATGTTTTGGTCTTCAATTAAATTCTTTTAAAACTCTGGCTCCATGGTGTAATGGTTTTGGAATTAGTAATAATAAAACATTTGTTACACTGGTGAGTAATGGTTTTATTTAAAACAAGATGAAATGTTAACCCAGTGATGCCCAGAACCAAATGTAAGGCCTCTAAGTTAATGACAGAGGCCAGCAGTGGGGTCATTGCTACTAACCGTTAGGTGGAGGGCTGAGATATACACAGCACAGCTAACTGCATCTCACCTCATTGTTTCACCTTGCTGTTTATCTGTGTCTTAACATCCTTTTGGAAGCACTCAATATTGACTTTTTTTTTTTTAACACTAGCAGAGACACTGGGACTCAGAAAAATTGATTGGGTCAAAGTCTCATGGCTTGTAGGGGTGCAGGGCGCAAGAGGTCGTGACAGTGCAGAGAGCAGGATCTGATATCAGGTGTCAGTTGGGGCAGATGCCTGTGTAACTGGGGAGTATCCACTGTGTGAGACGGGGATAATACCCATTTCAGGTGCTTACTCAGGGCCTGACGCTTACTTAAGTACTAAATCAAAGTTAGCTATTCTTCTTCATCTCCCACCTCACTTTTCATTGCAGCACACGCTAGTCTTGGCAAACACAAGCACAGCCACAGGCAAGCTCCCACTTCCATAGTCCTCCACCCACCAGGAACGTGCCCCCAACAAACCAGTCTGGAATGGACTCCATTCTACTCCCCTCCCCAGCTTGTGAGTCTTGGGCTTTGAAGGTCCTCCCCCAGGGCTCCTTTTCCTTCCTCTGCCAGGGAGAACTTCAGAACTTCAGCCTGGGGCTATCCTCACCCGATTCTGGTAACTTCCCAGGTGTGGGAGTGAGGGCAGAGGGGCTGGGGGCCAGTGCTTCATTTCAAGTTGGAAGGGAGAAAGAAAAGGAAAAGTTAGAGCAACCTTCTCTTGAGGGCCGGTCCCTGCTCTAATCTCTATCAGACTCCCTCCCATCTGTCACCCTCCTCCCAGCCCATATCTCTTTCTCCTCTTTGGCCCCAGGCCTCAGGGCCAAGCTCCCTGGCAAATCTTCATTTTCTTTTTTTTTNCCTGCTACCTGCTGAAGATCATCCTAGGATTGCTGCTGAAGCTCTGGTTCTGACAACATGGGCTAGACACCAGAGGGAGGTGTTTTGTTCAGGTCCTAGCGGGACAATCAGCCCACACCTCAGTATCTGTGGGGCCAGGCATTTATCACCTGGGCAGTGGAAAGTGCCAAGAAATGGTTGGGATAACTTGCTAGGGACCTATGTCCCATCCCTGGGCCTTTGAGCAAAGCTGGGAAGTTGGGGAGGTAACTCCAGATTCTCAGTGGCTGGATTGAACTCAGAGACCTCTGTGAGGATGCTATCCTCCAGAACATNTGTGGGGCCAGGCATTTATCACCTGGGCAGTGGAAAGTGCCAAGAAATGGTTGGGATAACTTGCTAGGGACCTATGTCCCATCCCTGGGCCTTTGAGCAAAGCTGGGAAGTTGGGGAGGTAACTCCAGATTCTCAGTGGCTGGATTGAACTCAGAGACCTCTGTGAGGATGCTGTCCTCCAGAACACGCATGCTGCTGCTGCTGCTAAGTCGCTTCAGTTGTGTCCGACTCTGTGCAACCCCATAGACGGCAGCCCACCAGGCTCCACCGTCCCTGGGATTCTCCAGGCAAGAACATTGGAGTGGATTGCCATTGCCTTCTCCGGGAACACTCATGACATACATGTTATTTCAGCAGCTTCTCAGACCTCGTTTCTAGGGACCCAGGCTGTGAACCACTCAGAATTCTCAGCCTTAAGAACCTAAGGTCATGTATTCACTCTCAGTGATCAGCTATGCTGGGCTTCCCAGGTGGCTCAGTGGCAACGAATCTGCCTGACAATGCAGGAGATGTGGGAGACACGAGTTTGATCCCTGAGTTGAGATGATCCCTGGAGGAGGAAATGGCAACCCATTTCAGTATTCTTGCCTGGAAAAGCCCATGGACAGAGAAGCCTTGGCTGTCTCCAGTCCATGGGGTTACAAAGAGTCAGACACAACTTACCAACTGAGCATGGGTAGCTATGCACATTGCCTTCTGATTTGTGGTTAGACTAAACCCTTGCTTATTTTCCCTAGAGAAGAAATAGAATGAGTGATGAATCCTGAGCCTTACTTTGGCTAATAGCTAAAAACTAAATAGTGGACCATGAAGCATCAGTTAGATATAACTATGGTGCGTTTGGATGTGGGTTTCCTATGAGCACTTGAGCCCTGCAGAAAGGCTGTATTCTGGAGCTCTGCTCCAGGGGATGCTGAAGAGCTGCACATGTTTTCAGCCAGTGTCTGCCTGTTGGAACACACTTTGTTCTGCACAGGGAGGGCATGGAGCTTTTTGTCAGCTATATGCTCACATTTCTGTCCTGAATTTTCTTTGAATGTCTTTCTCTGTGCTGGAAAACCTTTGCTGTCTGTTCTGTGCACTAGATGGCTATTACACATACTCATGGCTTTAGGGTTCTTTGCTTCCCTAGATTAGTGACCTAGAAGCATCAAGGGACCAAATGACTAGCAATGACCTTAGGTTAGGAGGCTCTGCCTGGTCCTGGCTCTGCCATTTATTAACTGCGAGTCTCTAGGCCTTAAATCTAGAATGGGGATAATGATTCCCTTTTGTGGTCCCACAGGGTTCATTTATTGGACAAATATGCACTGACAGCCTATTATGCGCCACTCCCTGCTCCAAACACCGTAGATACACTGAATGAAACAGACATGGTTCTCTGTCCTGATGAAGCTGACAGTCCAGGCTAGTTTGAGAATCAAAACCAGAAAACATCTGAATACCTTCTGTTAACTACAAAGTGCTCTGCTGACACGCAGCTTTCTACTGGTTTTGTTTGAATGGTTTTGCAGGCTGTTGTGGCAGGAGACAAGGTTCCAAACAGACACAGACTCAAGGCTCCAAAGAACACAAATATGAGGAACTTACCCCCTAGCAGAGTTGATGGACTCAGTCCTGCTAGGTGGGAAATTGTAACTGGTCTGACCATGCCCATTGTCTTTTCTTTTTTTCGAAATCTTTCTTCTGGAAGATAAGAGCATAGGACTGGTGAGACCAAGCAGGACTCTCTGGGGTTCCTGGGAAAAAAGCCTTTCTGTGTCCCTCATTTCTTTGATAACAGGAAATAAGCTTCATTCACCCTGGCGCTAGCAGTAAAGAATCCATCGACCAATGCTGGAGACACAGAGATGCAGGTTCGATCCCTGGGTGGGAAGATCCCCTTGGAGAAGGAAATGGCAACCCACTCCAGTATTCTTGCCTGAATNAAGCAGGACTCTCTGGGGTTCCTGGGAAAAAAGCCTTTCTGTGTCCCTCATTTCTTTGATAACAGGAAATAGGCTTCATTCACCCTGGCGCTAGCGGTAAAGAATCCATCCGCCAATGCTGAAGACACAGAGATGCAGGTTCGATCCCTGGGTGGGAAGATCCCCTTGGAGAAGGAAATGACAACCCACTCCAGTATTCTTGCCTGAAGAATCTCACGGACAGAGGAGCCTGGTGGGCTGCAGTCTATGGGGTCACAAAGAGTTGGACATGACTGAAGCAACTTAGCACGCACACACCCTCCCAGATCTTCCCTGAGTTTCAACAGGCAGATTCAAGCAGTTGTTAATTAAGGAAGGGACGGGATGTGAAACCAGGGAGAAACAAACAGTCAAGAGAAACAGTAGAGTATCCCTGAGGCAAGGTCCTGGCTCCCCGTTAAGGGATACATACAGCAATATCTGCGAGATATTTTGCAGATACTGAAACACCAACCAGGTGGGAGAAGTTAACAGTGACAGGATGCTGACCATAAATCTGTAGACCCCAGACCAGCTGGAACCAGAAGGTCGATGATGTTGATTGACTTCCATTTATCTCATCACCAACCAATCAGAATAATGCCTATGAGCTGACCGTGCCCTCTTTGAGCCATTCCTATAAAGCTTCACTGCTCTCTCCAAGGGGGACACAATTTTGAGGGCATTGGCCCACTGTGGCCCCTTTTGCTTGGTGAAGCAATAAAGCTATTCTTTTCTGTTTCACCCAAAACTCTGTCCCTGAGATTTAATTCAGTGTTGAAGTACAAATGCTGGATTCAGTTTTACTGGGGACTTCACTATTCAAACGAAACAGAAAGTTCTCCCCCGAGATTTGGGCAGACACACAAGACCTATGTGCTGCTGGCCGGGGAAGCACCCCAGAAAGCCTCCGAGTCTCCTGAACCCTGTGTTCTTCCCCAAGGCGTCCTGAGCATCCCAGGCCATCCTAAGACAGCTAGTTGGAAGTTTCTGCTTCGTCTTACTGCTTCATGTGATCCCAAATTTCCAAATCATAGGCTACCTACACAGAGTCATCTAACGTTAGTAATGGGGAGTTGGGAGACCCTTGGTCCTCTTCTCCACTCTTTTCCCCTTTTTGTCTCCAACAAGGCCCATCCTCTGGGTCAGGCTCTGTCTGGGTGAGACACTGTCATTGAACAGATTGACACTGTGTAGCTGCAGAAATCCAACAGCCCGGAGGACACTGGATCAGAAAATGAGGCTGGTCCTTACCCCAAGTGCTTAGAAATGTAAAATACAGCCCTTCCCCCTCCCTGTACTCCTCTCAATCATTTGAATACTCACCCTTCTCACTGGGTGGGCTTTAAATTAACACTGACATAACACCATACAGAAAAATAAACTCAAAATGTATTAAAGAGTTAACTGTAAAGCCAGAAACTATAAAGCTTTTAGCAGTACGTAGGCAGTACACTCCTTGACATAAGTCACAGCAAGATACTCTATGACCCTCCTCTTTGAGCAACAGAAATAAAAACAAACAGAAAAAACAAATGGGACCTAATTAAATTTAAAAGCTTTTGCACAGCAAAGGAAACTATAAGCAAGGTGAAAAAACAACCCTCAGAATGGGAGAAAAAAATAGCAAATGAAACAACTGACAAAGGATTAATCTTGCAAAATACATAAGTAGCTCAGGCAGCTTAATACCAGAAAAACAAGCAACCCAATCAAAAAGTGGGCAGAAGACCTAAATAGACATTTTTCCAGAAGACATACAGTTGGCTAATAACATGAAAAGATGCTCAACATTGCTCATTATTAGAGAAATGCAAATCAAAATTATAATGAGATATCACCTCACACCAGTCTGAATGGCCATCATCAAAAAAATTTACAAGCAATAAATGCTGGAGAGGGCGTGGAGGAAAGGGAACCTTCCTGCATTGTTGGTGGGAATGTAAGTTGATACAGCCACTATGGAGAATCGTATGGAGATGCCTTTAAATACTAAGTGTAAAACTACCATATGACCCAATAATCCCTATGCCGGGCATACACCCTGAGGAAACCAGAATTGAAAAAGACACATGTACCCTAATGTTCATTGCAGCACTATTTACAATAGCTAGGAAATGGAGGAAACTAGATGCCCATCAACAGATAAACGGATAAAGAAGTTGTAGTAAATATATACAATGGAATATTACTCAGCCGTTGAAAGGAATGCATTTGAGTCGGTTCTGATGAGGTAGATGAACCCAGAGCTTGTTAGACTGAATGGGTTAACTCAGAAAGAGAATATTGTGTATTAACACATAGAAATGGAGTCTAGAAAGGTGGTACTGTGAACCTGTCTGCAGGGCAGCAATGGAATGCAGACACAGAGAACAGACTTGTAGAAACAGTGAGGGACGGAGAGGTGGGTGGATAGGGAGAGGAGCACTGGGACATGCTCATTGCCATATGTAAAGTAGGAGAACCCAACAGACGGGAATTTGCTGAATGATGCAGGAGCCTTAAACTCGGTGTTCTGTGACTACCTAGAGGGGTGGGATGGGCTGGGAGGTGGGAGGGAGGGGACATATGTATGCCTATGATTGGTTCATGTCGATATATGGCAGAAACCAACACAAAATTGTAAAGCAACTATCCTCCAATTAAAAATAAGTAAACAAATCAAGGCAGAGCTTTCAGACAAAACCTGCATGTTGAGGGTCTGAGTTCCCTCAGGAAGCGCTGTGAGTATGTGGACATCTTTAAAGTTACATTTTAATTAAAAAGTATGTTAGACTTAAGCTATTCTATTATGTGCAAGTTATTCAGAAAATGAGATTTCCTGGACAGAGTATAGAAAAGAAGCAAGGAAAGCAGGAATTAATTATTAGGAATTCTGAGGACAAATCTTTCTCTCTCAAAAACTCTTCTGTGCTTTATAGAAGACATATGTGCAATGTTTGTGTACAAAACAGTTTTATTTAATACAACTCTTCCTCTGTCCTCCCCTCACATACATCTTCTCAAAACCAAGAGTATCCTGTGGGTCAAGCGAGGTACTGTGAGGGCTCCCATTCTCTGGGGCTCAGCCTTATAACCATGCTGTCTTTGTGACCCCTCTCTTCCTCTTATGCCACAGATCCAACCAGTCAGGAAATCCTATTGACTCTATTTTCGAAGCGTATCCGGAATCCAACCATGTCTTACTTCTCTTACTGTGATCTGAGATTTCAGTAGGATTAGTGCAATAGCCTGCTAATTGCTTTCCCTACTTCCCCCATACACTCTATTTAAAAAATTATACCCAGGGTGGTCCTGTAAAACCTAAGTCACATTAAATTAGTTCCCTTGCAAACCCTTCTATCAAAATAAAGTTATAAACCATTTGCATACTCTACTGACCATGGGAATGTCTGGCAGGCTCAACAGAATCTATGTGTCCTTTGTTCAGCAGTATTAACTACTACCAGCTCTTGGGTCTGGACCTAATTCCCCTAAAGTCTCTTAAAGACTGAAAACTCCCGAAAATGAGGTAACAGCAGAAATAGGCTGAGATTTCTTTGAGGTTATTAATTTTTACTTCTCTCTAGCTAAATTGGGCCTGAAGTTCTCCTGAAGAGCACAGAGCAGTGATTCAAGCAGAGCCCTGCCAAGGTAGGTCCAAGGGACCCATCCAAGTCGGGCACAAGGGAGCAGTCAGAGGAGAACCGAAAGAGCCCATGCAAAGTCATTTGGAAACAAACAAGCCTTGGATAAGCATCTCTAATTGGCAGATTTCCTTCCTTTACCCAAGATCTTTCTTTCAAGGGGAAATCTGCCAGCCCTAGATCTTCCTGCCACAAAACCCGATTTGAATGTGGACGATGCCTAATATTATTAAGCATGTATTTTGTGCCACACATATTCTAGATACTTTATGTTCATCCATTCATTTATTCACTCATTCAACAAATATTTACTGGATATTTAATAAATTTACATATACATCAGAAAAATATCCCCCACCCCCGCCTTCCAGAGCCTACATCCTAGTACAGGGAGACAGAATTTATATGATAACCACAAAGTGAAAGTGAAGTCACTCAGTCGTCTCTAATTCTTTGTGACCCCATAGACTGTAGCTTACCAGGCTCCTCCCTCCATGGGATTCTCCAGGCAAGAGTACTGGAGTGGGTTGTCATTTTCCTTCTCCAGGAGAAGGGAAAGGGAACATCTGAGAACAAATCACAATGTTATTGTTGGTCCAGGTAGACCTCATTGAGGAAATGACATTTGAGAGAAGATGGAGATGGTAATGAAGTTATCCATGGGGTTACCTGGGGGACCCGTGTTCCAGTGCAAAGACCCTTCAGGGAGAGCAACCTGGAAGCTCTGGGACCACCAAGGACCCCTGTGGCTGGAGTGGAGGGAAAAGGGACGAAGTCAGAGGCCATGAAAGGACCAATAAGCCACTAGAAGTGCCAAACTTTTCTATAATCAAGTGAGAAGCCATGGAGGACTTTACTTGGTGACCTATGTCTTCCAGGAGCTGACCACTGTGCTGAGAAAAGAGGGTAGGATGCAAGGGGAGAAGTAGGGAACCAATTAGGTGGCTGGTGCAATAATCTTGGTGAGAGATGGTGGTAGCTTAGCAGAGGGAATGAGAAAGATTTAGATTCCAGATATGATTTAAATGTAGAGTTCATAGGACTCCTTGGATCTACGGCAGAAGTGAAAGTGAGATGGTAGAAATGAATACCAGATTTTGGCCTAAACTCCTGGAAGAGTAGAGTTGCCCTCAGTCAAGGTGGAGAAGAAAGCAGGAGAAGAGGATTTTGGAGGAAGACTGGGAGCTCAGTTTGGACTATGCTACGCTTGTGTATCTGCTGGAGTGGGCAGTTGGCTATGCGAGCCTAAAGTACAGGGGAATGCCTTGGCTGGAAGTGTGCATGTAGGTGTCTTTGGCACATGGACGGTAATTAACTCTCGAGCTTGCATGCATGCCCTGAGGGGATATATGTTGTGCGTAGGTAGAGAGGAGGACCAAGGACATGACCTTGGGGTGGCCCACACCTTGAATCTGGGAGAAGATGAGGGACTGCCCAGGGAGAATGACCAGGTGTAGTCAGAAAGGGAGGACAAAGTCAGCAGCACGTAGTCCCAGAAGCTAAGGGGAGAAGTGCCTCAAGAGCACGGTAATGACCCGCTGTGTCAAAGGTCACTGGTGGTTCAGACAGGGGTAGGACTGAGCCGGCCAGTAGACCTAGCAATGTGGAAGCTGATAGTGACCCTGACTAGAACTTCTTATGTGGAGTAAAGGCCATGACAGCATCAAACTCATGAGAGAGTTTGAGTGTATTTAAGAGAAAACAAGAGAGGAATTGGAGACGATGAGTCTATCAAGATAAGAAATGCTGCTGCCGAGTATGGCGTGGCAGGTAGAGAAGAGGTAGAAGGCAAGGCAATGAGTGTCGAGGGAAGTTAAAGTAAACATGAGATGGGACAAGTAACAGCCTGTGTGGACCTGATGAAAATGATTCAATAGACAGAAAAAAATTAATGCTATGGGGGAAAGTGCTGCTGGAGCCAGTGTCTCTGGGTCTTCTAAAGGGGGTAGAATCTAGTCACTTAAATGACTGAGGGTCAGCTTTTTGGTAGTTTTCTGGAGCTGCCAAGGCAAAGGACCATAAGCCAAGTGGCTTGAACAGTGGAAATGAATTCTCTCGTAGTCCTGTAGGCTAGAAGTCCAAGGTTAAGGTGTTGGCGGTGTCGGCTCCTTCTGAATCTCTAAGGGAGGATCTATGTGTAGCCTCTCCCCTGGCTTCTTGTGGTCTGTAGGAAATCTTTGTCATTTCCTGGCTTGTAGGCACATCACCCTGATCTTTCCTCCCTTTACACTCGGCATTCTTCTTGTGTGTGTCTGCGAACAAGTTTCCCCTTTGTATGAGGACACCGGTGTTATCGAATCAGAGGCTTGCCCTACTCCAGGGTGATCTCATCTTAACTAATTATCTCTGCAATGTCCCTCTTTCTAAATAAGGTCACATTCCGAGGTGCTGAGGGTCAAGATTTCAATATAAAGTTTTGAAGGGCATAGTTCCACCATAATAGCTTTCCAGAGGAGGTGGACAATTTATCTTTAGTAACAGAATGGAAGGTAGAACACTTGTTTGAAAATGCTGGCAGGTTTATAGATAGATTTGTGGGAGTCTGTGAAAATGCTCTTTTCATGGCTTCCGTTTTCTCAGTGATGTGAAAAGCAAGGCCATTAGCCAAGAGTGCAGGCAAAGGCAAATTGAGGAGGAGGATGTTGTGAAGTTGTTTCTAACAGGGTGGGAGAGTGGTTGGTCTAAGGAGATACGATAGGGAAGCTGAACAGTCGTAAGTGCACGCCTGTGGTCCTTGGTCCTGCATCTAAAGCAGTCAGTGTGGTCCTGAGCTTTTTTCAAGCGCCACTCAGCTGCAGGAGGGCAGGCAGAGAGCTTGGGGAGACTTACAGCTCATTAGGGTGTGATCTTGCAGAACAAGTACAGCACAGGGAGGACAAAGAGCAGTAAGGGAGTTGAGAGTAAGTATTGATGCAAGCAAGTTGTCACGAGAGACTGTGTAAAGAAACCCGGATAACAGGGAAGAGAGGATCCTATGTGAGGATCCTGTGGTTACTCTGATTTCACAGATGGAGAAAGTGACGTATAGAGAAGCGAAGTCCGTCTGGGAGTTCAGTCAGTGGCACAATCAGAACCCAAGTCCAGAGAGTGTGGCTCAGAGCCTGTGTTCTTAGAGACAAGACCAGAAAGGCGGGAGGAAGGAGGCAGGAAGGATGAGGCATCGGTAGGAATAAGACTATTCTCCCCATTGGCTCCACATAACTATAAGCAAGGCATTCCTCTCCCCTGTGACACAATACTCCACAATTCCAGTACCTTTCCCCTCTCTGGAGAATAATTTTTTCTCTTTTGTTCTGACAGTTATTCTCTTTTATTTAAGACCGATATATATGTGCATAGTAACCTCCCATTCTCCCCTTCTTCCACTCCTCCCTTAAATATATACACTGTTTCATTGTTTACAATGTACCTTTCTAGTCACTTTCACATTTTGTATCCACAGCCACCTTGCTCAGGCAGTTATCTTCAAAATAAGGAAATGGAGCTTAAAATAGTAAAGAGATGAACACAACAGACAGTTCATAGTAGATGTAGGCCTCAAATCTAAACTTTTAATTTAAAATTCAATTCTCTTTTTTATCTCTTAGAATACTTCCTTTGAAAATGGTGATTTTCTGATTTTGAAAGAGGGTGAATTGGAGGGCAGGTGTAGCTCTGACACTGGAGAAATTCAGGAATGCAGATTAGCAGTCTTCTGAGACTCTGAAGAGTAAATGTGCTATTTATTCAAGAAACACATGTGCTGTTAGAGTACATGCCACTCATATTTTCCACCCTTGGCTCCGGAGTAAGTCAGGGAATATATGTCTATGTTAATAGAAGGAAAGCTAGTTAAATGTTTTAGTTATGGTTCAGTTCAGTTCAGTCACTCAGTCGTGTCTGACTCTTTGCGACCCCATGAATCGCAGCACGCCAGGCCTCCCTGTCCATCACCATCTCCCGGAGTTCACTCAGACTCATGTCCATCGATTCAGTGATACCATCCAACCATCTCATCCTCTGTCGTCCCCTTCTCCTCCTGCCCCCAATCCTTCCCAGCATCAGAGTCTTTTCCAATGAGTCAACTCTTCGCACGAGGTGGCCAAAGTACTGGAGTTTCAGCTTTAGCATCAGTCCTNCCATCTCATCCTCTGTCGTCCCCTTCTCCTCCTGCCCCCAATCCTTCCCAGCATCAGAGTCTTTTCCAATGAGTCAACTCTTCGCATGAGGTGGCCAAAGTACTGGAGTTTCAGCTTTAGCATCATTCCTGCCAAAGAACACCCAGGACTGATCTCCTTTAGGATGGACTGGTTGGATCTCCTTGCCGTCCAAGGGACTCTCAAGAGTCTTCTCCAACACCACAGTCCAAAAGCATCAATTCTTCGGTGCTCAGCTTTCCTCACAGTCCAACTCTCACATCCATACATGACCACTGGAAAAACCATAGCCTTGACTAGATGGACCTTTGTTGGCAAAGTAATGTCTCTGCTTTTGAATATGCTATCTAGGTTGGTCATAACTTTCCTTCCAAGGAGTAAACGTCTTTTACTTTCATGACTGCAATCACCATCTGCAGTGATTTTGGAGCCCCCCAAAATAGAGTCTGACACTGTTTCCACTGTCTCCCCATCTATTTCCCATGAAGTGATGGGACCAGATGCCATGATCTTCGTTGGCTTTAAGCCAACTTTTTCACTCTCCTCTTTCACTTTCATCAAGAGGCTTTTTAGATCCTCTTCACTTTCTGCCATAAGGGTGGTGTCATCTGCATATCTGAGGTTATATTTCTCCCAGCAATCTTAATTCCAGCTTATGCCTCTTCCAGCCCAGTGTTTCTCATGATGTATTTTGCATAGAAGTTAAATGAGCAGGGTGACAAAATGCACCCTTGACATACTCCTCTTCCTATTTGGAACCAGTCTGTTGTTCCATGTCCAGTTCTAACTGTTGCTTCCTGATCTGCATATAGGTTTTTCAAGAGGCAGGTCAGGTGGTCTGGTATTCCCATCTCTTTGAGAATGTTCCACAGTTTATTGTGATCCACATAGTCAAAGGCTTTGGCATAGTCAATAAAGCAGAAATAGATGTTTTTCTGGACCTCTCTTGCTTTTTCAATGATCTAGCGGATGTTGGCAATTTGATCTCTGGTTCCTCTGCCTTTTCTAAAACCAGCTTAATATGGTACACTGCTGTTAATATTGTGTTTAATATGGTAGGTGAAACTGTTGCTGGGGCATTCTTTGTATATTAACAAAAATGCTTCTAAAATAATTGGTCAAGTTCCTCAATGAAGTTTATTCACTCAAACATTCAATCATTCATTCATTAAACTTTCATCGAGCACTTGCTAGAGCCTGAAATTCTGCTAGGCATTGAATCCTTGTCTTTAGGAAATTCATAATCCATGAGGTGATACAGACCTATGAATAAACACATACCCTATAAACACTGTTAGGAGAAATGAACTAACTGCTAAGGACAACAGGGCTAGGCCTGACCAATTGCCTGGACAGATGAAGGAGGACTTCAAGTTGGAGGTGACATTAACACTTCTTAGAGGAGTTTTCCAGGTAGTGTGGGGAATGATGGCACAGCCCGTCACAGTTCTCACCATCCCTATACCCCAGACTACTCTTAGCCTGACCTCCACACCTGTAATGACAAAATGCACACCCTCACTAATAGTCTGAGACAAGCAAAGAGCAGAATGTTTCTTCAGATCCGAGATGCCATGGGATTCAAGACACAGACATCGCTGTGACCAACGTGATTATGGGGAAGAAAGGGCATGAGTAGGCAGAACTGAGGATTCATCTGGGCTTCTTGTATGAGATAGAAACTCCACCCACACTTTGTCAGTCATGTGTTCCTCTAACAATAGAATAAAGCAAAGTCTTCTATATCAGAGAGAAGGACAGAGGACTGGTATGGAGAAGACTCAGCCAATGACTCGTTGACTGATAGACTGTCAGCCGACCACTTCCTCTTCCTCTTGACTACAGTTCATGCAATATGGAACTGATATTGCCAATTGTGATGGGGTTACAGATAAAAGCCTTTTCTTTAAATTATTTTTACTTTTTCTGTATTTTCCATATTTTCTGCAATGAGAATGTTTTAATTGACCTTAAAATGTTAACATATTTATTAACCTTTAAAAACGTGAAAAGGAAGAGGTTGCAGTAAATGACTTCTGAAACCCACTCCAAATCAAAATCTGATTTTAAAGAAAGAGTAGAAATAGAGAAAATAAGCAGAGTATTGACTTTTGGTGGCAGTAATACATTATGCTGATGATGCTTCTTTATAGCAGCTCTCATTTACTGAGTGCCACGTCTTATGCAAAACAATTTCTGTACATATTCAAATATATATTTAGAAATATGTAGTTTACATATCTACCTATTTATATATCTGTAGACATGGCGTATATCTGTATATAGATATTCACATAGATATCTATATATATGTCATATATCTCTAGATAGATACCTATAAATAGATGTAGATATATTCTTGGGGTAAGAAGAAGCAAAATAGTGAAGTGCCTGGGGTCCTTTGGACTTGGAGTTAAGTTCTGGCTGGCTCTACACAGTCTTCATCTGTCTCTGATCCCAATTCTAATAAAATTCAAAGACAGAAACATTTCCTTTTTATGCGAGCATCAGCAGTATGCTCTTCCCCAGGTCCAGACTGTCTCAAGACCCACTACTGGTACCATCAGTCCCTATCTCCTCCCTTCAGGGAGACAACTGCAAGCTGCAGGAATGAATGCCTTTAGATCAGGACACCTCTGAGCACTGGGGCTGCAGAGAAGGGCAGGGCCTGTGATATTCAGGAGCAGCTGGGAGCTCCCACATCCAGAAATCTGGCTACCGGTGCAGCTCATTGCCTATCGCACATCCCCACCCTCTACTACAGGGCTAGAGTCAGATTTTGGTAAAGAAAAAGCATTCTCTGGTGGCCTTAAAAGCAACCTCTAGTAAAAACTGAGCATGTTACTAAGAATTGCTAAAGATTTAAGGAAAACAAGCTATATAAGAAAGAAACAAAACTCAACAAACAGAAATACTGGCACCCTAGGAAAGAGAAAGTGGACTAGACGAAATGAAACAATGTAATTAATACTTACATTTATGAGACATGAATATTATGGAAAATAAAAATTAGGGATTTCAAAAATGATAAAAAATGCATGTTGAAAAGAAAACGTGAATAAACGAGATGCGGAGCACATTAGACGTAACTGACCAGAGATTAGTGTGAAATACGGAGCTGAGCTAACTGCCTGTTTTTATTTATTTACTCATACTTTTAATCGGAAGATAATTGCTTTACAATGGTGCATGGGTTTCTTCCACCCAACAACTCAAATCAGTCATGAGTATATGTCTCCTCCGTGTTAAGCCTCCCTCCCCACTCCCATCCAACCCCTCTAGGCCATCACAGAGTGCCAGGTTGGGCTCCCTGTGTTATGTAGCTGTTTTTCACTAGCTGTCTATTTTACACACGATCGTGTATTATGTGCCAGTGCTACTTTCTCCACTCGTCCCATCCTCGCCTTCCCCCTCTGTGCCCACAAGTCCGTTCTCTAGGTCTGCATCTCCACTCCTTTCCTGCAATAGGCTCATCAGGACTATTTTTATAGATTCTTCTATATGTGTTAATATACAACGTTTGTTTTCCTCTTTCTGACTTATTTCACTCTGTGTAACAGGCTCTAGGTTCATCCATATCACTTCAACTGACGCAAATTTGTTCTTTTTTAACTTTACAATACTGTATTGCTTTTGCCATACATTGCCATACATTTGTTCTTTTTTTATGGCTGATAATATTCCATTGTGTATATGCATCCACAGTTTTTAAAACAGAAGGACCAAGAGCCAAAACATACAGAGAAAGTGAAGATATGTGGAGAACTGAGTCAAAAGTCCAATATATAGATAATAGGAGTTGAAGGTGGAGAGAAAAGACAAAACAAAAGAGAGAAAAATAAAAGATACAATAGAAAAAAAATCCCAGTGCTGGAGAAATATGTTTTAGATGGAAAGAATCACACCTTGCTTCTGCGTAGAATGAACAACACAAAGCAAAAATTCAACCTTAGATACATCCTGATAAAATTTTGGACATTGAACGGGAAAAAGCAATCTAAAAGCCTCAGAAAAAAGTACCTACAAAGAAGGAAGAATCAGATAAACAGCAAGCTTCTGATTATCAATAATGTTATAACGGATAATGGAATAATATCTTCAATGTTAGAAGAGGAAATAAACTTGAGCCTAGAATTCTATAATTATCCAAATGATCATTAATTATCAATTAATTGTAATTCTATAATTGCCCAAAATATCAAGTCGGAATAAAAGGATTTTAGAATACAAAGTTTGTGCAACTCTTATTGTAAACGTTTCTGAAAGCTACGGTCCAGAAAAATAAAAAATGAATAAAAGACAAATTATTGCAGAGAGACAGTTTTAAATTCATCTTAACAATTGTTGACTATAAAAAAAATCAAGATTACGTGAGATCCCAAATACAGAATGATTCACATGTATGCTATGGGGAAGAGGAAGCTAGTGTTTTTATTGTTACAAAAATGGGAAAGTATAGGTACAGTTTAGTTTTAGATTACATAAAAATATGTTTATTGTGTTGTTTGGACTGCAGCACTAAGTGTGGATTGTTTCCAGAGATTGAAAGGAAAATCAATAAGATATGTATAAAAGAAGAAAAAAGAGACTAGCATTGAAATGCATTAAATGGGACCAGCATTCTTAGCTAACATCTCAATTACTGAACCAGAGAAGGCAATGGCACTCCACTCCAGTACTCTTGCCTGGAAAATCCCATGGATGGAGGAGCCTGGTAGGCTGCAGTCCATGGGGTTGCTAAGAGTCGGACACAACTGAACGACTTCACTTTCACTTTTCATTTTCATGCATTGGAGAAGGAAATGGCAACCCACTCCAGTGTTCTTGCCTGGAGAATCCCAGGGATAGGGGAGCCTGATGGGCTGCCATTTATGGAGTTGCACAGAGTTGGACACAGCTGAAGTGACCTAGCAGCAGCAGCAGCAGCAATTACTTAACAACTCATTTCCTTCTAACATATATTGGCTGACTGTTTAAAAGTAAGAATGGAGCTTTGCTCAAGTTTGGTGTTTGTTAGAATCACCTGGATAGTGTTTATAACTCTCATCACCCAAAAAGTAAATGAAGTTGCTCAGTCATGTTTGACTCTTTGCAACCCGATGGACTGTAGCCTGCCAGGTTCCTCCATCCATGGGATATTCCAGGCAAGAATTCTGGAGTGGATTGCCACTTCCTTCTCCAAAAAGTGAAAGTTGTTCCATCCTGTCCAACTCTTTGGGACCCCGCGGACATTACAGTTCATGGAATTCTCCAGGCCAGAATACTGGAGTGGGTAGCCTTTGATGCTGGGGGCCAGCGTGAGGAACTCTGCCCATGGCAAAGGTCATGAGGAAGGAGACTTGGCATACGCAAAGGCGTGATCAAGCCTCAGGAAATCCCCTGTTCCCGAGCATCTATCCCCAAAACCAGAGTCTGTTTTATGCTCTCACCTACACCTCTGACTTTATGGGGGGCTCACCCCCATAACCATTTCTCTCGGAGAAGGAGTTAACCTACAGCTCCAGTTAATAAAAATTCCTGGGCGTGTCAAGAGTGTTTCAGCTTATGAACTCCTCTGAAGGTTATCTAGCCTGCCTGTATAGGTTTGTCCGGCCACATGTGATTGTTTACAGCCTCCCAACCGTGAGAGGCATGAGATGTTTTAGACTTACTAAAGGCAGATTCTTTTGGGAAGTTAGAATTTATTAGTATAGTGGATTGGTTAAGAATTATATTGGAGAAGGGTTTTTCATTTGTTGTGCCGATAATTGCTACTAATTCCCTGCCCTGGGTGTGACA
>SJYA01000080.1:262269-306469 GCA_006410615.1 Neotragus moschatus | reverse complement strand
ACTCTGCCTGGGCTTCTAAGATCGGACCGGGGAGGCCTCAGTGTCTCCTCTCCCTCGGGAGAATGGAAAGATGCCTGTGGCCTACATAGGTGGTGATTGGTATTCCATATAAGCCAAGTTATTCAGCCTCTTTTCTCTGCTAATTTTCTAATTCCTATATCTGCAATTAAATAAGTTTCTCCTAGGACGCCGACTCCATTTCCACCTTCGAATCACCCTGGATCCACCCGGGCTGGACCTCGGCACTTTCCCTTCTCCAGGGGATCTTCCCAACCCAGGGACTGAACCCAGGTCTCCTGCATTGCAGGCAGATTCTTTAGCAGCTGAGCCACCAGGGAAGCCCAAGAATACCAAAGTGGGTAGCCTATATCTTCTCCAGTGGATATTTCCGATCTAGGAATCAAACTGGCATCTCCCGAATTGCAGGCAGTTTCTTTACCCACTGAGCTATGAGGGAAGCCCCTCAACACCCAGGCCTCATGTTAATTAACTCCACATTAATTATGTTAGGATCTCTGGGAGTGGGACCCAGGCATAAATAATTTGTAAAACTTTTCAGGATATTCCAGTGTATAGCTGAGTTTGCTAACCACGGGGTAGAGGAGGGAATCTCTAAGGAAAAGGTCACACTTCAGGTGGGATTAGATAGCTGAGACTCTGAAGGACAGGTCCTTGCACACTCAGATATTCTCTGAGCCGTCAGAGTTGCCAAGCAGGAGCTCTATATGCCCTGCATGAGCCGAGGAACTCTGATTCTATAAGACCAGTATCAAAAAGAAGAGAATTTTTGTTTACTCCCTTCTAAACTCTACCACCTGGGATCCATCTGTATATAGAGCTCACCTCTGCCTGGTCATCAGAGCTGACATCCACACAGTTGCTCTGTTTGCACTGGACTCTGTTTTCATTAGGAGTTGCCCACAACTATCAGTTAAAAAGAAAGGCCCATCAAGACCTTCTCAGTCTATGACAGTGGCCAGTAGTTTTGCTGAGAACTGCTGCTGGACCCAGTGGCAAGCCTTGCCCAGCCTGAAATACCTTCTCTCTCTTCCCTACCTATTCAGGATACACTCCATTTATCTAGTAAGATATGGCTTCTTTCTCTCAACTCCTAGTAAATACTTAGGAGTATTGTCTTAGCCCCTAAATAGATGTCAACCTCCTATTTGGCTTAAAGAAAAAAATCCTCCAAATGCTTCTTTGATCCTAATTCCAATGCAGTTAAGAGGCATTTAAGTCTGCAGTGCCTGAATGCATTTCCACCATAATCCACCAATGTGTAGGTCAGTCTCCTGAATCTGTTTTTCCCCTTTGACATGATGAAATTCATATGCCTTTGCATGCCATTCACACCCTTCACAACCTAGCGCTCATCAGCCTTGCAGAATATCATTCTCTCTCTGCCTTCCAGTTAAGCCCACTCTCCAGCTATCTCTTCAAGGCTCCAAAGCATCACTGCGTGAGAACATGAGAGTCACACAAGTGCTCCATCAGTGTTCTCTGTGAACTGTTCCTGGGCTTCCCATTCAGAGCTGAGTTCACTTGCCTCTATGCGCCTATACTACTGTCTTCCTTTCTCTGTGACAGCAGTCATCACTGTATTAAAATCACATTCCTAATATGTAGCTTTTCTAGCTAGATCAGAAGGAACTAGAAAACAGAGTCCTGGTTTCTGTCTTCACTCACGGCTAGCACAGTGTTTAACTGTTAATAAATATTTACCAGATTGGAGAAGGAAATGGCAACCCACTCCAGTATTCTTGTGGATGGAGGAGCCTGGTAGGCTGCTGTCCATGGGATTGCACAGAGTCGGACATGACTGCAGCGACTTAGCATNCAGAGTCCTGGTTTCTGTCTTCACTCACGGCTAGCACAGTGTTTAACTGTTAATAAATATTTACCAGATTGGAGAAGGAAATGGCAACCCACTCCAGTATTCTTGTGGATGGAGGAGCCTGGTAGGCTGCTGTCCATGGGATTGCACAGAGTCGGACATGACTGCAGCGACTTAGCATGCATGCATGCATTAGAATAGGAAATGGCAACCCACTCCGGTATTCTTGCCTGGAGAATCCCAGGGATGGAGGGGTCTGGTGGGCTGCCCTCTATGGGGTCACACAGAGTCAGACATGACTGAAGCAACTTAGCAGCAGCAGCATTTACCAGATAAATGAACAAATCAGTGAATGATTTAAGACCCTAACTGACCTATCAGAAGGAAAAAAAAAAGCTCTTTGTCTTGGCTAAAATCAGAATTAACACGAAAATTTGTTAAAATGCTTATTCCTAAATTTCAATCCAAAATGATTTTGATGTAGTTGGACCAAGGTAAGACCTGGAAATCTGTATTTTCAAAATCCCCTCTCCCCACCCGTTGAGTCTGATTTGTAAGATCTGGGAACCTGCCATGGCTTTGGGAATTCTTTCTCAATGTGCTTCTGCCCTTGTCCTAGTGCTCAGATCCAGAACAAGGAGACTGCTCATGGGCTTGTTTGTCTCTTTTCTCTCCAGGAGCACCAAGGAGGTCAGTCACCCCTCTAATACGCTGATCCTGCATAAAGAAGAGTCTTTACAGCTTAAAACTTTCTGAGAGCTATGCCTTGAGCAAGGCAGAACTGTGCCCACATAGATGTGCGGGGTCACGGAGCCCGTCATGACAAGAGATTTGCGTTTTGGCTAACTTCTAAATCTGAGAGGATGTGAGGAAAACAGAGCAACATTTCGCTATCGGGGTCCTGTCATCCTGTTACTTTCTGATGTGATTGACAACCCTAGTATGAACAGTCTGCTTTTCAGCCTCCATCTTCCTCTAAATGAATACTGATGCTGTGTTTACCTTTAATTAATATTCACTGCGATAAAGGAATTACACCCATTCACTTTTAATTATATCCTTCTTGCATAAACAGGCTTTTAATAACAGATTTTCCAGAGCAGAAAAAAACAAGCTCTCTGCCCCCAGCCTTGTCTGATGCCAGGAAAGCCGCCTCTGCAGTTGATAAAGAGAATTTCAGTTTGTAAACTGGTGCAGTGGGAAGAACCGTGGTAGAAAGTTAACTCTTCTAAGTTCTAGCTCCATCCAGCTATGCCACAGCTACCGTGCATTCTTGGGCCAATTCTTTGCCCTCCTGTCCTTTATCTTCGTATCTGAAAAAATAGTGATAGAAGCCAGTGAATCGTTTTCATTCATGACTGAATATGAGGATCACCTGAGGGAATGAGTGAGTGAAGTCGCTCAGTCTTGTCCGACTCTTTGTAACCCCATGGTCTGTAGCCCACCAGGCTCCTCCGTCCATGGAATTTTCCAGGCAAGAATACTGGAACGGGTTGACATTTCCTTCTCCAGGGGATCTTCCTGACCCAGGGATTGAACCCAGGTCTCCTGCACTGCAGGCAGACGCTTCACCGTCTGAGCCAGGGAATAATTGAGGGAATAACTGAACAACAGCAAAGCCCAGACTACAGTCCAGATGAATTAAGACAAAGTCTCTATGGGTTGGGTGTAGGCACAGGTGTTTTTTTTTTTTTTTTTTAAAGATCCCCAGATGGTATTCTTTTGATGTTGAGAATTATGGCTATCGTTCTCATCAGACTTCTAGTTGCTTCTAGTTGCTTGTGGCTCCAACTAGGGTGAGAGACTGTGCATGGCCCAGGAGGAAGGCTAGCACTGTTCTTCAGCACTAACTCAGCCCTGCCCTGATGCTCCCGTGCTGGCCACGGTCTCACACCCTGGGACAGGTTCAGTGGTATTTTCTAAGAGCAGGGAGGAAGGATAGTGTTACTGAGCACCTGCTCTGTGACAGACACATCCAATGTCTCATCTGTCAGTCATTAGACCCATCTCCTGTTTTCTGGGTCAGGCCTGAGGGGCTTAATGTTGGTGAGAAAGGTAGTTCTGGCCCTCGCAAAACTTATGCTCTAGTAGGAGGGAGAGACTTTAAGCTGGTAATTAACAGTTACATGAGTTTATGGAGTTGAAAAAGAAAAGCACAGGTTGCAATCAGAGGACATAACAGTAGTGATGGCAAGAGAGACCTGCTTTATGAAGCAATGTCTAAAGTGCAAGGCCTGAGGATGAGCAGGACTTCGTTCAGTCCAGTTCATAGATGGAGAGGGCATTTGAGTAAGAGATAGTGCTTCTACAAGGCAGATGTTGGCACTCTTGTTTTACAGGTGAGCAAACCTAGTCCCAGAGAGACCAGGTCCAGAGCAACCTCCTTGGTTCTGACTTTTTAGCTGGAAGGACCCACTGAAATCACATGATGGGAAAGAGCTCATTAAAATGTTCATGGCTATAGCTGGACAGAACAGAAATCAGGTTGAAATAGGGAAGGAAGAAAGGCACAGGTTTAAGGGAGTCTATAGGCAGAAAATGCCACCTGCTTGGTAGGGTCATAGGCCACATTTAGTCCTAGGAAGGAAGCTGCATCACAGTGTCCAGCATGAATCTTGGATGGGAATGGGGTTCTCTGTGAGGCAGACCGAGACTTGTGTGGCGTGGATACTGGAGGGGTCCAACAGAAAGGGATATTTTGATGATCCTACCAGGTACTCCAGAGCAAGGCAGTCTTTCAGCCAATAGAAGGTCTCCTCTCATTACCCTGGGGTTGGGGGATGACCACAGACTCAGAAAACTAAGGCAATTCCTGCCAATCAGAGTTGGACAAGCTCAGCAATGCAGCTGCTTCATGGAACAAAGTGAGACCACACCTCCACAGCTGGCTGGGGCTCAGGGGTGAGACTAAAACAGGAGGTTAGAGCTAGTTCAGTACCCGGGGGGCTTGATGCTGAGATCTAGAGCCTGAGTACAGTATCAGAATTGGAGTTTGGGTTGAGGGCCTTTCCTAAGGGTGAAAATCAAGTCTTTCCAGGTGAGGTGGACCAGGTAGGCAGAGATGAGGGGCAAGCAGGGCCTAACTACCCATTCCAATCGTTGTTAGTGGGCATGAGATTCTAACATCCTCTGAGAATCTACTTCAATATATCAGGATAGGGTGAGGGTACTTTCATTTTTAAGAAGCTCTTGAGAGCCCCTTGGGCTGCAAGAGAATCAAACCACCTAATCCTAAAAGAAATCAACCCTGAATATTCATTGGAAGGACTGATGCTGAAGCTGAAGCTCCAATACTTTGGCCACCTGATGGGAAGAGCTGACTCACTGGAAAAGACCCTGATGCTGGGAAAGACTGAGGACAGGAGGAGAAGGAGGCAACAGAGATGAGAAGATTGGATGGCATCACCAGCTCAATGGACATGAGTTTGAGAAAACTCAGGGGAGTTAGTGAAGGACAGAGAAGCCTGGGGTGCTGTAGTCCGTGGGGTCTCAAAGAGTCAGACACGACTTAAGATTGAACAACAACCACAGGCAATTCTAGTGTATATTTCTGGTTGAGAATCACTGAGATAAACCATTCCCTTCAGTTTTCTGATGAAGAAATTGAGACTTAGAAGAAGTGACTTGCTCAAGGTCCTACAGCACACTAGGAGAAATAGGACTAAAACCTTGGTTACTTCCTCCCAGTCTACCACCTATATGCTCAGGTTAGTGATTTACATTCACAGCAGTAGCATCAGCTCTCGACATGCATGCACCCATGCCTCTGATATCACCCGATCTTCTCAGTTAGGGATTATCAATGCCCCAGGTTACAGATAAGCAAACAGAGGCTGTGTAAAGTGAAATGATTTGCTCACTGAAGACCATGGAGCTGGCTGGGACAGGAACGTATTCCTCTTTCCTAATCTTGAGATCTTTCTCCTGCTTCAGGCACCATATTATGAAGCTTGAGTTCAGACTTTTCCCCCAGGAGGTAAGACCTGACCTTTCTCAACATGGATGATCTAATGGCCTCTAATCCACTTCCTGTGCATGTGGCCAGCAAGCTCCCTAATGGAGTGTGGCTAGAAGGCTAAAGGGGAGCCCAGTAATTAGAGACCTAGAGGTGTAAGTGACATTTGGACAACTGGCCAGCTGGCTGCAGTGCATTTGGCACCCCAAGGGCTCCAGAAACCGGAGCCAGAGTGCCAAGTATGTCAAACTCATGTCACCAAGGTCTGTGCTCAGCTGCTCCCTCGCATTTGCAAAATGTCCTGCCCACACTCTTCCCCTTGCATCCTCCCTTGGTCATTTGCAGAAGCAGATGAGTCGAGGTTACATGCAGCTGATCCCAGACCTGCTGGTTAATTATCTTGGCCTGTAATTAGTGTTTCCTATTTCTCACTCCTTTCCAACTCCCGTGGTTAATGTATCATTTCTCTCTCTGCAGAGACTCCTTTGGGAGGACACTGCAGCCCCAGAATGAATGTTCCTGGTAGTGGCAGCCTTTGGGAGGTGTTCCGTTCCGTCTGCTGCCTGTCCCACCACCCCTTGGCATCATAACTGACCCCTCCCACCTCAGTGTCTACATTCATTACCAACTGTTCAGTTCTCTCCTGAACATTTCTTAAATGTATCTCTGTTTTTCCAGCTTTGTGCCTCTGATTTGATCAGACCTCATCATCTCTCATTTGGACTCCTACAGTATTTTCTTAATGGGCCTTCCTGTCTTGGTCCCGCAAATGTCTCTTCTGCAATATAGGAAGAATAATCTACCTAAATTGCCAGTTAGACTGTATGGCTCTCCTATCTGAAAGCCCAACCTTTTTAGTTTGGCACATAAACCGGACATGGTGGACTGCCCATCTTTCTGCTCCCTCTTTCACAATGTTTTCACACGGTTTTAAATTCAGAACTTCTGTAATTTTCTCCTCTCCTCCTTCCCTTACATGTCCCTGTCCATATGTACATTTGTGCTCATACACACACACACAAACACACACACACACCCCATCCATTCATGACCAGGATAACAGGACAGGAAGGGGATCTGACTGACTTGGGCAGGCACTCTAAGAACCATCATGAGGAAATCCAGAAAGGACTTATTCTATGTGGCTTTGGAAAATAGAATTAGAAACTATTAAGCTCATTTTAATATTCAGAGTAGATATTTAACTGACAGGAACAGAGTAAAGGGACAAAGTAGATGATTAAATAGTTAATCTCTCTAGGGGATTGTAAGTAGAGAAAAAAGGTATGGGAGATTCCTACCTGATTTCAAGAAAGCAGATTGCCTAACAACAAACCAATGCAACAGAAGCATGAGGCTTGCCCCTCAAACAGTAAAATGTTGGTGGAATGAGATCTACTTCCTTCCCAGTGAAGTCAGGAAGTTAATGATTCCTAGGACAGGCTTCTCTGTGCGTACTAAAGACAAAAATACAGGGAAAACGTGACATTATACTGAAACCTGAGATGATCTACCATATTTTAGTATATTACCACCTTTTGGCCCATTTCCATTGTACCACAACAGTCCTAGTTTGATAATGTAAAAACAAGAAAACTCCCCTGCCCAACGTGGAGGAGGAGTTGATGATGGAAGTTCGATGTCTATTCCAAAATGAGGAAGAAATTGGTCTTTCCCCCTCTCTGCTTTTCCTTTGAAGATAAAACTGTAGCCCACTAAGCTCTTCAGGCGGCACTCCCTTGCCTGTCCTCTTGTTTTTCTCCTGTACTAATAAACTCTCGCCTCTCACTGAATTCTTTCTGCCCTGGGACAGAAGAAGCTATGCTCAACTGAGCTTCAAAATGTGTTCTGCGATTTCATAACCATTGAAGTTATTGGAGTACATAGCGGGCTCCCCCAGGAAACAGTGAGTGTACCACCTGGAGGATTCGGGCAGAGACTGTCCATTAAGGTGCCACAGGTACAATTCTTCCACTGGCCACGATCTTGGAGTCTTTGGCCCCCAAATAACTTTCTAATTCCAAGATGCTGTAAATCTCTGATACAAAAGGCACATCAAGTTTTGCTATTTCCACTGAGACTTTCCTGTTTGGGAANGATTCGGGCAGAGACTGTCCATTAAGGTGCCACAGGTACAATTCTTCCACTGGCCACGATCTTGGAGTCTTTGGCCCCCAAATAACTTTCTAATTCCAAGATGCTGTAAATCTCTGATACAAAAGGCACATCAAGTTTTGCTATTTCCACTGAGACTTTCCTGTTTGGGAAAATCTCTCACCTCTGAGCATATATGTCTGAATCCCCTCCACACACACACACACACACACACACACACACACACCCCACACACACATATCTCTGACATGGAAATTGCTATTACACAGAGAACTTTACCACACACTGAATCAAGTTACTTCAAATATCTGGTGGAGACACATCTTATACTCGTTCAAGTATAAAAGCTGGAGGGGGAAGTAGAGTGGGAAAATAATTTGAATATGTGGGGATGTCTCCTGGCTTTCCACTCAATAAGCAGCGGCCCCAGGCCACACTGGGGTGTGAATGGGGGTGGTGAGAGCCCACCGTTTCTTCATTCTCTGTGTGATGCTCAGAGTTGTGAGGCATCTTGAATAATACAGCTGCTGAACCCAAGCCAGCTGCTGCAGCTGAGGCATCACCAAAACGCAGAAATCAGTTCCAGCCTCAAATGACCAACTAGTGATGTTGGACTCAATGAGAGTTTGGATCAGTGTCTGTTGTGGGGGCCTTCCAGAATTTTTAAATTTTTAATTTTAAATGGGATTTGGGTGCTGCTTGACTTTCCCTCACATGCCAACTTTAGAGGGTAGTGAATCCAAATCCCCTGTATAAGGTCTATCACCACGCCTGATGTGGACTAGGCAATGGGAAGGCCCCAGATCTCCTACTCCTCTCTTCCCCCATGGAACTCTGAGACAGCATGGTGCAGGGCATATGGTTACTTAGTAATTGTTTAGAAGTTGCTTTAGTCTTTTAGGACTGGTGTGGTAGAAGAAACAAGAGTTTAATGATTAGTGACCCAATCACAGTCCAGGCCAATTCTGTGATTTTAGGTAAATCTCTTCCTCTCTGTGGGGCTCAGCCTCTTTATCTGTGTGTGTGTGGGACTATGGTGGGGAGGGGAGGAAAGTGGATTAAATGATCTTCTATCCAATATGAATGTGCTAGGGTTCTGATTTTTCTGTTTTAGGGGTTGGCAAAATTTTCCTGTAGAGGGCCAGGTATTTTAGGGTCTGCACACCACAGTCTCTGTAGCAGCTATTCAGAACTGCTATTATCGCCTGAAGGTAACTATGCATGAATGAATGGGTGATTTGTCTCAATAAGTCATTATTTACAAAAACAGGTATCAAGTTGAATTTGGTTTGCAGACCCCAAGTTTGTGGATTTCTGTTCTAGTCTAGTCTATCTGTTCTTCATATAGTGGGACTTTCTCATTCAGTCTGAACAGAGTGGTAGGACTTCATTGTACACTACTCAGTTACCTATTTCATGAAGAGACTCTCACCAAAGTTCCTTACTCTTTCTCTGCCGAAGTCAAGTGGTTCCAACCTACAGTAGCTTTTCCTTACTTTGCCTCAGAGTTCTGCTGAATGTAGAGCTAAGAACCATGTAGTGAAAAAAGTAATAGCTGACTATTTTCACTCTGTCAAAGAAGTCTAATGGTAGCCCACTCCAGTGTTCTTGCCTGGAGAAGCCCAGGATGGGGGAGCCTGGTAGGCTGCAGTCCATGGGGTTGCAAAGAGTCGGACATGACTGAGCGACTTCCCTTTCATTTTCATGCACTGGAGAAGGAAATGGCAGCCCACTCCAGTGTTCTTGCCTGGAGAATCCCAGGGACGGGGGAGCCTGGTGGGCTGCCATCTATGGGGTTGCACAGAGTCAGACACAACTGAAGTGACTTAGCAGCAGCAGCAAAGAAGTCTAACTCTTCAAGATTTCCCAAATCACTGTGATGAGTGGAAAATTTGGTCAATAACTTGTGTTGAATCTTTTCAATAACAACAGGTGGGATGAATATATCAAGAGCTGCACACATCGGTCTCCTAAGCTGGCATTCAATATCCTCTTGTTCTATTATCAGGGACTTTGACATACTCTCCTGTAACCTGCACCCAGACGTTGAATCAACTCTGTCACCTCTAAGCTGTGTGAATTCAAAGAAGCTCTCTGTGCTTCAGTTTTCTCAGTCTAATGAAATCATTTGTTTTAAAGAGCTTGGCATGGCACCTGACATACAGCAAGCGCTTGATGAATTTCATTATTATTATCACCTTGCCTATGTAAGTCCCTCATCTTTACCTGCCCCTGGGGCTTGGCTCACCTTTATCCTCGCACATCTGTATTCTCTTCATGCCTCAGGATTGAACTCACATACTGATTGTCCAGGAAAAGTTCCCTGAGCCTCTCAGTGAGAAATAAGCTTCCCATGTCCCACTCACCCCTTCATCTTTCTCTGCTTCCACTTATCATGGTTATTTTCTACTTTGTCAGAGTTTGTTGACATAGTTTGTATATTGCCATAAATAGCTTAGAGATAGAACATGTCACCAGTTCTTTTCTGGATCCCCTCCATGGTGCTGAGCCAAGTGCTTCAACACATAAATTGTTTTTGCTAAGTGTTGGTTGAATTAAGGAATCAAGTAAATCAAGAAAAGCCTCAACAGCCAGATTTCACTTTCCCTTTCATTTCTCATTGTGATACTTTGTTTCATGAGGATGGGGCTCTATTGTCAGTTTCCAGTGGAAGTTTAACAGGCTCATTAGTTTTCAGAATATATTGGATATGATCGTTGACAGAGATGTGATTCTTGCTCAGGTTTCATTTGCGTATGGGTGGATGGTTTTTCTTGATAACTTGTAGCCTATGAACTCATCTGTTTATACCTTATCTAGGCACAGATTGGAGACTAGAATTCTATGCCTAGGAGGCAGCAGGAGTAGGTGGCCTTGGAGCCTGGAGCTCAAGAGAAAATTTCCCAAGTTTTGCTAATTAATCCTGGGATCCATCTCGTTGTCCACCTGCCAGGATGAGGACCATGGGCTGCAACTCGTCATTTTACTGAAGAATTGCCACTGACATTTTTTTCTGTTATTAGTGAGAGAGAAGTCTGTTTGCATTAGGTCATACTTTACCCCCATTTGGAATATATATTTGGTCCTACTTGATTTCACATTTATGGAGCTGAGTTTAACTTCAGGGAGATTTCAGTTCCCAGGCCTATGATATTTCCAAGTGCTGAATGAATCACAGACTTTTAGAACATTGAAGAGGGTCTCAGAGAATGAATGATTCTAATGTCTGATTCATCCATCTAGCCAAATGTCTCTAAGCAAGGGTTGTGCAACTTTCTCACACATGCTTCCACTGACAGGGAGTTTTATTGCTATATGAGGCAGCCTATTTCTCTTTAATTGTACCTCGAATTCTCATTGATATTAATAGTAACACTGGCTTGCATTTTCATGGTGATTTACTTCCAAGAAAGTATCTTCACATTTATAGTGTTTGATTTTCAAAGGTTGTTTGGAAGAATCCTGGACCACTTGGTTCCATCACCCTTAGTTCACTGGGGAGGAACAGGCCTGGATAGCTCTGAGTCATGAATCCTGTTTAGAGTATTGGACTCAGCATATGAGGTGATTCTACTATGCCATGAGCTCCCTTTTTAAGAAATAAAAGCTATTTTTGCCTTTAGTTTTTAAATAATGAAAGATATATATATATATTTTTTTTCTGAAAAAGTAAAGGGAAATGGAAATACTTGAAGTATATGTTTTGAACTCACCCCCTGTGTCAGTACTCCTTTGAGATGGCTTAACCCTGTGAACAAAGTTCTGGGAAGCAAGGAAGCCTGGAAGAGGTCCCACTGGCCTTATTACAGTCTCAGTTTCCATGGAGATGATTCAGGCAGCCGCCTCGGATTTGCTTGCCATGGGCAATGGCTTGCATCTTGGAGAGCAAGGAGCAAAGTCCAGGGAAAGCCAGTCTTCCAGTTACTGTGTGTTTGACCCCAGGAGGAGCTGACCCTACTGGCATCAGCTACCCTGGTGGGCCAGTCCTGCTGAGGGGCATTGATCTTTTTCAGTGCCCCATTTTTCTTCTCATGAATCTGGACAACTTTGTGAACTCAGTGGTCTGTCCTTTATCTGAATTCAGGAATCCTAGCTTGTCTACCCTTTGCTGTTGATCTACTTGGAAAGAGTCCAATACTTTCAAGTCACCAACAGCCTGATATCAGTATTGTCGAAGAAACCTATGCTGGCTGATGGTGCTGGCAAATCTAGGCCTGTTTCCATAAGAAATAAAAATGCACACATACAGAAGAAGTTAAAGAAGAAAAGAAGAAGAAGAAAGAGAAGGAGAAAGAGAAGAAGAAAGAAACACTGGATATTTGAAAGAATGAGAAGCCTAAAAGAACTATAGCATTGAGAAATCAAAATAAAGTGGAGCGGTTTAAACAGAATAGAGGCAAGAGAGCAAGAACGAGAACTCTCTGATACAAATTTTCAATGAGATTCAAGAAGATATTACCAGAGAGAGACAGCTCTCTTTTTATTAAGAAAAATATTTAATTATTAGGAAAATAATTTTAAAAATAGTTCCTGAAATTAAAACAATCCAGAAGGAGTAAAAATATATGGAAGAACAGAAAACTGAATTATTGATCTCAAAAATAGACTTAAAAGTATATTCCAGAATATAGAGCAAAAGGAAAAATGAATGAAAATTATTACTAAAAGTGAGAGACAAAAGGAAGAGAGACTCAGGATTCATAATTGACAAAGACAAGCAGCTTAAGAGGAAAAAAGGAAAGAATGAAAGAATTACACTAAAAAATAAAAATAAAGTTTTCTGAAGCTGAAAAAATGACCAACAGTTTTGAATTAAAAGTCACAGAATTATATACAAGATTAATAAAAATAATATAAACAAGTATTTTCTGGTGAAAATGTTAATTTCCAGAAATATAAAATACATATTATAAGCTTTCAGAAAGAGAGAAGAGCTTACTTACAAGGGCAAGATAATTATTTTGACATAGAGTTCTTATCACAGCACTGGACACTAGAAGACGCTGAGAAATAGTTAACGACTCTCAGTGGAAAAGGACTGTGATTCTTTGGTTTTCCAACCAAGAACTTCAAGGACTCAAAATGCATTAAGCCATGGACTTCTTACAAAGGATTTGAAGAAGTATGCCTTTTCCATTAAAACGGCAGTAGGAAAAAATATCAGATTGGGGAAGATAAAATATGTAAGAAAAATACTGATATTCAATGAATTCAGTAAATCTCATTTTTAAGTATAAATCAAGTTTCTTACAATAGAATACTGCAATAAATGTTTAAACAACAGAGTAAAAATTCTAATTGTCTTAACAGGCAGAAAGAGGATAGAATGAAAGAAAGCATTCTAAGGGTCTCTTCTTGAGGGACTATAAGCATATACAATGTTCAAAAATCAAATGTATCCAGTTAAAACATAAAATTCTAAAAGTGTATCATTTATAAGGACATAACAATATGA
The DNA here is from genome assembly GCA_006410615.1 of Neotragus moschatus. Classification (NCBI taxonomy): domain Eukaryota; kingdom Metazoa; phylum Chordata; class Mammalia; order Artiodactyla; family Bovidae; genus Neotragus; species Neotragus moschatus. The sequence goes on along the minus strand of SJYA01000080.1, from coordinate 293,110 downwards.
AATATCTAGGATAAAATCTAACAAAGCTGTTCCAACCTCTCTGCAAGTAAGCATAAATCTGCTAAAACATAAAGGAAGACCGAACTAAATGGAGAGAAGCAGCATACTCAGGGACTGAAGACCCACTCTAACATACCATTTCTTCCAAATTGATCTAAATATGTACTACGATCCCAATCAAAATCTTAAAGTGTTATGATCATGTCTGTGATAATCTCACAGCTTATCTTTATAAGTTGATTATAAAATTTATATGGAAATATGAAGAGTCAAGCATAGCCAGGATACTTTTGAAAAAGAAACCAAGCCAGGAAGACATGTTGTAAAAATATGAAGACTTACTCTAAGGTATTAAAACAATGTAATATTTAATAAGCAATATGTAATAAGTAATAACAGTATAATATTTAAATTACACAATATTAGTAATTATGTAAACATTATAGCCATTAAACAGTGTAAACTTAGCACAGGATAAGAAGCCAACAGACTAGAATAGAGAGCCTAGAGGCAGACTCCAGTATGTACGGATGTCTGATATATAAGTGACAATTCAGACCAGTAGAGGAAGAACAGTTTTTTTTTTTCACTAAATGGTATTAGCTAGACCCCTACCTCACAACATATGCAAAAATTAATTCCAAGATAATTTGAGATCTAAATGTGGAAGACAAGAAAACATTTTACAAGACAAAACAGGCAAATCTTTTTATACATCAAGGAAGGTAAAATTTTCCTTTAAAAGGACATAAAAGGCGAATTCCCTGGCTGTCCAGTGGTTCAGACGCTCAGCTTCTATGGCATCAGACATAAATTCAATCTCAGGTTGGGGAACTAAGATTCTGCAAGCTGTGTGGCACAGTCAAAACTAACTAAATAAAATTAGCAAAAGGACATGAAAGCAATAATCATATAATAAAAGAATGAAAAATTTAATATATTAAAATGAAGAAATTACACTCATCAGAAGACACCATTAAGAGAGAAAATACAAGTCAAAGAGTGGGAGAATATTTTTCCAAGGGGTTCATATCCAAAGTGAAAGTGAAAGTCACTCAATCATATCCGACTCTTCGCGACCCCATGGACTAAACAGTCTGTGGAATTCTCCAGGCCAGAATACTGGAGTGAGTAGCCTTTCCTTTCTCCAGGGAATCTTCCCAACCCAGGGATCGAACCCAAGTCTCCCACATTGCAGGCATCTGAGCTGCATCCCACATCTGAGCCACAAGGGAAGCCCAAGAATACTGGAGTGGGTTGCCTATCCTTTCTCCAGCAGATCTTCCTGACTCAGGAATTAAACCAGAGTCTCCTGCATTGCAGGTGGATTCTTTGCCAACCATATCCAAAAATAGTTATAAAACAAGTCAACAAGAAAATGACTGATAATCCAAGAGTTAGCAAGAGTTTTGAACAGGCATTTCACAAAAGATGAAAATTTGTAAGAAATTAATGTATGAAAAGGCACCCAAATTCGATAGTAATCCCAGAGATACAAAATTAAAACCACTGGAAAATATCACTACACATTCACTAGAATGATTATAATTAAAAAGAATAGCCATATCTCATATCAGTGAGAATGTAAAGTAGCAGGAACTCATACATGTGAAAGTTGTGAAGAGGCTTAACCCCTTTGTATAAGTTAGGCAATCACCAATAAATTTAGTCACCATGATCCAACAATTCTACTTATTGTAAAAGAGGCAATGGAAATATGTGCTTAAGAAACTTGTTTAAGAATGTTCATAGCAGCATTGTAAAATAGCCTAAACGGGAAACAACCCAAACGTCAGATAAAGGTGGAAGAGAAAAATAAATTGTTCTGGATTTGTATAATGGAGTATTATACATCATCACCACCAATAACCAAAAGCGATAGCTACACATCCCTTAGAATCCATTAGAAGAATTGGAGTAGCCATCATAGTCAACAAAACATTCTGAAATGCAGTACTTGGATGTAATCTCAAAAACGACATAATGATCTCTGTTCGTTTCCAAGGCAAACAATTCAATATCATGGTAATCTAAGTCTATGCCTTGACCAGTAATGCTGAAGAAGCTGAAGTTGAATGGTTCTATGAAGACCTATAAGACCTTTTAGAACTAACACCCAAAAAAGATGTCCTTTCATTATAGGGGACTAGAATGCAAAAGTAGGAAGTCAAGAAACACCTGGAGTAACAGGCAAATTTGGCCTTGGAATGCGGAATGAAGCCGGGGAAAGGGCTAATAGAGTTGTGCCAAGAGAACAGACTGGTCACAGCAAACACCATTTCCAAAAACAGAAGAGAAGACTACACATGGACATCACCAGATGGTCAACACCAAAATCAGATTGATTATATTCTTTGCAGCCAAAGATGGAGAAGCTCTATAGAGTCAGCAAAAACAAGACCAGGAGCTGACTGTGGCTCAGATTATGAACTCCTTATTGCCATATTCAGATTTAAATTGAAGAAAGTAGGGAAAACCACTAGACCATTCAGGTATAACCTAAATCAGATCCCTTATGGTTATACAGTAAAAGTGAGAAATAGATTTAAGAGACTAGATCTGATAGACAGAGTGCCTGATGAACTATGGACGGAGGTTCATGATATTGTACAGGAGACAGGGATCAAGACCATCCCCAAGAAAAAGAAATGCAAAAAAGCAAAATGGCTGTCTGAGGAGGCCTTACAAATAGCTGTGGAAAGAAGAGAAGCAAAAAGCAAAGGAGAAAAGAAAAGATATACCCATTTGAACGCAGAGCTCCAAAAAATAACAAGGAGAGATAATGCAAAGAAATAGAGGAAAACGACAGAATGGGAAAGACTAGAGATCTCTTCAAGAAAATGAGAGATACCAAAGGAACATGTCATACAAAGATGGGCTCGATAAAGGACAGAAATGGTCTGGACCTAACAGAAGCAGAAGATATTAAGAAGAGGTGGCAAGAATACACAGAAGATCTATACAAAAAAGAGCCTCATGATCCAGATAGTCACAATGGTGTGATCACTCACCTAGAGCCAGACATCCTGGAATATGAAGTCAAGTGGGTCTTAGGAAGCATCACTATGAACAAAGCTAGTGGAGGTGAGGGAATCCCAGTTGAGCTATTTCAACTGGTGAAAGATGATGCTGTGAAAGTGCTGCACTCAATATGCCAGCAAATTTGGAAAACTCAGCAGTGGCCACAGGACTGGAAAAGGTCAGTTTTCATTCCAATCCCAAAGAAAGGCAATACCAAAAAATGCTCAAATTACCACACAATTGCACTCATCTCACATGCTAGTAAAGTAGCTAGTACTTTAGCTAGTAAAGCCTGCTAAAGCCAGGCTTTAGCAATATGTGAACTGTGAACTTCCAGATGTTCAAGCTGGTTTGAGAAAAGGCAGAGGAAGCAGAGATCAAATTGCCAACATCTGCTGGATCATTGAAAAAGCTAGAGAGTTCCAAAAAAAATCTATTTCTGCTTTGTTGACTATGCCAAAGCCTTTGACTGTGTGGTTAACAATAAACTGTGAAAATTCTGAAAGAGATGGGAATATCAGACCACCTGACCTGTCTTGAGAAATCTGTATGCAGGTCAGGAAGCAATGGTTAGAACTTGGTATGGAACAACAGACTGGTTCCAAATAGGTAAAGGAGTATGTCAAGGCTGCATACTGTCTCCCTGCTTATTTAACTTATATGTAGAGTACATCATGAGAAACACTGGGCAGGAAGAATCACAAGCTGCAATCAAGATTGCCANAAAAATCTATTTCTGCTTTGTTGACTATGCCAAAGCCTTTGACTGTGTGGTTAACAATAAACTGTGAAAATTCTGAAAGAGATGGGAATATCAGACCACCTGACCTGTCTTGAGAAATCTGTATGCAGGTCAGGAAGCAATGGTTAGAACTTGGTATGGAACAACAGACTGGTTCCAAATAGGTAAAGGAGTATGTCAAGGCTGCATACTGTCTCCCTGCTTATTTAACTTATATGTAGAGTACATCATGAGAAACACTGGGCAGGAAGAATCACAAGCTGCAATCAAGATTGCCAGGAGAAATATCAACAACCTCAGATATGCAGATGACACCACCCTTATAGCAGAAAGTGAAGAAGAACTAAAGAGCCTCTTGATGAAACTGAAAGAAGAGAGTGAAAAAGTTGGCTTAAAGCTCAACATCAGAAAACTAAGATCACGGCATCTGATCCCATCACTTCATGGCAAATAGATGGGGAAACAGTGGAAACAGTGGCTGACTTTGCTTTGGGGGGGCTCCAAAATCACTGCACATGGTGATTGCAGCCATGAAATTAAAAGATGCTTACTCCTTGGAAGGAAGTTATGACCAACCTAGATACCATATTCAAAAGCAAAGACATTACTTTGCCAATAAACGTCCATCTAGTCAAGGCTATGGTTTTTCCAGTAGTAATGTATGGATGTGAGAGTTGGACTATGAGGAAAGCTTCTCACTGAAGAATTCATACTTTTGAACTGTGGTGTTGGGGAAGACTTTTGAGAATCCCTTGGACTGCAAGGAGATCCAACCAGTCCATCCCAAAGGAGATCAGTCCTGAGTGTTCATTGCAAGGACTGATGTTGAACCTGAAACTCCATTACTTTGGCCCCCTAATGCGAAGAGCTGACTCATTTGAAAAGACTCCGATGTTGGGAAAGATTGAAGGCAGGAGGAGAAGGGGACGATAGAGGATGAGATGGTTCAATGGCATAACTGACTCAATGGACATGAGTTTAGGTAAACTCTGGGAGTTGGTGATGGCAAGGAGGCCTGGCATGCTGTGTTCCATGGGGTTACAAAGAGTCAGACATTACTGAGCGACTGAACTGAACTAAGTGATAGCTACACATAACATGACAAATAAATCTTTAAAATGTAATATTGAGCAAAGGAAATAAGACATAAAAGATTTATACTGAATCATTTTCTTTATGTATATTTCCAGAAGCTGGCAAATCTAAATTTTAGAGTGCTGAAGATACACTTAGGTGGTTAAAATATGAAGAGAAAGGAGCCAATTCCTATACAAATCAGGATAATGGTAAGATCCAAAAGGAAGCTTGAAAAGAACAGTGGGCTTTGAGTTCTCCCAGTGATCTACACTGTTACTCAATAGGGATAGTGGTTAGATGAGCAATTCTTTAACCATACATTTATGTTCTGAACATCCTTTTCTATATATTTCACAATAAAAATTTAATGTATATCCTTAAAATATAAAAATAAGCATCCCTCCTAAAACTGGTAATATTATTATCAGATAAGGTAAAATTTGAGGCTAAGAGTAAAAATAGAAAAAGGGAATGTTTCCTATTTGATTAAAGGCACCAAGAGTATGAATTCCCTGGTGGTCCTGTGGTGAGGACTTGGTGCTTCCAGTACAGTGGCCTGAGTTCAATACCTTACCAGGGAACCAAGATCAACTGCACAGTATAGCCAAAAATCAAAAACAAATCCCCATGAAGAATACATATTTGTCATAAACTTTCATATACTCTAAACAATACATAGCAAGATATACAAAGCACAATTCTAATTTGATAAAAACAAAATTGTTTTCTTTTTTAAAACAAGAATTTGATTAACCAGATAGATAAAAGAATAGAAAAAGGCTATAAATGAGTTTAATCACATAAATAGTAGGATAAACTTACTAGATAATCTAGTACTTGATACCTTATAGAGCATGTATATTCTCACTTACTGATAGAAGTGAAGTGTGATATATTTAGTCATAAAGGGAATCCTGATTAACACATTTCAAAATTTAGAAATCTTATTGACCACATTCTGGGACTATCACACAATCATACCAGAGCCACGTGAATTGTAGATCAAAACAAAATGAAAACCAAACAAATAAAATTCCACAGTTTCTTGAAAGAAATTGTAAATGAAATCTAAAGTATACCCTGAGATCATCTAAAAACCAACAAAAATAAGAACAGTGCATAGCAAAACTCTTGGTTGATGCTAACAAGAATTATTATAGATTTTAATGCTTTTATTATTTTATTCAAAGAAGACCAAAAATAACAACCAAGCTTTCAACTCAAGACAATAGAAAAGTTAACAAAATAAGCCAAATATATAACTTACATATAATAATTAATAAAACAAAAGAAATTAATGACTTAGAATACTAAAAATAAAACACAGAATTAATTAATAAATGAAGTGATTCTTCAAGAAGACAAAATAAGCAAGTCCCTAGGAATTTGAGCTTTGAATAAAGGAAGGAAACAAAAATATAAAGCATTAGGAATGAGAAAGGTATAACTACATGAAGAGACTAAGTGAAATGTATAATTCTTTAGGAAAGTTGAAAAAACCAAAAGTGACTTTCAGCAGGGCTCTCTGGCTCTCCCACCGTGTGTCTGTGGGTACAGGAGTGTCAGTGGAAGAGGTCTTTGTTCACCAGCACAATCAGTAACAAGGAAGCTCAGTTCAGGGGGATACTATTACACCATTAGAGCTACAGAGCTCTAATTTTGCCAGTAATAAAGGTATTTTCATTTCCTCTTAGGTCCAGAATCTACTTTTTAATGCATGCTGAAAATGAATAGAAGGATGTGAGAATAATTAGCTTTCCAACATATTCAGAGTATAAGCGAAATGAAAAATTTCCCAAATCTTTTTTATGAGATCAACATAAATCTGATACCAAAACTTATTAAGAGAGCATAAAAAATTAAAATATAGATAATTCTAGTTTATGAATGTTATATTGTGTCAGCTGACTTAAGGGAAAAAGGATGCTTACATTGAAGTTACCAAAAATATGGGAGTATGTCTTTTGCCATGCTAGAACAGGTGCTTAAAGCTTCTCTTTGTGCTGATTTCATTCGCAAGTACACTTCCGTCTGGCTGTGGCAAGCTGTTTACCAGTGGTACAAGCTAGCATTCTATTAGCTGGAACTCCAGCAGAATAAGAGCACATCTCTCCTGATAATACCTGACAAGTTCTGAGAAGAAGTCTCATTGGTCTGGCTTGGCTCCAGTGCCCATCACTGAACTGTTCATTGTTGCCAAAAGACTGGTATTCCAGCAGGCCAAGAGTTGATTATAAATCCTCTCCTAGAGTAGAGATTGAGTTAGCCTGACCTGATCCTCATAGTCTGGAAGTAAGAAAGCAGTAATTCTCCAAGGGAAAATTGAACCTCTTTTTAAGAGAAGGGAGAATGGATTCAGGGTAGGCAGGAAAAAAAGAAAGAAAAAGAAAGGAAACGAGAGACAAACAAAAAAATATACAACAACATCTAATGTAAGATTTCCTATAAAAAAAATCTTAGAAAATCAAAGCGAAGTGAAGTGAAGTCGCTCAGTCGTGTCTGACTCTTTGCGACCCTGTGGACTCTGTCCGACTTTTTGCGACTCCATGGGATTCTCCAGGCAAGAGTACTGGAGTGGGTTGCCATTTCCTTCTCCAGGGGATCTTCCTGACCCAGGGATCGAACCCTGGTCTCCTGCATTCCAGGCAGACACTTTAACCTCTGAGCCACCAGGGAAGTCCAGAAAATCAAATGTAGCTATATATTTAGGACTATTATATGGTCAATAAGAAGAGTTTATTCCAGGGCTTCCCGAGTGGCTCAATGGTGAGGAACCTGCCTGCCAATGCAGGAGATGCGTGTTTGATCCCTGGTCTGGAAGGATCCCACATGCTAAAGAGCAACTAAGCCCATGTGTCATAACTACTGAGCCTGTGCTCTAGAGCCTGCCTGGGAACCACAACTACTGAGCCCATGTGCCACAACTACTAAAACCCCTTCACCCTGGAGCCCATGCTCCACAACCAGAGAAGCCGCTGCCATAAGCTTAAGCACCACAGCTGGAGATGAAGCCCCTGTCACTGCAGCTAGAGAAAAGCCCAGGCAGCAACAGAGATGCAGCACGGGCAAAAATACATAAAATAAAATATCTTAAAAAGAGTTTACTCCAGGATTGCAAAGATGGTTCAGTATTAGAAACTCCATGAATGCAAATCACGACATTAATTATTAAAAAGGAAAAACATACAGAAGAGAGGCATTGGACTTGATTCAGCATCTAGTTGTGGTTAGTTGATCATTTCTCCAACAAGCATTTTTGCAATACCAACCATGTGCTAAAAACTTTCCTAGTCATTGGATACAGGAGTGAATAAAATGGGCACAACTCCCTGCCTTGTAGAAGTTATGTATTAGTGACTAAAACTCTATGCAAAATAGTAAGGATGCAAAACATCTTAAATATGGTAAAAAGTACCTGTCACATGCCAACAGCAAAGTTTACATTAAATATTGAAGTGTTAAACACATTCTCATCCTAGAATTTTTATTTTATTTATCTTTTAGGGCACAACTTTAATAAGATTTCTGGAAAGAGCTGATGTAAATACTCAGTTCTTACTTGTTATGAATATCTTTCCCTGCTCTTTCAAGTGAAAAGAACTTGCAAGATTTTTCAGCCTCGAATATTTTCCCTTTAAGTTCTGCAAATGTTGCTACTTTTCCTTCTGGCATTTAATACTAATGAGAAATTATCTGAAGCCAACCTAATCTTTGTTTCTTTGTAGCTAAGCCAGAGCTTCCCACTCAATGAAGAATTCTAGAGGACTCTTAATTAATTTTATTGGTCTTTATGAAAGCTTTTCAAACTTAAACACTGTCTTTGACTCAAGAAATTCTTCTCCTTCTCTTCCTTTTATTGTTTCTACTCAACTTGCACTTTTCTCCTCTAGGTTTTATTTAATACCTAAATAGAATCTTCTAAAGTTGTTCCTTATGTCTTGTCTTCATTTTTTTCTCAATTGTTCACCTCCTTATCCCTTTCCTTGGACTTGTGGAGACATCTTTTGAATTTTCTCCAGCTTTGATGGTTCACCACCACCACCCTTTGGTTTGTAGTCCCCTGTTGTGAAGAAAGCTGAGTGCTGAAGAATTGATACTTTTGAACTGTGGTGTTGGAGAAGGCTCTTGAGAGTCCCTTGAACTGCAAGGAAATCTAACCAGTCCATTCTGAAGGAGATCAACCCTGGGATTTCTTTGGAAGGACTGATGCTAAAGCTGAAACTCCAATACTTTGGCCAACTCATGTGAAGAGTTGACTCATTGGAAAAGACTCTGATGCTCGGAGGGATTGGGGGCAGGAGGAGAAAGGGACACAGAGGATGAGGTGGCTGGATGGCATCACCGACTAGATGGATGTGAGTCTGAGTGAACTCCGGGAGTTGGTGATGGACAGGGAGGCCTGGCGTGCTGCAGTTCATGGGGTCACAAAGAGTCGGGCACGACTGAGTGACTGAACTGAGCTGAACTGAACTGTTGTTTGTATTTTGGTGTTATTCTTCTGAGGCTAGCAAAGGAAGACAGGCTTTCCTTTATCAAACTGCATGATGTTGTTAGAAAAAGATCTCCTTTTAGTTAAACATTCTCAGAAAACAAATTAAATATTCTCTCTTCTTTCCCTAGCAATCTTATTTAATATAAGGATGTGTTGTGATTTCAGAAGTCTACGCTTTCTCAGTATTAGATATTGATCCTGGATCTGTCAACAATTGTATGTTGACGTTTTAGACATTTAGGTCTAGACAAGGAGAGAATGGAGGAGGTTAGCTTTAAAGTAGTTTTCCTTTCCTGTTCTGCATTCTGGAAGCCTGAGAAGGGGAGGCAGAGGTTCAGGGGCAAAGATGGCTGGGATCTTTGCATTCTTTGCAAAGCTCCTTTCTTTTCTTGTATTTTATTTGATCTGGAGCAGTAGCCTCATCTGCTCACCCTCAGGGTTCTGTGGTGCCTGGCTCAAAGGTCCTTGGACATGCACTGGATACCAGCATACCTTTATATTACAAGGACTAGGAAACCTATTTCAAATATTTTCAGGCAATAAAGGAGAATGACGTGCTCAGTTAGCTAAGATAAGGTGAACTCCACAAGGGTTGTTTGTTGTTCTAGGTTTCTTTTCTTTTTTTTTTTGGCCACAGCCAGTGATGTCAAGGACTAAGTTTCTCCTGATCTCCTTCCTCTGCCTCTGCAGTGTCAGCCCCACTCCTAGACTGAACTTCCTTAAGGATATGAGGCAGTTCTGGACTGCATGGACCTGCAGGAGAGGAAGCCAGCTAACTCAGAAAGGTGCGCCTAAACTTCATGTGACTTCCGAAGGAAAATGCAGTTTCACCAATGAGCTTAGACCAGTCTTGGCACTCCTTCTGCTCCAGGGCTGGGATGGGGGCAAGTCACGTTTCTTTACTCCACCACACAGCTGCCACCCAGGGGCGAGAGTGAAATGAGTGGTGAGGAGTCAGCCACAACATATTCAGATTTGTAGTGTTTCTTTCACGGTGTTCCCAGAGTTGGGGAGACAAGTTCCAGAACTGGTCTAAACAATGCAGGGATAGTTCATTTGGTTATGTAAGTCTTTTATATTAATTACCCAGTTTATTAAAATCATGTAATCCAATTTTGACAGTGAGAATTTGGGAAAGACCCTTAGCTTTTGTGTTTGTTTTATTTCATTTTGATACTCTGTCAATGAAAAATTGACTAGAGAGGAGAAAGAAAGATGGACTAGCAGAATCTCATAAAATAATACTTAATTTGGACATTAAATATGGACATTTGGATTCATTTACTTATGTAAGAAATACTCTTGAGTACCTACTCCTTGCCAGATATTTCATTCCTAAATGTGGGAAGTACAATGGTCTACCAGATGGAAAATATTCTTGCTCTCAAATAGTTTAGGTCACAGAAGAAATGACAGTCAAGTCAGTAGATTTGTAAGTGTGAAATAAAAGGAGAAATACCAGCTGCTTTGAGAATACACAGAAAAGGAAATGGCAGCCCACTCCAGTATTCTTGCCTGGAAAATCCCATGGACGGCAGAGCCTGGTAGGCTACTGTCTATGGGGTCGCAAAGAGTCGGACACGACTGAACGACTTCACTTTCACTTTCTTTCACTTTGAGAATACACAGCGTGTGTGTGTGCTCAGTTGTGTCCAACTCTGTGACCCCAGGGACTGTAGCCCGCCAGGCTCCTCTGTCCATGGAATTTTCCAGGCAAGAATACTGGAGTGGGTTGCCATTTCCTTCTCTGGGAGATCTTTCCAACCTGGGGATTGAACCCACGTCTCTTGCATCTCCTGCATTGGGTGCCAGGAATCCAGGGAAATCTCCTGAATTGGGTGCCAAATCTAGGCTTGGGGAAGTAGTTCAAAGCTTACTTATTAGAGAAGGAAATCATCTGAAGTAAAACTTAAGAGATGGGTGGGAGTTGGTCAGGCGAAGAGGAGATAAAGGGGCTTTCTGGCCAGAGGGTCAGTGTGTAGAAAGGCACAGCAGAGACAGAGGCAGCACAGCGATTCGAGGGCTAGAGAGCCTGGTCGGATTCCTGGCTCTGCCTCTCAGCAACTGTGTGATAGTGAACATTCGAGTCCTTTGTTTCTCCATCTGAGAAGCAGATAAGAATGGGAGCAACCTCACAACACTATGAAGACTGAGCAAGTTAATATTTGTAAAGCACTTAAAACAATGCTCTGTTACATAACAAGCGGCAAAAATCTTATGTAAACCGTAGAAGACATCTTTCCGCACTGCTTCAGTCAGCAGGGAGTAAGAGAGAGGTTACTTTTGGGGTCTTGTGTTCAAGAGAAGCATGCTTTTCCTCTAACCTCCGCAGCAGTGGGCCCAGCTGCCTGAACAAGACTGTCCACTCAGTACTTCCTTGGACTGAACTCCTGGTCCACTCAAGAGACAAGCTAGAACTTCTCTTGTGATTCAGTGGTTAGGACTTAGCCTTCCAGTGCAGGAGGTGCACGCCAAAAAAACAAAACGTAAAACAGAAACTATATGGTAACAAATTCAATAAAGACTAAAAACTGTCCACGTTAAAAAAAATCTTGAAAAAAGAAAAAGAGACAACCTGAAGCATGAGATCACAAGAGAACAGTGAGAGAGAGTGAGATGGCACTCAGATCAGCAAGTCAACATGAAGACGGCCAACAAGGAGTCCAGGAGAGCTGGTTGTGTGTTGGCAGGTGAAGGCAGGGGCAAAGCAGCAGTGAGTCACCTGGGAATGCTGTCAGACAGACTGACAGCAGGTCCTTGCCAACGCTTCCAGACCCCCTGCAGAGGCAAGACTCCATCTCTGGGAATCCCGACCAGGGCTAAGCCAGGTCCAGATCCAGGAAAACCACAATGCCAGCTAGGCTATCAAACCCGTGATCCTCTCTTTCTTTTGTTCTTTCCACACACACACACACACACACACACACAAATTATTAAAAGGCTTAACATGTGCCAGACTACATGCCAGTTGCTGGAAGTATTAATGATAAAACATTGTCTTCGCCTTCAAATGGTTTCTATTAGTGAGACTAATGGCAGGATAGACAGTAAATAATGTGGTGCTTTGACCAAAAATAAATGCATGGGGCACCAGCATAATAGTCCCAAAGTTCTGCCCTCACCAAGCCCAGCTGTAAGTTGAGGGGAGAGGGAAGGAAAGGGGTCAGGAGAGAGAGTGTAGATTAAGAAAGTCTTCACTGAGAAGAAGCACAATTATTAATACAGGATCAGAACAAATGGCTTCTGGAATAGCCTGTTTAAGCCACATCACAACATAACTTTCTAGAACTTAGGAGATGAAGTGTGCAAAGAGAGAATCATATAATGAAGATAAGGACAGTGTCTGAATGAAAGAGAAAAAAATGCCGGGTATCCATTATATTGGGCTTCCCAGGTGGTGCTAGCGGTAAAGAGCTCGCCTGCCAATGCAGAAGACGTAAGAGATGTGGGTTCAGTCCCTGAACTGGGACACTCCCCTGGAGGAAGGCATGGCAACCTCCTCCAGTATTCTTGCCTGGAGAATCCCAATGGACAGAGAAGCCTGGTGGGCTACAGTCCACAGGCTGGCAAAGAGTCGTACATGACTGAAGTGACTGAACACACACCCGTCCATTATATTAATGAGCAAGCCTCAAAAATACCGTCATATAGACTGTTATTCAGCCATAAAAAGGAATGAAGTACTGATACATGCTATAACATGGATGGATCTTGAAAACATTATGCTACTTTATAAAATACCACAGTATTGCATGACTCCATTTGTATGAAATGTCCAGAAAAGACAGCTCTATGGTGACATAAAGTAGACTGGTGTCTGCCTAGAGTGTGGGTGAGGTGGGCGGGGGTTGGAGGAAAATGAGGAGTGGTTCCTTGTGGATATGAAGTTTCATTTTGGCTGATGAAAATGTTCTAAAATTAATTGCGATGATGGCTTAACAGCTCGTGAATATACTAAAAACCTATGAATTGGTGCACTTTGGGTAAGTTGCATGCTATGTGAATTACATATTTAAAAAGCTGTCACAAATATAAAATAAAAAGTGGCTTGGTAGAAGAATAAGGAAAAGCTAGTGTGACTATATAGGGTGACTATAAGTTCTATCTAGGGTGTTAGGTGTAGTGACTGATTAGTCTCAAGAAGTGGTTCTCCACCCGGGCTGATTTTGCCCCTAGGGTACATTTGGCAATGTCTGGAGACTTTCCTAGGGAGATACTGTGACTATTATCTAGTGGGTAGAGCCCAGGGATGCTGCTAAATATCCTAGAATGCACAGGAAAGTCTTCCACAATAAAGAATTGTATAGCCCAAAATGTCAATAGTGCTGAGGTTGAGAACTCTGGTCTGAAAGAGGCAAGCAGAGTTCAAATCATGAAGGGTTATGGGGGCAAGTCACAGAGTTTGGCCTTCCTCTTAAGAGGAGTAAAGAACCACAGTATTTGGTGGGGAATTGGCATAGTGAGATCTGAATTTTAGACAGATCATTTTCGATGAAGTTTAGAAAACGGATTGACAACGGAGGAAGGATAGAGGTATTGATTACCCAACTAGGATGGCAGGAGAAGAAATGAAGGGATTTGAAAGATATTGACTTAGAAGGAACAACTGGCGGAGCTTGATGATTCGTTTGACAGAGCTCAGAAATAGATGGAGAAGAGGGGAGGTCGGCATCTAGATTTCCTACTTGTGCGAACAGCTGGATGGCTGTAACGCCATTGACTGAAATGGGAAACCAAGGTAAAGGAGCTGGTTTGTGAAATAAAATAATAAATTATATTCTAGATGCATTGAAAGTCCTGTGCAAATAAAAGTAGAGATGTTCAGGTGATAATAGAAGATAAAGTTATAAACGTGGGAGAGACTGGAACTGTAGATGGTCATCAGGGTATATAAAGATGAGATGAGAAGGCAGAACTCTGAAGGGACACTAACAGGCAGAGAAAAAAAAAAAATTGCAAAGAAACTCAGAAAGTAGCCAGAAAGTTGAGGAGAAAAACAAAACACCACAAAGCAGGAAGGTATGATATCATAGAGGTCAAAGGAAGATTGTTTCAAGGAGGCCAAGAATATAACATTTTGCATGGAGATCAAATAATATAAAGACTAAGAATTACCCAATGAATTTAGCAATAGTAGTTTGAGGGAGACAAGAGTTAGACTGGTTTCAATGATGTATGGGGGACAGAGAAGTCTGGTGTGGTGGGCTGAAGAGTAAGTGGGAGGTAAGGAAGTGGAGGCAGTGAGTATAAGTGACTTGGGTATGGTGAAGGGAGAGAGCTCACTGGTAGCTGGAAGAGAATGTGGGGTTCAGATTGGGGGCTTTTTGAGAGAGAAAAAAAGACTTCAACACTTTAAGTGCTGAATGAAGTGGTTGGTAGACAAAAAGTTTAATATATAGAATAGGAAATTAAAATGTCATTGCTTAGTTTAGGTTAAAGGACATCTTGCTATCAAAGCACTAGAGAAGGACAAAAGATGGATGCAGATAAAGTTTATACTGTTGGTGGCAGAAAGTTGAGGATATTTTCACTTGAAGATTTCAACTTTCCCCATGGATGATGTAAGGCGACCTCCCGAGGGTAAGCCAGTGAAACAGCAGGGTTAGAGTTTTGTGGAGAGTGGACACAGTTTGCAATAGCTATAGTAGAGTGGAAGAGAAGGAAGCAGATTGATAATCTAGAACATGACAAGGTCAAGTAACATGGCCATGGGATTGGATGAATTAAATAAATAGAGGTGAAGGTGGCTGAAAATGAACGGGGTCAGGAAGTTAAGATGGAATTTCCTCATTGAAGCTGATTCGTCTTGGCAGAGTGAAAGTATATCATTCTTCTCAGGATATGTTCAGATTCTAAGTAATGTCTTGTTTTGTTTTTGGTTCTCAATTGGATTTCATCCATAAATCCAGATTCAATAGTACTTGTTACACTTCAAATCTCTCTAGCACTTGTACTAAGGAAATTGTGCAGAGAAGAATGGAAATATTTCAGAAGGCTAAAATGAATATGGTCCATGATGTGCTCAGTGATTTTGCAGGTTGCTTTCTCTTGCCCCTGTATCATTTTTGGTCATTCCAGGTAACATCTGTCTAGTACATTTTCCCTTCCTCAAGGTAAATAGTCCCATTTACTTTGCCATTCTTGCCTCTTCTCAGACACTGACTTAACCCTGTCCTTAGCTATACTCTACTGTACACTTGGGACAGCAGCACTAACTCGGGACACTGGAGTACTCTTTCACATCCCCTAATGTAGATACAGAGAATTGATCTATCTACAGAATGCCAGGTCTGGAACTGAACTTGGAAACCATCTTGTCCAATGTTCTATTATGCAGAAGAGGAAGCTGAGGCAGGGAGTTGAGGCAATATGTCCAGATCATGGCAATCAGCTAGTGGCACAGCCTGGATTCAAATCCAGATCCTCTAACTCCTAACTTGATCCAGGTCAGGAAGCAACAGTTAGAACTGGACATGGAACAACAGACTGGTTCCAAATAGAGAAAGGAGAACATCAGCCTGTATATTGTCATCCTGCTTATTTAGCTTATATACAAAGTGCATGGGAAATGCTGGGCTGGATAAAGCACAAGCTGGAATCAAGCTTACCCGGAGAAATATCAATATTTCAATTCAACTGAACTGATGTTTATAAAATTCCTTGGAATAATATCTCTTTTTCTTCTCTCTAAATATCTATGCCAGAACAACTTTTCAGCTGAGTTCCACATATCAGTACTCTGAATATTCATTTCTCAAACCTCAGGAGCTTAACAAGAATAAAAAGGATTAAAAAGTCAATTCATTATTGGGTGACATGGATTATAACAAATACAAAGTGTGAGAAAACACACAAGAAAGTAAAACTTCAGAATGTTTACAGCCTTGTGACAATCATCAGGCTGTGACCAAGATTGGACATGACAGAGCATTATAAATTGTGGGACTATAAGGGGAGGGCAGGGAGAGAAGACAGTTCAACAGCGCTGATGCCTCAAGCAGCGTTCATCACCTACAATCTCCCAGCCTCTCCATCTCTGGAGCAGGTCATGTACAGGGCGGGTTTTGTTCTGAAGTAGCTGCCCTCACTGATCTCTCTCTTCAGACCTCACACCTGCAACTGATAGCGTGTAATTAAAAGTGATCACAGGCCCAGACAGACTCCTCCTCATTGATTCAGGGTTATAATGTATCTGGATTTTAAAAAATGAAATGGAAAAAAAGAATCTCTGAAGAGCTGGCAAGGAGAGCTAGAGCTTTGACCTCTTTTTCCGAAAAAACAAAAAATAAAACAATGGAAAACCTGATCTTCAATCTTGTAGCTGAGAATGAAGAGTACCCCAAGGACAGATACACAAAACAGCCTATCACAGTGAATTCCAGTGAAATCAATAACTTCAGTGGAAGACCCTGCGTTATACTGTAAAATTACTCCAGCATGAATCTCATGAAGTATCCTATAGGGTGACAATGCTGAATCTTTGCAAAATACCTACACTGAGGTCACGATCAGGAGTCCTTTCATGAATTCAGGAAACCACCCCTGGGTGAGTCTGTGGCTTTGAGTCTGCTTGTTTCCTGCTCCTGGGCTGGGGTCCTGGCTGCTCTTTGCACATGTTGAAAATTCTCACTGACGTCAGGAGAGGCCCTAGGGCTCTCACTGAGGCCTGAGCTATACTTGCATGGCCAGATCAAAGCTGCGGAGGTGAAAAACCAGTTTGGCTTATTAGTGTGAATAGTAGCAGACTGTGTGGTGCCTTCTGCTTCTTGGTGCCGTGGTCCTGGATGGTCTGCCTTCATTTTTGTAGCTACTCTCCCTGGATTCCAGTGTGTGCTGCCGTTAATTAAATTCATACATTAGGACTGTGACTGTCTCTTGGCCTCCATCCATCAGAGAGCAAGCAGCTTTCTGGTGCCGGGTCAGTTCAGCCATAATAACTAATGAAGTCTGACCTTGCTTTCCAGAACAGCACAGTGGAAAAAAAGTACACAAGTGGGATTTAAAGTACTTTGATTCACTTCCTATTTCTGCCACTTGTGTGTTAGATCTTGGCTCAGCAGTAAAGAATCTACCTGCAATACAGGAGATTCCGGTTCTATCCCTGGGTGGGGAAGATCCCCTGGAGGAGAAAATGGCAACACACTAGAGTATTCTTGCCTGGGAAATTCCATGGACAGAGGAGCCTGACGGGCTATAGTTCATGGGGGTCACAAAGGAGTCAGACACGAGTTAGCAACTAAACAACAGCAGCATGTCAGATCTTAGGATTTGCTCAAGCTTCCTGAGTCTCAGACTTTTAATTTATAGTGATTTTTATTCAGGAGTGTGTTTTGGTATCATTCTTGGAAACTTTAAAAAATATATGACCTCCTCATCCCCAGACATGCAGAATCAGAATTTCCAGAGGTCGGCCTGGACTTCCAGATTTTACAAAGCTCCATTATGCACCTCTGTTCTGAAACATTCCTAATTAAGACTCATAAGCGACTGGGATATTGCAAGAAAAACAACAACATGGTGGTGAACATGTCTAAGATAAAGGGCTCTAAAATTTAGTTGTTCTTTTTATCTTCTGCTTTTCTTCTCCACAACATACAGATATTTTCTAGGTTCTTGGTCTTATATATCTCTCTCCTTTACATATAAAGGTCCTTATCTCTTTCTTACCCTTTATGTATCCAGTTCTAAGGTTCTATTCCATCCAAGAGATTCTTGTTTTTTAAAATACTATCTGATATTTTGTAGTTATGGTTCACATCTAAAACATATTAATACATATACCATTGAACCTAATGAAATGGGCATTATTATTTCCATTTGGTAGATGAAAACATTAAAGTTCAACGATCTTAAGTAACTCAATAAGTATTAGAGGTGGACTCTATACCCTTGTCTTCTAATTTTATGTCCAGTGCTTTTCTTCCTGAGTCGATCTAGAAATAGTATCTGAATTTTTACTCGCAATTCAAATGTTAACCATTGCAAAGCAAGGAAGTAAAGAGTAGGCCTGAGAGGCCCTTTAAAATCTCTTCTGTGTCTTGGTGGTTTAATGATTCTAGTTGTATGTTTAGAAATCTTGATAGCTGAATTCTTTATTCCTCCCCCAGATATTATGAGATGAGTAGAGAATCAGTTTGACCTGTGTGGGACCTGGCTCCTCTCCTGGAAAACAGCACAGAGGTAGCCTCATCCTAAGTGTATGCCAGACTCAGCATCCTCAGCGCTGAAGGTTTGGTGGGCTTTGTACACATTATTGAGCAGAAGAGGAGAGGAATCATCTCATCCCCCACAGCGAAGGATGGAAGGACTGGCATTTGGATAGCTCTTGTCCCCCAGGTCAGCTAGGCTTTTGTAAAATCCAATTGTGTCATGCTCCAGTGAAACAGTTTTCCTTAAAGGCAGACTTAAAGAACAGAGTTCTAGGTGTTTTGAAAAATGCCTTTTTTTCTCCTTCCCTGGCAGAAGCACAGGACACGACTGAGTGACTTCACTTTCACTTTTCACTTTCATGCATTGGAGAAGGAAATGGCAACCCAGTCCAGTGTTCTTGCCTAGAGAATCCCAGGGACGGGGGAGCCTGGTGGGCTGCCATCTATGGGGTTGCACAGAGTCGGACATGACTGAAGCGACTTAGCAGCAGCAGCAGCAGCAGTGAGTTTTTCCTGGAGGGAAAACTCACAAATGGCTGGGAACACTCCCACACCTTAGGCCTGGGCCCCCTGGGTTTTTTTAATTCCCATTCTTGGCTACTAAGGCTCCAGTTCCTGCTGCTACTATTGCCTGTGGTGGCTTCTGCTTCTGAGCATTTGACAGCACAAAGCTGTGATCCTCTGTATCCCCCCAACCTGTTCCTCCAGTTTTCAGGGAAGTGGTTGGCTCTCATGTAAGAAGCGTTGTTGATGTTGTTTGTTCAGCTTTTTTCTTGTTGTAGGGATGGGAGTGGTGACTTCTAAGCTCCTTCCATGCCAGGCTGGAAACTGCCTTTTCACACATGGGCAGGAAGTGAAGGGGAATTAAGTTGCTCTCTGTCTCGGTTGGTGTTCTGGAAGCACAGCCTGAGGTGAGAACTTGGTGCCGGTGGTTAACGAGAGGGGTGCTACCTGTGGCAGGAGTGAGGAACTGGGTAAAGTGAGTCAGCTGTGAAAGAAAAGCCCACGAGGTGCAGCTTCCACCTGCTGGCTTCTTGGCTGGGCCTGTGGTGGCCACGAAGTGGAACCTAGAGTCCTTGCTTTATCGCAGCTTCACCACAGCTTTGGAACAGGGCCCAGGTAGTTCTGACTCTGGTTCTAAAACCACCTGTGCTGAAGAAGAGGTGGTGGTTGTCAAGAAGGGGAGTCCAGGGCTCTGTTTGTGGGTTAAGCAGCCTGGAGTTGGCTACCTTCCTGTCTGGGGCCAACTCTCTTCAGGCTCATAGTTCTTTCTCCCCTAAAATACCCAAATGCTTTTTTATCAAGGCAAGCCCCAGCTTCCTAGATGGACTGTGCAAGGCCTGACACCAAACAAGTTTTCACAGAAAACGTGAAACAAACTGCCTCTGAAAATTTGTTTTTGTTTCAGTTCTTTTGATTTTATACCTCGCTTCTGGTTCTATCTAAAAACTTCTCTCTGTTATCTTCTGACTGTGATTTTTGCTGTCTGGAATGGTGTTCTCAGGAGACTTAGCCCTGGGCTTCAGCAGCAGCAGGCTCTGGGCTTCCTGCTCCTTTCACAACTCGTATTTCACTTTTTACAAAAGAGTGGACGATCCAGACGGGGCTAGACATGAATCCTGAGGTAGCCCTGGCCTCACCCAGGGAGGTCCACGGTACAGAGCGGGTTTGAGAGTAGATAAGAAGATGTGATAGGACTATGTCTCTGTCCAGACTGGGTTCCTAAGTGACTACTGTGCTCTCGGAGTCCTTATATACACACTTTTTGTAGATTTTTTTCATCCTGTACCACTACAGATAGATAGATAGACCAAAGACTTTATGGTAACTTACAAAGAAACATGCAACATAGCAACAATAGAAAACTAGAAAAGATTTCTATTTGTTTACTAAGTGCCAATAACTATTTTTAAAAAATTATTGGAGTATAGTTGCTTTATAACGTTATATTAATTTCTGCTGCATAGCAAAGTGAACCAGCTACACATATATACATCTATCCCCTCCTTTTGGATTTTCTTCTGATCTAGGTCGCCATAGAGCACTGAGCAGAGCTCCCTGTGCTGTGCAGTAGCTTCTCATCAGTTATCTATTTTATACACTGTAGTGTATATGTGTCACTTTCCTAATGGGTGTCAATACTATTTTTTAAACCTCATTCAATCTTCACCACAGCCTTGTTAGGTAGGTAGTGTTACTGTCCCTACTTATTTGATGAAGAAATTGAGTCACAGAGAAGTTAAAGGGACTGGGCTTCTCAGGGTAAAGAACACCTGCCAATGCAGGAGATGCAGGAGACGTGGGTTCAATCCCCGCGTGGGGGATATCCCTGGAGAAGGGCATGGCAATCCACTCTGGGCTGGCTCCAGATCTATGCTCTTAACTGAAAGGATAAACTGAGAAAAGTGAGACAGGGCAAAGTAAAGCTAGATGCTCTTTTACACACCTGTCTTTCCTGCTGGGCTATGCTCTGCCTGAGGTTAGGAACCAGTAGGTGATAGATATTTGATAAATGTATGATTTGATCTCTTCAAGACAGCTGTCTAATTCTGCTGTTTCTTAACTTTGCTGGTTCCCTGTTGTGTTTGTCAGTATTCCTATGTGCAGTGCAGGGGCCATGATGAAGAGTAAAACTATCCCAGCCCATTACACTCAAGGTAATGGGATCACAAAGAGTCAGACATAACTGAAATGACTTAGCACACGTGCAGATCCTAACCGGAGCGGCAGTCTTTCCTAGGACATTCCCAGGAGCCCCAGCTCAGAAAGAGCCAGCCTCAGAGGAGCAGCAGGAAGATCCCCACTCAGATTTCCCCAGATTGCTCCCTATACCTTCTGTCTGTCCTTCTACCGTGAGAAACTCATTTTTTCTTCAGACAAGCCCCTTCTTTCATGAGACTTTGTGCGGCATCAGAGAAGTTTGAGTCCTGCCTCTGCCACCTTATGAACTAGTCATTCTGGGGTCCTAGAGATGAAGATATTTGTCTGGCATCGCCAGCACATCAGGGACTCCTAGTCCGGAATTCACGTTTCTGTGCTCTGAAACACTGAGGCAGGAGAAACAGACCTAGGTTAGGAATCATTCAGCCTCACTATTCCCCAAATTGATCACCTTAAATGTCTTTCTGTATTTATATTCCATATACCTATAGTGTTTATGCTAACTAATCAAAGAGACTTTTTAAAGTTATTACAAAATATTGAATATAGTTCCCTACATGATACAGTAGGTCCTTGTTTATTTTAGAGTAGTGTGTATATGTTAATCCCAAACTCCTAATTTATCCCTTCTCTCCCTTTTCCCTTTGGTAACCATAAGTTTGTTATCTATATCTGTGGGTCTGTTTCTGATTTATAAAGAAGTTCACTTGTATCTTTTTTTTTTTTTTTTAAGATTCCACAAATAAGTGAAATCATACAATATTTGTCTTTCTCTTTCAGACTTACTTTACTTAATCTCATAATCTCTAGGTCCATCGATGTTGCTACAAATGGCATTATTTCATTCTTTTTATGGCTAATATTCCATTGTGTGTGTGTGTGTGTGTATACACATATATATCACATCTCCTTTATCCATTCATCTTTCAATGGATATTTAAGTTGCTTCCATGTAAAAAAAGGGCTGCTATATACATTGGGGTGTGTATATATTTTTGAATTAGAGTTTTCTCTGGAAAGAGATGTTTAAAATGTAAAATTATCTCTATGTTAAGGAATACATTTCTTGTTTCTTGCTTCTCTCCTTTAACCAATCCAATCCTTCCATCTCCATCTATTCCCAAGCTAGAGTAATTATTGAAATAAAGAATCTACCTCTGTTTCATCGACTACACTAAAGCCTTTGGCTATGTGGATCATAAGAAACTATGGAAAGCTCTTAAAGAGATGGGAATACCAGACGATCTTACCTGCCTCCTGAGAAATCTGTATGCAGGTCAAGAAGCAATAGTTAGAACCCTGTATGGTTGATTGGTTCAGGGTTGAGAAAGGAGTACGGCTGGGTAGTCTGTTGTCGCCCTGTTTATTTAACTAACACGCTGAGCACATCATGAGAAATGCTGGGCTGGATGGGTTACAAGCTGGAATCAAGATAGGTGGGAGAAACATCAACAAGCTCAGATATGTGGATGATATGATTCTAATGGCAGAAAGCTAAGAGGAAATAAAGAACCTCTTGATGAGGGTGAACAAAGAGAGTGAAAAAAACGACTTAAAATTAAATACTAAAACAAAACAAACAAACAACAAAAAAAACAAGGCACCTGGTCCCATTAATTCACGACAAATAGAAGGGGAAAATGTGGAAGCAGTGACAATTTTCCTCTTCTAGTGCTCTAAAGCTCTAAAATCATTATAGATGGTGACTGCAGCCACGAAACCAGAAGATGACTGCTTCTTGGCAGGAAAGTGATGACAAACCTGGACAGTGTGTTGAAAAGCAGAGATATCACTCTGCCGGCAAAGGTCCACATAGTCAAGGCTACGATCTTCTCAGTGGTCATACACAGTTGTGAAAGCTGGACCATAAAGAAGGCAGAACACCAAAGCATTGATGCCTCCAAACTATGGTGCTGGAGAAGACTCCTGAGAGTCCCTTGGACAGCAAGGAGATAAAACCAGTTGATTAAAGGAATCAAACCAGTTGATTAAAGGAACTCAACCCTGAATATTCATTGGAAGGACTGATGCTGAAGCTGAAGCTCCATTAATTTGGTCACCTGATGCAAACAGCTGACTCATTGAAAAAGTCAGTGAGGCTGGGAAAAATTGAGGGCAGAAAGGAGAAGAGGGCATCAGAGGATGAGATGGCTGGATGGCATTATTGATGTAGTGGACATAAACCTGGGCCAGCTTTGGGAGATGGTGAGGGACAGGGAGGCCTGGCATCCTGCAGCCCATGGAATCATAGAGTTGGACACAGCTGGATGACTGAACAACAACAACATCAAATGGATTACTGCCATAGATAGGGCTTCCTTCTCCTCTTTTAGCCCCACCCACTCAATCCCTATCAATAATGTTCTTTTTCACTCCACTTAACCAGTCCATTCTAAAGGAGCTCAGCCCTGGGATTTCTTTGGAAGGAATGATGCTAAAGCTAAAACTCCATTACTTTGGCCACCTCATGTGAAGAGTTGACTCATTGGAAAAGACTCTGATGCTGGGAGGGATTGGGGGCAGGAAGAGAAGGGGACAACAGAGGATGAGATGGCTGGATGGCATCACCGACTCGATGGACGTGAGTCTGGGGTGAACTCTGGGAGTTTGTGATGGACGGGGAGGCCTGGTGTCCTGTGATTCATGGGATTGTGAAGAGTCGGACACGACTGAGCGACTGAACTGAACTGAACTGAAAAATGTCCCAAAAAAGAACACATCTCTTTGTGTCAAACTTTGTGCTAGACTTTGTGCTAGGTCATGTGATATTCTGAAAATGAGTACATGCCTAAGACTATGAAAACTGTACTTCCAGTTCACTTCAGTTCAGTCGCCCAGTCATGTCCGACTCTTTGTGACCCCATGAATCGCAGCACGCCAGGCTGCGTGTCCATCACCAACTCCAGGAGTTCACTCAAACTCATGTCCATGGAGTCAGTGATGCCATCCAGCCATCTCATCCTCTGTTGTCCCCTTCTCCTCNCAAGAACTGATCTGTCAGGAGAAACCCAGGGCCAGATGGACCCTGAAGATGGACGGAAACCTTCGACCAAACTGTGTGGCCCAGGGGGGGAGGCAATACCAGCAGAGAGGATTTGGCAGGTATGTGAGTCTGTCTAGCTATGGGACTTTCTGGGCCAAGAGGCTCAACCTGGCACTGATGAATTCTTTTGAGAGCTGTTAAAAAGAATATGTGTCACCAGGCTGTTCATCCTTTTGCAGTTACAGAGTTTTTTAGTATGGAAATGACATGGTTCTAAGCCTCTATTTTGGCTTAATGGCAGGAAATTTCCTCTTTACTAGGTTTCTTCCCTAGATAGTTTTGGAAATCCCCAGGGGATGAAATAAATCTTCCCCCAACCTCTCACCACTGTTTATTCCAGACTGCCACTATATAGAGACTTCTGCTATCTTACTTTCCGCCTCAGTCCGGACTGGCTTCCACAGGCTGCAGCAGCCCTACAAGCCTAGTCCTGGTCAGTACCAGCCTAGGACGGGGGCTTTCCTTTATAGCCCCAAGAATTGGCTAAGGACAGGCTTAGAATATTACTATCAATGGCTTTGAATATTACTTTACTGAAGACCTGAAGAGGGATTGGTGCTGCAAGAAATTAAAACCTGGTTCTTAATGTCCCTAAACATTGCCCCTCCCTTACTGAGTGTCTCCCTCTTTCACTTCTAGTGAGACTTCAAGTTTCAGGAATCAGCCTCCTTGTCCATGCAGGAGGGTGAGAAATGCTGACTTGGACAGTCAAGCCTATTTTTTTATATGGCATGCAGAGATCTTCACTTCAACTGTTATATTTCTTCCTGGCCTGCTCTTAGCTCACCTCAGATGTCTACTTTCTCCCCTTCCTTATGGGTTATTAGCCATGACACACATTTCAAGACTTCTATACCCTTGTCCATGATGTTCTGCCTATTCAGCAGGCCCTTTCCTTCCTGCCTCCCTATTTACTCCTCAAGGAATATCTCAAGTGCCCTGAGATTCCTAGGCAGAGTAAGTGTTCCTTCTTCTCCATTCTCATAAGACAATGAATAGTTCTCTCTCTCTCTCTCTCTCTCTCTCTATATATATATATATATATATATATAATGTATATATACAATGTATGTATATATTATATAAACTATTGACTTGAGTCTATATATATATGTTGGTAACATATTTATAAATAACTTTTTCATATATTACATATTACAGAACACATATATACTTATATATAAATTATTTTTAGCTGCAGAGCCTATTGTTATATAAAGTCTCCTGGAGCTGTACAGAACAGTTTTCAAGCCATTGGCTAGAGCCCATGTGGCAGTTATTCTGCTCTGCTTGGAACCCAGTGTACTAGGTAAGAGTCTCTCTTTGCACCAGCCAGAGCTCTTGGACGGACTCATGATGTCTTTAATCATTTTGGCACTCTCTGAAATGAACAGGTGCTTCTCTTGTTCAGATGAATTGACCTGCTAGTCATTCCAAGATGGGAAAAGCAACCTACCAACATAGTTTTAGAAAAATATTAACCAGTTTTTGAAAAATACTTTGTAGTTTACAAAATGCTTTCACATATTCTCATTTAGTCTCACGACAATTCAACTCTTGAATAGTTTTCCCTTTATGAATATAAAAATGAGACTTAGAGAAGTGCTTTTTTAATATAAACCATGGGCTTCCCAGATGGCTCAGTGGTAAAGAAGCTCCTGCCAAGCAGAAGGCACAGATTTGACCCTTGGGTTGTGAAGATCCCCTGGAGAAGGAAAGGGCAACCCACTCCAGTATTCTTGCCTGGGAAATTCCATGGACAGAGCAGCCTGGTGGGTTATAGTCCATGGGCTTGCAAAAGTAAGACACAGCTTAGCAACTAAACAACAACAACAATGTAAATTACTGACTTGAGTCTCTAACTCAAGTACTGTGGTTCCAGGTCCTAAGTGAGGTAGAAAACAAATCCCATTGCTCAATAGAGGCAATGTGGTATAGTAGATAGATAACGGCTTGGGATTGGAAGCACGGCTCCACCATTGAACTCTGCGAGTTCCTTAGGCAAGTCATGTATCATTTTATGATTCAGTTTCCTTATCTGGCTATTGGGATCAATAATGCCTACCTAAAAGGGATGCTTTAAAGCTGAAATGGAATGATACTGTAAGCATTGCTTCAGAATAGGTACTCTGTGAGTTCTCTGTGACCTTGTGAAGACCAAATTTCACTGGCAAATGGCAGAAATGTTTTTCCCTCTGAGACACTCAGAAATGTTTTACTGGCAGAGGCAGACTTGGGACCACATCTGGGTGGGAGTTCAGTGGGCCACAGGAAGAAGCTTTATTAGAAACACAGTCCCTCTCATTCTTGTCAAATTGTTAATATCACATGCACTTTTTCAAGTTGAAAGGGTTTTCAGAGACCAAGCCAGGCCCATCTCCCTCAGGTTATCAACAGCTGAGGGTACAACGATCTTCTGTCTCTCTGCAGGTTTCAGTGCTCCTCGTGCCGTCGAAACTGGGCTTCCGCCCAAGTGCAGATACTATGTCACATGTACTTGGAGAACCAGAAATCCACGGGCAAGGTGCTCATGCGGATCTTTGGACAGAGGTGCAAGAAGTGCTTCCAGTCTCAGTTTGAGAAGCCTGATTTCTCGCCAGAAAGCAGCGAGAGGATTCTGAAAAACCTGGTGCAACGTGTTCTGGAGAAATTCTACAGAAATGGTATCAGGAAGGTTTCGGAGATACCTGTGAGACCGGAAGTACCTTTGGACGGGTCCCATGACAAGACCAATTGTGAAGCATGCATTCTGGGCTACTGTGGATTGAACTTAGAAAACTGCATGACAGGGCCAGGAAAATCCTCTCTCTCCTACATGAAGACTGGGATTTCCTCTCCTCACAATGGTGATGAGTGTGGCCAAAACCGATCTAGGAGCCACTCAGCAGTGGGGAGTGGGTATTCTGGCACCCATATAGGCCCAGGGCCCAGCCATGTCACTGCTGGGGTCCAAGTGCCTGGGACAGGCCCTCAGCCTAAACGGGAGATGGGCCAGCTGTTCACACCACGGGCAGATCGACAGGCTGCACGGGCAACCGGCCCACAGCCCATCCAAGTAGCAAGATCACTTCCCCCAGGGTGGACCGATCCACGGCCCATTCAAGCAGTAGGCCCACTACCTGCAGGGCGTGCATATTCACAGTCTACACTGGGGAGAGGACCACAGGGCCCCCGGATGACGTACTCTCAGGCTCTAAGGATGTCAGGCCAGCAGTCAACACAGGAGGCACAAGCCACACAAGGGGCACAGCTTCAGGCCACAAAGATGACAGAACCACAGCCCACCAGAGGGACAATCCCAAGGGCCACACCAAGGTCAGATAGTCAGGCTAAAGGGCGGGCAGGCCCCCCACCACAGGGGTCAAGCTCACAGCCCACACGAGAGGCAATCCCAAAGGCGACATCAGGGTCAGACACTGAGGCGACAGGGAAGACAGGCCCCCCACCACAGAGGTCAAGCTCACAGCCTGTACAGGAGGCAATCCCAAAGGCCATAACAGGGTCAGACACTGAGGCGACAGGGAAGACAGGCCCCCCACCAGAGAGGTCAAGCTCACAGCCTGTACAGGAGGCAATTCCAAAGGCCATAACAGGGTCAGACACTGAGGCTCCAAGGAGAGCAGGTCCCCCACTGGGGTCAAGCGCACAGCCCACATGGCCACATGTAAGACCTTCGTGTGGAAGTCAAGCTGCCTGGGGCAGGGAGGAGAGGTGGTCACCTGGAAGGTCTGCTTCAGACAGCTTTTTCAGATTACCTCCCTCAAATGATTTCTATAACCAGGAGCATCTGTTCAGGTGGGGCTATGCCTGTATTTTTGCTCTGTTTACCTTTCTGTTGTCTAAGTACTTATGAATAGAATGATGGAAAAAAAAAAAAAAAAGAGCTTTCTTCTCTTGTCTTACTTCCATGGTAGTCAGTGAACTGGCTGCCATTTTAATATGACAAAATTTGCTCTGGGACCAATGCAGGGTCAAGTTTAGAGAATAACCAGTGGTTCCTGGGCCTCCTCTGCAGGTAGTTTAAAACATGACCCAAGGAATGCAAATTGATTCAGCTACTATAAAGAACACTATGGAGATTCCTTTTAGAAAACTAAGAATAAAGCTATCATATGGCCCAGGAATCCCACTACTAGGCATACACCCTTAGGAAACCATAATTGAAAAACACAGTTGTATCCCAAAATTCCTTGCAGGATTATTTACAATAGCTGGGGCATGGAAGCAACCTAGATGTCCATTGGCAGATGAATGGATAAAGAAATTGTGGTACATATAAACAACGGACTATTAGCTACAGAAAGGAATGCATTTGAATCAGTTCTAATGAGGTGGATGAATATAGAGCCTATTATACAGAGTGAAGTAAGTCAGAAAGACAAATACTGTATATTAACACACATATACAGTATATATGGAATCTAGAAAGATGGTACTGATGATCCTATTTGCAGGGTAGCAAAAGAGTTGCAGAAATAAAGGACAGACTTGGCGTCACAGTGGGCGAGGGAGAGGGTGGGATGACTTAGGAGAGTAGTGCTGAAACACGTACATTACCGTATGCAAAACAGACAGTCAGTGGGAATTTGCTGGATGATGCAGGGAACCCAAACCAGGTGCTCTGTGACAACCTAGAGGAGTGGGATGGGGAGGGAGGTGGGAGGGAGTTTTAAGAGGGAGGGGACATATGTATACCTATGGATGATTCATGTTTATGTATGGCAGAAATGATCACACTATTGTAATTATCCTCCAAATAAAAAAATGACTCCACAGATAATGGAATCAATATTTGTTAAATCATTATAAGCGTTTTGCTGGCACATCCACTCATTCATTGATGTCAACATATATAGACCATTTCTTGACTAGAACTGAGGGTCCTGAGTTTCATTAGAAAATTATTGTAGTACATTGAATAATGGTTCCCCCAAATGTCTATGTTCTAATCTCCAGAACCTGTAATATGTTACTTAACATGGCTAAAGGGACTTTTCAGATGTGATTAATTTTGAGGATATTGAGATGAGATTATTCTATATTATCCAGATGGGACAAATGTCATCACATGGGTCCTAATAGGAGGGAGGCAGGAGGGTCAAGGGGCTTCCCAAGTGGCGCTAGTGGTAAAGAACCCGCCTGCCGATGCAGGAGACATAAGAGACGCAGGTTCAATTCCTCTTGTCAGGAAGATCCACTGAAGGAGGGCATGGCAACCTACTCCAATATGCTTGCCTGGAGAATCCCATGGACAGAGAAGTCTGGTGGGATGTGGTCCACAGTGTCACAAAGGGTTGGATACAACTGAAGTGACTTAGCAGGTAGTACACACGCACACGTTGGTCAAAGTCAGAAAAAGGAAATGTAACTGTAGAACTAGAGGTTGAAGTGGTGTGTTCTGAAGGTGGAGAAAGAGGTCACAAGCCAAGAAATGCATGCAGCCTTTAAAAACTCATAAAGGCAAAGACATACATTTTCCTTTGGAGTGTCCAGAAGGAGCCAGCTCAGCTGGCATGTGACTTTAGTTAAGTGAGACTGATTGTAGACTTTTAACCTCCAAAACCATACGACAGTAAATCTGTGCTGTTTTTGAGACACTAAATTCATGGCAATTTGTTATAGCAGTAACAGGAAACTGACATCACTGCAGGGATCAGGCAATTATGGTTTAGATATGCTTTAGCTTTAACAACATCAAAGATCATAGATTAGAAATATTGTCATACCTACCTCCTCCTGTTCTTTTTTTTCTCCTACTTAAACTAATTCAAATATTCCCATCCCATCCAATAGAGATTTTCTCGAGTCATCAAATCAAAAGATATTGTTTAGAANCAGGGATCAGGCAATTATGGTTTAGATATGCTTTAGCTTTAACAACATCAAAGATCATAGATTAGAAATATTGTCATACCTACCTCCTCCTGTTCTTTTTTTTCTCCTACTTAAACTAATTCAAATATTCCCATCCCATCCAATAGAGATTTTCTCGAGTCATCAAATCAAAAGATATTGTTTAGAATGGAGATATTTGGGTGGGCTTAAGTAGTCTGGTGACCCTCAAGGAGGCTACCTATCCTTGCCTTGGATTGGGAAGCATGTAAGAACTTGCCAATCCTGAGACCTCGTTGTGCATAGCATCTTTCTTTCTCTATTTCCATCTCTGTGTTAGGCATCTTTACATGGCTCTCACACTGCCATCTCTACATTCCCACTTTCAAAGTCAAGCTCATCAGCATCTCTGGTTTTCTTGTTCTAATTTGCCTCAGTCACTCAAGCTTATCACCTGAGAATCATCTCTAATTGCTCCTCCCTGTCACCAATGCTTATTATCCCTTTTTTTGTCAAGTAGCTCCCATC
This sequence comes from Neotragus moschatus, assembly GCA_006410615.1. Taxonomy (NCBI): domain Eukaryota; kingdom Metazoa; phylum Chordata; class Mammalia; order Artiodactyla; family Bovidae; genus Neotragus; species Neotragus moschatus. The sequence goes on along the minus strand of SJYA01000080.1, from coordinate 262,565 downwards.
TCTTCCACCATGTTTCCCTATCAACCCCTCTCCTAAACCAGGTCAGGGACTTGGATTATTGAGTTACTGAGGGGATTTGGGTTTTACCTATTAGGCAGTGGAGAGTCATTGTAAACATTTGAGAATATGGGCAATTTGAGTAGAATAACATTTTAAAAATACTATATCTTTCTGGAAAAGAACGGAGTATAGGATAGAAACAGAGAGAAGTCTGGCTTGAAATAAGAGAGTAGTAACCCAGGACGGGAGGGTCATGGTGGAGAGGTCTGACAGAATGTGGTCCACTGGAGAAGGGA
>SJYA01000080.1:247435-262169 GCA_006410615.1 Neotragus moschatus | reverse complement strand
TTTTTTTTTTTTTTTGTTAAATTGAAGTATTATTGTTTTACAATGTTATGTTATTTTCTGGTGTATATCAAGGTGATTTAGTTACATATACTTTTTCATATTCTTTTTCATTATAGTTTATTATAAGCCATCGAATATAGTTCCCTTTGCTAAACAGTAGGACCTTGTTCTTTATTTTGGATACAGTACTTTATATCTGCTAATCCCAAATTTCTAATTTATCCCTCCCCTACCTCAACTCCTCTTTAGTAACCATAAATTTTCTTTCTACATCTGTGAGTCTGTTTCTGTTTTGTATACAAATTCATTTATATTATTTTTTAGATTCCACATACAAGTGCTATCATATGATGTTGTTCTCTCTCTTTACAGAGAGATGCTGAATTAATTAAATTAAGTTTGTTTGATATGTTGGATTATATGAGAGGCATTGGCAATTAAATGATACTAAATCTTAGATTATATTCATGTGGCCACACATTTATGTTTGTTCCAGAAATTATATAAAATCTGATACATCTTGGTATGTTATCATTTTTATTTCTAATTATTATCTTGAGGTGTTGTGTGTCACAGAAATAAGCAAATTTCCTTATCAGTTGCATTATAATGAACTCTCATGAGATCTTCAAACATTGCCATTTTAAAGTCTTTGTCATTTATAAATAGTTATTTTTTTTACTTTCATGCTTTTGCAAATATGTTTCATCTTCAGAGCCATTCATGGAAAAGATACAAACAAGCACTCTAGAATACAGGTTTCCAATAACTTTGATATCATAAAACTGAACTGAGTAGGAGTTTCCAGAATTAATAGAAAAGCCAGATTTAAGCAGAACAAGAATTAATAATGTGGGACTGAATGAACTGATAGGGATGATTATAATTTTTATGACTTTTTATTTGAAACATTGTTGATTTTTAAAACTTTTACTTTTCCCAGATTTGAGGAAAACCTTCCTTATTTTCTCCTAAGCTATCAGCAAAGATGACATATTTATCTTTTTCTTCCTTCTTGATACCTCCAAGATTCAGAAATTCTCGTTTTTTATTTTTATGCCAATATATTCATTTGCATAAATTCAGTAAGAATTTGTTCTTCTAACAGGACACAATTGAAAAGCCTGGTTATATTATCAAGGCTTTGACCAGGATCTGAGAATGTGCATAGAATCAGATATAACCAGACAGCTTAAAGGGACTAAGGTTGGCATTATGAAGCCAAGAAAACCCCTTGGAGATATTGGTCTGCCCTTGCTTACAACATTCCTAGCAACCGAACCAGGTGACTAAGGAAGGTTACTGCCTGAGAGGTGTGAGTGCCTCAGGATACTCTAGGTACCCTGAGAAGAGAAGAACTCACCCAAATCTGTAAGTGTTGCAGGAAATGTCTGACGGCAAGTTCTTGGTTTGGCTTTCTGGCCTCAAGAGGGTTTTAAAAGTTCAGTCTGAAATTTAAGAAAAGTTCCTTTAAGAAAAGAGTGTCTGTCTATGATCAAACACTATTCTTGCCGCTNCTAGGTACCCTGAGAAGAGAAGAACTCACCCAAATCTGTAAGTGTTGCAGGAAATGTCTGACGGCAAGTTCTTGGTTTGGCTTTCTGGCCTCAAGAGGGTTTTAAAAGTTCAGTCTGAAATTTAAGAAAAGTTCCTTTAAGAAAAGAGTGTCTGTCTATGATCAAACACTATTCTTGCCGCTGCTGCTGCTAAGTCGCTTCAGTCACACCTGACTCCGTGCGACCCCAGAGCCGGCAGCCCACCAGGCTCCTCCGTCCCTAGGATTCTCCAGGCAAGAACACTGGAGTGGGTTGCCATTTCCTTTTCCAATGATGAAAGCGAAAAGTGAAAGTGAAGTCACTCAGTTGTGTCCGACTCTCAGTGACCTCATAGACTGCAGCCTACTAGGCTCCTCCATCCATGGCATTTGCCAGGCAAGAGTCCTGGAATGGGTTGCCATTGCCTTCTCCGACTATTCTTGCTATACTTAGGTAAATAATCAGGTCAATTTTTTGGAAGTAGATGTATTTTACAACTTGGACTTAATTTGGCTATCTTTTGTAGAAATGGGGGCGATTTTTGAGAAAAAAATTTTGTTTCAGTAACACCCCTTTGTGGATTTTAGATTCTAGTGCTATTAATTGTCTTTGAGGTTTCTTATTTGCCTGTAAACTGGACTGAATCCCGAATTCTTCTAGTTTCCTCTAATATCTGGCTATAAATCTCCAAGCTAATGTTTCCAATCTCTTACCATTTTAACTTGGAGTCACTAAACTCAGAAGCTACCCTATTCCCTGAAACCCTGCAAACTGAATGTGAATGACTTTATATAAACTTTAGAGAGATCACCACAACAGTTTGTGTGTAAGAGATCTTTGTGTCTGTTGCTTTGCTGGCTACTCAGAAAGTTGACCTAAACATGTGATGACATCTTTGTGAGGCATTCAAGCTACAAAGGATGCTTTGACCCCAACATCTGGAAGCATTCTCTAGAAATCTTCTGGACTGACTGCTCTCAGAACTCAGACTGGGTTTTCAGTCTGCTGCAATCTTTACACTTTGTTTTTCTTCTGTTTTTTTATAGAAATGCCGTATTAATTACCTGATTTCTCACAGAATAAAGGCCTAATTTGGGGATCCCAAATACAAGACAGCCTCCTGAAGTAAGACGCAACCATTTAACTGAATTGATCTATTCTCAAGACTGAGATTAGTTTAATGAGATACGAAGCAATGTATCAATTTGGCTTCTGGATTGTGAAATTTCTTACTTGAAGTTTGAAAGGCTGGACTGAAGCAGAGCAGAATTTGTCATCCTAAAACATGCCTCTTTAACATAAAGATTATGTTAAGCTTATTGTTGTTCAGTCGCTAAGTGATGTCCAACTCTTTGTAACCCCATGAACTGCAGCATGCCAGGCTCCTCTGTCCTCCACTATCTCCTAGAGTTTGCTCAAATTCACATTCACTGAGTCTGTGATGCTATTTAACCATCTCATCCTCTGCTGCCCTCTTCGCCTTTTGCCTTCAATCTTTCCCAGCATTGGGGTCTTTTCCAATGCGTCAGTTCTTCGTACCAGGTGGCCAAAGTGTTGGAGCTTCGGCTTTCACATCAGTCCTTCCAATGAATATTCAGGGTTGATCTCCTTTAGGATTGACTGGCTTGATCTCCTTGCTGTCCAAGGGACTCCCAAGAGTCTTCACCAACACCACAATTCAAAAGCGTCTATTCTTCATGGTTCAGCCTTCATTATTTTAGGCTGATTAAAAAAAAAACAAAAAACAGCAGACAGAGGTAAAACTCTGAGAACTGAGTAGAAGTATCCATTTTGTAAGGGATATTTATATTTTTAAGGAAAATATCTCCATGTGTGAGAGTGTTTCCCTCTCTGTACCAGGAAGAGACGATGATTCTAAATCTCTGGAAACACTTTGCAATGATGAAGGAAAGAATGTGACTCTGCTGAACAACCTTGCTCTTGTTTACTATGCTTTTCCCAGTCACCTGCTATAGCTGACTCCTCACTCTCAACATCTTTAGTGTTTAGCTGAAGATAATATTTAACATGATGATTCTGACCATCTTAGGGAGTTACTCAGTTTCCCTGGGTCTTTCCCAGGTACACATGGAGATACACGTGGGTTATACATTTATTTGACATCCTCCTGCTTATCTGTCTTATATCAGTTTAATTATTAGGCCAACCAAAGAAACTAGGAGGAAAGAAAGGGAAATCTTTTCACTCCCATATAGCCCGGAAAGCATTAGTTCATCTCCATACTGGGTAATTAACTTGAATTATGAAAGAATGGATTGAGATGTTATTGGAGGGATGAAAGAAATGGAGGGAAATTCAGCAGCACCTAACTAAACCATGAGGAAGTATTAATCAGTCAGGCTTGGCAGCCAAGCAGAGAACAGAAACAGCAAAGTATTATATGAACACTGTAAGCACTGAGGTAATTCTCAGACAAACAGAGATCTGATTTGAGAAGGCTTAGCAAAAGGGAAAAGGAAAAAAAAAAAAAAAACTCTCCTGTTAACAAAATCAGTCATTCTCTCAAAAGGGAAAGTTTTTCTATGTATTCGTCATTAATGGTAGTCCAGGGCTGAAAGCTATGGATTTCAAGGATCCATTGACCTTTCTTGACCTGCCTTTCTTGTTCTATGCTCTCATCTATCTTTTACGTCTCCGCCTCAGGTTAATTCAAGGCAATTTCAGCTTTTGTATAATGTCTAGACATCTTTAGGCCAAGAAGTCAGAGGAAAAGAAGTCTCTGGAGGTTGGGAAGGACAGACTCATCAAATGTTAGAGCCAGAAGCAGGTTTAGAGAGAAATCCTGACCCATCCCTTTGCAGCACTTGGAGGGAAGAGTGTAGCTGTTTGACCCCTGGTGTCTCAACAGAGGCCAAATGTCATCCATTTCCTCTTAGGGAGGTCAAAGAGGTGAACTCTCTGGGGTGATGCCTTATCCTCAGGATTAAACTAAAAGCCTGGGGTGTGGAATTAGGAAGTCCTGAGGTTTATAGTGGGAAAAAAGGAATGGTTGGAGGAGATAAAGGCAGGGGAATGAGAGTAAGTTGGGTGAAACAATACAGTCTGGCTCCTGGGAACTTCGAAATAACCTTAGAGTTGCTGCAGGCAAGTGTTCTGTATGATCTGACCACCTCTCTGGGGACTGGATGACTGGGAACAGTGCTGGCAGGCACTGATTCTCAGTTCTAGAGTTAGTGTGGCCCTTTCTCCAGAGAACCTGGAAAGCTGGGAAAGAGGGGGCAGGGATCCCAGGTGGCTTAGTGGCTCAGAAACCTTAAAGTGGGCTCTTAGAGAACTTCTAGTCCTAATGTATTTTTTAAGAGATATGAAAACCTAAGCATTAGAGGCAGAAGTTTTCCTGTTAAAGTATAATTTTAAAACAGCTAAAATCATGTTTCTCACACATACATACAGATATTTTTTAATATAAATTTATTAATTTTAATTGGAGGCTAACATACAGATGTTAAAAGAACAGGTTTCAAAGATTTTATTGAGCTCATTAATTAATGAGGGAAGCAGTAAGATTTAAAACTGGCCTCAAAAACATCTGAGAAGCTAGGTATGTATATGCAATTTAATGGCTTGCTGAGTTACAAGCTATCCAAAAACTTGCTTATGTTTAACAGGATCATAAACTGTAAACATTCAGGCTGTTAGTTCCACTGGGAAGAAATTATTTGCCTCTTTACTGACCAAAATTTTCCAAGTGAGATTTTGCCTTATAGTGATATAAAGTCATCCAGTAAATTGAAAGTTAAGTCTACACTGAAAGAATACCCAACAATTTCTTTTACCTATTTCCAAGTTTCAGATAATTTTAAAAACTTGTCCAAGACAGCACTAGTATGCTGTAAGATAATATCTGATGTCAGATAATATTTGAAGTCTCATTATGCTCAGCCCAATATTTTGTCCTTGCCACAGGTGGACTCCAGTCCACGGGGTCACAAAAAGTTGGCCATGACTGAACGACTAAGCACACCCAATCCAGAAAGACCCAGATGCACAAGTGCCAAATTGTGAAAGGAAGAAAGGACTGCTTAGGAAACGGTATATTCCCTACTCTGGCCTGCCTCACCCATCCACTCACTTAGGGTGCTGTTTATGAACCACTGACCTGCGAGGACTTCCCAGATGGCGCTAGTGGTAAAGAACCTGTCTGCCAATGCAGGAGATATAAGAGACTTGGGTTAGATCCCTGGGTCTGGAAGATCCCTGGGGAAATGACAACTCACTCCAGTATTCTTGCCTGGAGAATCCCATGGAAAGAGGAGCCTGGTGGGCTACAGTCTATGGGGTCACGGGGAGTTGGACATGACAGAATTGATTAACCACTGACCTATGAGGAAGCCCAGACTGATTCCTTGTCCCCATATTTCCCAAACTCAAGCTGTGATCCCAATCCTCTCTTTCCCTCCAGTGCCCTACAGGAGTCCTTAATCACCATGCCTCACCCACCACACACACTCAGTCCTCAAGGACAGTCAAGAGAGTCCTTGACTGTTTCTAGGCTCTTTTTCTGCATATTCTTTATTGGACCCTTCCTTATATGCATTTCAGTGAGGCTCAGTGACATCTTAGTGGAGACATCAACTAAAGGGATTTAAGATTAAAGGTACTCACTTGCCATAGGTATCCATTAATGTCCTTCTGCTTCTTAAATTCAACTATTCTGTAATAGTTTATTTCCCAAAATGGGAGTGAGAACTTTGCACATCAGGCAGATTTGCAAAGCTTGCACTGATTTTTTGGCTTTAAGAAAACTCTAATTTATTGTCTCTTCATTAGAGTGAATGCTCATGTCCTTCGTTTTGGGAAGGCTCTGGGGATAAGTGAGTTACTATTTACCAAAAGATTTGGGAGCCTGAGACAAGTAACACCAACCTGCTTACCAACAATGACAAGGCATCTGCGTAAATATCCATCCTTTTGTTCCTGCAAGATCTTTGTGGGTGGCAGAGCTTGGAATAATTTCATTACCAGAGTTCATCAGACTTCTCAGTGTCTCTTTAAGATTGTCTTTTTGAAAATTACTTGTTTGTCTAAAGTGAAATTCAGGTAGATAAGGAATGAAAATTGTGCAGGGGTAGCTATTAACTATTCAAAGGGTAACATGATGGGAATGAATCATCTACCTGCAGGCCCTGATTTTAAGGCTTACTTTTGCATTCTTTTTATCTTCTATAAGAAAAGAAGAGAAAATTTCTAAGAAGGATGAATTTCTTACAGTTAGAGATTTTTGTTTTTGTTTTTTAAAAAAGAGAAGCCATAAACCCAGTATGGAGTCACTTGTGCTAAGCTCCAGATCATGAAACCTAAACCAAATACCTAGTTTGAGTACAACTTCAGCCTTTCCCAGGAAAAGAACCTCAAACCAGTCAATCTAGAATCACCTGGTCAGTACCAGTGAAGTTATCTGTTTGATAGACCCCTGCTGGCCCCTAAAGGAAGGTGATCTTTCCACAACTAATCCATTCTTTGCTGGTATAACTTCATGTCTTGCTCCCTCTGTCTTTAAATCTTTGATTTTTGTACAGGTCTTCAGAGTTCCTTACTGTCTGCTAGATGGGTTCTGTTCAATTCACAAATCACTGAATAAAGTAATAAGATCTTTAAAATTTACTGAGTTCAATTTTATTTTTAACACAAGCATCGTAATATACTGTTGACACCACAAGTCTGAAATGGAGATAGAAGCCTTTTGAAAGTGCTGTGCCAAAATTCTACTTTTGTTTGACTTGTAGCATGTTAGGGCCTAGGGAATATGAGAAATCATTGTTTTATAGGTTGAGAGATGAAAACCCAGAGAAGGAACACAATTTACCCAAGTTCACACAGCTGTGTTGAGGTGCATGTTTTGTGATTTATAGGGGATGAGGTAGAATGAACCAAATTCTAAGATATGGGAGCTAGTGGTGGTGAGGAGATACCCATTGTCCAAGGTAAGGAGCAACAGCTGTGCTTTGCTGGAGCAGCTGTGAAGAGATACCTCACGCCCAAGGTAAGAGAAACCCAAGTAAGATGGTAGNTCATTGGAAAAGACTCTGATGCTCGGAGGGATAGGGGGCAGGAGGAGAAGGGGACGACGGAGAATGAGATGGCTGGATGGCATCACTGACTTGATGGGCGTGAGTCTGAGTGAACTCTGGGAGATGGTGATGGACAGGGAGGCCTGGCGTGCTGCAATTCATGCGGTCGAAAAGAGTTGGACATGACTGAGGGACTGAACTGAACTGAACCCTGTCTACTAAATTATCCCACTGGAGGGACTTATTTCTCTTAGGCTTGAGCTACAAAACAGAATGGAAACAAGAAGGGGGTAATTTCAGCCCATTTACCCTCTTATCGGTGTAAAACTTTCCTTCTTCATTCCAAGATTTTGCCTTTAAGGCCTGCACATCCTGACAGTCTCTCTGGCCAACCATGCTCCCCAGCATTTTCCTTGTGGACTGTCTTCTCACTTTTCCTCAGAAATATTAATAAAAGGCCATGTTTTTGAACGTCCGTTAGAAATGCCAAATTTAGAAATGTCAAAGTAATATCTCAATTAATCTTCACAACAACACCAAGTCCAGTGCTGTTAGTCTCATTGAACAAGTGGGGGAAATTGAGGCCCATTGATACTGAGATCATATACCCCTCATCTCACAGCTGATAACAAGAGATAGGAAAGTCGGACTCCTGGACTCTGCTCTTCAGTACTCTGCTTTGTAATCTTTCATGATTAATTCATCTTCTCAAAATCATGCCTCTCTTATACTGCTTCCCTCTCTGGTGACAACTTTCACTTCTACACAAGTAGGAGTCATCTTCATTGGATCCAAGCTGAGATCAGAAAATTGAAGACAGACAAGTGAAAGGAACCATTCAGTTCAGAGCCAAGAGGGATCTAAATATCTGATTTCCTGGACATTGGGTGGCCTGCCCAGCACTCACCTTTCATGTTCTCCTTAAAGAGCATGATTTTTTTTTTTTTTTGAGGTATTTATCTTTCTCTTGCAAATCTCACATGCTTCACCCACAACCCCAAGGACAGTTCTGATTTAACCAGAGAAAATCACATACTCTGGACAGTGCTTTATTTATAAATGAACATCTATAAAAAGGAGGTCAATAAGATGAACAGAGAAGTTTGCAGAGAGTCTCTGGGAAATCCTTCCTTACTTTTCAAATAGAATTTCCAAAAAGTTACCCGCATATATTCTCTGGACAACCCATACCCACGTTTGAAGTCTGGAATGTCCACAGCTGTCTAATAGGCTGAGGATGAAATCTCAGAGGAAGAGAAAGCCAGGGCTACAGGCTTACATGCACCCTAAGGTTTGTGTTACTGCTGGACTTTGTTATAGAAGCCAATAAATTACCCATTTCTTTAAACCACACAAAGTCCAGGGATGAAAACTGAATGATGAGTTAGGCAGATCATCCAATGGAAACATTCTCTGAGAGAGCTGGGTAGGGTAGCAAAACACACTGTGAAGCAACAGGAGAAGGAACCCAGATATCAGTACAAAGGAGGATGCTGGGAATCAAGAGTCTGAGGGAAAACTTGAAGAGATTCCTGAGAATCTGGGGCATTGTTTCTGGGGCTGTGTGCCAGGCAACTGATTTGTTGGTTATTGGCTTATCTTGACTCCTAGAATTTTCTTGTCTCAGTCCAAATGCCACCCATCCTTAAGCCCTGGCTCAAAGCTTACCTCCCGTGGGGAGTCCTTCACTGGGGCTTGTTTACTGGTCCCCTGCTGAGACTTTCTTGTGTTTTCTCTTCTGTACAGAAAGTCTCTCATAAGAACCACTATGCATCCTTGGCTGGAGTCTTATCCCTTAAGGCTAAAGGAACTAGTATGTCTTTGTTTCTTCTCCCACAGAGCTGACTCCAGAGTTATTCCCAGAAATTACAAAAGAGTAAATCCACCCCTACTCCCACCCACAGCTGAGTTCAGGGAGCGGACCTCTCTTCCATTTTCAAGCTGTGCTGAGAAATACCACTTCTCAGAGAAGTTCCCAGTAATAGAGCAAGAGGTGAAGGAACCACTTTGACTTCGTTTAATACTTGGAACTGTGGAATACATGAGCTGAACTGAACCTTTAGGGTCATAGAGGCACTTTTTTTTTTTTTTTTGAAAGCAGGGTAAACTGAGGCAGAAAGTAGAAGGAACCTCCATAAGTTTTTACTATTAAAATGATCTTTAAACAATCAGCATACCATAGATGGGGAAGGCTGAGCAGTCCATCCTTTACTTAAAGACAACTCCTTGTTTAATTTTTAGGTCTCCTTTCCAGTAAATAGCTGGGCCATTTGATAGTAACTAAGAAAGTTGTCTAAAGAAATGGCTATTTTAGAAGCAATAATTACTCACATTGCTCTATAGCTCTAATAGTTCAAAACCTTCTGTAGCTTGGTCTTTCTTAGAGTTGTTTTCTGCAGGTAGAAATTGTTTTTACTTTAGAGAGCTAGCAGCCAGTCTCACTCACCCAGGCCCTACTCCTGTGCGTGCTCTTTTCTGTTCATATGGGATTGCTTCCGTCGTGTCCGACTCTGTGCGACCCCATAGACTGGAATTCTCCAGGCAAGAACACTGGAGTGGGTTGCCATTTCCTTCTCCAATGCACAAAAGTGAAGAGTGAAAGTGAAGTCGCTCAATCGTGTCCGACTCTTAGCGACCCCATGGACTGCAGCCTACCAGGATCCTCCATACCTGGGATTTCCCCGGCAAGGGAACTGGAGTGGGGTGCCATTGCCTTCTCCGTCACATGGGATTGAGAAACATCAATTTCGAAAATCAGTTTGATGCCTCCGGTGTTTCCAAACTCCATTTTCCCTTTAGAGTGGCAAAACCTGGGATTTTTATCAGCCCAGCCCTAATGCCAGAATTTGTGTCTAGACCCTCACTTCCTTCTTTGGTTGACAGTGGAGCCTTTTAAATGAAGTGGCCTAGAAAATACTGCTCAGTGTCTTCAAATATTAATAAATTAATCTGCTTCCAAAACTTAGGGAAGGTGTCATAAAAATTAATGAATGTGCTGCTGGAAATCAGTTGTATTCTGCAAACAGTTCTCTGGCTGGTGTAGTAAATTATGTGAATTTTTTTTAAAACTTCTGGGATAGTATATTTCTAGCTAAAGGATATATTTTGATTATATTTATGATCCAGAAAATGGAGACTTTATAAAGATCTTCTCGTATTTGGCTTTAAAGAAAGATGAAGTTTGGAGAAAAATAATATCAAAGAATGAAAACCCAAGGGAACCACTTCAACCAAATGTTTCTCATAATTTTGGCTCCGGTATTTGTATTCCTTTTCAATCTTGTGTTTTTACACTCAGAATTGGGCTAAGGTAAATTCTTACTGAGTTGGAGACACAGAGCCAGCCTCAGAGAGGAAGAAATTTAGAGTGTCATAGTCCAGTTAGTAGGAGAGATCACTGATACCCAGCCCATGATTTTTGCTGTATTACATTACCTGTCTTTCCTATTCTCTCTTAAAAAAGAAAGAGAAAACAAAGAAAAAAACCTGGGCATTGGTATAGAAATTTGCAATGTATTCATTTGTTCTTAATTTTCCAAATTAAAAGCTTTATAATTACATTAAGATCACAATCTTTTCCCACTCTAAATCTGGCTTCATCTCAAATTTACTAATGTCTGATGGCATCAGATAGGCTCTAGGCTTTTTGGAGATCCAGCTATGAGGGAGTTGAATTGGAGATACATTTAGCCTGGGTTGAATGGACCATACTGATGTATTTCACATCTCTGAACATGGATAAAATGCACAATTTTTATGTAGAGAGTTGGTAACATTTAAATATATCATATTAGTTACAATTTGAAAAGCATATCGAAACATTTCAGTAAATCAAGTGAGAGTTTACTGACTGTTCATTTGGACATACATGAAGGGTACTTTGTTTTCCTTTGAAAATTATTTATTGAAGAACTGAAGGAAAATTCAGGTAAAATTTGATGAATATTTACTGTACCATCTTTTCAACTGTTTTTGATTGTTTGAAAATTTTCATAAAAAAACTTCAAGGACTTTAAAAAAAATTAAGGGAACACAGGACAACAGTGATCAAGACAAAGAAATTGATAGAAATTTTCTGATATTGAGAGGCAAATTCTAACAAAAACAAAAATTACCAAAGGAAGTAATTCATTAAGAAGAGAGAAACGTCCAATCACATTAGTGAATAGGTTCTAGCATTGTTTGCTAATGCAATTAACAAAGTGAAGTGAATGGTATAAACACACTGGAAAATTTTAAAATATTCTGTTGACTTAACCTGGAATGATAATATCAGTGAAAGATAATGTAAAACTGGTAATATACACCACAGCAAGGACAGCAACAACAAACTCATTAATGAGTGATTTGATTCAGAACATTAAAGATGAGTCACCGTATAGAGAAACCTGAAATGCCCTGAAAACTTCCTGTTCGCATATGAAAGGAACTTGATAAAACTTTTCCTTTATTTGCCAACAAGTCTAAAATTTTGCATGGCATTATTAATAAAGAATTGTAAAGCAGAAAGGAACTTTCCTAAACTTTCATAATTTTTCAAGAAGTTGATTAACCATGTTAGGAGAAAACTATATTATCTTTTTATTCTCTCTATAATCAATGATGTCACAAAATCAAATAAAAACCTGATCCAATTTTAGGAAAAAGTATTCTAGAGACATGAAGCTATGTCATTTTTCTGAATTTTGTGATATCTGTTTACATTTTACAATTTGTTGTGATTTCTTTTTTCATTCTAAAGAAATATTTACTTTTGCTCCTAATTTTGTAATCTTTTTCTTAAAGAGGACCTGATCTTATTTTATGGACTTCAGGCCCTGCCAAACCTGCAGTTCTCTGGCAGTGAGAGTGGGAGAGGCTGATGGATGTTTCTTACTGACGCACAGGTGCAAGTCAAGGAGGAAAGTGAGAAGAGGGAGCATCTAGGTAGGCAGTGGTTCAGTGGTAAAGAATCTGTCTGCCGGTGCAGGAGACACTAGAAATGCGAATTGGATCCCTGGGTCTAGAAGATCCCTTAGAATAGGAAATGGCAACCTGCTCCAATATTCTTGCCTGGAAAATTTCATGGACAGAGGAGCTGGGTGGGTTATGGTGTATGGGGTCTCAAAGAGTCGGATAGCCAGCAGCAGCAAATAGCGAATGTTCGCTCAGTCAGTTTGTATTTACAAATAGGAGAGGTGAGGAAAGAATTGGGTGATTTCCAAAGCTTCTTAATAACAATGACAATAGTAGTTTCTCTTATTACCAAGCACTTTATTGAATATCATGCATTATATTGGAGGTCACAAATGATAACACAGAGACCAATCAGACCTGCCTCCTGGTTTATATATAAAGTTTTACTGTCAAACAGCTACAACTATTCACTTAGGTGCTGTCTATGACTACCTTTATACACATGGTTGCACAGCAGAGTTGAGTAATCATGACAGAGACTACATGGTTTGCAAAGTCTATGCCCAAGAGCAAGGGGAGATATATGTGTGTGTGTGTATATATATGACTGATTCAAGCTGTTGTATTGCAGAAACCGACATAACATTGTAAAGCGGTTTACCTCCAATTGAAATAAAGTAAAATATTTGCTATCTGGCCCTTAGAGTAAAAGTTTGCTGACTTTTGTACAATGTTGTCATTGGCTCTGTGGTACACTGTATATTGCAAATATTAATAGGTCCACAAATATGTGGGTATCTCCCAACCCACATGCTGTGGTAAAAATGTGGTCTTCTTACCTCACCTCCACCAAGAGATGGGGTCTACTTGTATCTAGGTGAGTGGGCCAAGTGGCTGCTTTGAGCAATAACGCGGAGTGGAACTGACATGGTGCTGTTCCAGATAGTAACCACGTAAGAAAGGCAACTATCTGAAACTTCTGTGTTGTGAGAAGCTCAGATCTCACAGAGAGGCCCTCATACATGAGATGCCATATGGAGAGAGACAACAAAATCTTGGAGGTAATAGGCATGAGAGTAATAAAACCATCTTCATAGTATATCTTCCAGCTCTGTTGCTGTGCTGACACCATGTGGATTGGACGCAGACCACCTGACAAGCCCTTCCAGAGTTTCTGACCCACAGAATCAGTCAGTTCAGTTCATTCACTCAGTGGTATCCGATTCTTTGCAACCCCATGGACTGCAGACACCAGGCTTCCCTGGGCATCATCAACTCCTGGAGTTTACTCCAACTCATGTCCATTGAGTCAGTGATGCCATCCAACTATCTCATCCTCTGTCATCCCTTTCTCCTCCCACCTTGAATTTTTCCCAGCATCAGGGTCTTTTCATATGAGTCAGTTCTTCGAATCAGGTGGCCAAAGTATTGAGGTTTCAGCTTCAATATCAGTCCTTCCAATGAATATTCAGGACTGATTTCCTTTAGGATGCACTGATTGGATCTCCTCGCAGTCCAAGGGACTCTCAAGAGTCTTCTCCAACACCACAGTTCAAAAGCAGCAATTCTTTGGTGCTCAGCTTTCTTTAAAGTCCAACTCACATCCATATATGAGTACTGGAAAAATCATAGCCTTGACTAGACAGACATTTGTTGGCAAAGTAATGTCTCTGCTTTTGAATATGCAGTCTAGGTTGGTCATAACTTGTCTTCCAAGGAGAAAGTGTCTTTTAATTTTATGGCTGCAGTCACCATCTGCAGTGATTTTGGAGCCCCCCAAAATAAAGTCTGACACTGTTTCCACTGTTTTTCGATCCTTTTGCCATGAAGTGATGGGACCAGGTGCCATGATCTTAGTTTTCTGAATGTCAAGCTTTTAAATCAACTTTTCCATTCTTCTCTTTCACTTTCATCAAGAGGCTCTTTAGTTCTTCTTTGCTTTCAGCCATAAGGGTGGTATCATCTGCATATCTGAGTTTATTGATATTTCTCCTGGCAATCTTGATTCCAGCTTATGCTTCATCCAGCCCAGCATTTCTCATGGTATACTCTGCAGAGAAGTTAAATAAGCAGGGTCACAATATACAGCCTTGACGTACTCCTTTTCCTATTTGGAACCAGTCGGTTGTTCCATGTCCAGTTCTAACTGTTGCTTCTTGACCTGCATATAGATTTCTCAAGAGGCAGGTCAGGTGGTCTGGTCCCGTCTCTTTCAGAATTTTCCATAGTTTGTGGTGATCCACACAGTCAAAGACTTTGGCATAGTCAATA
>SJYA01000080.1:202646-247407 GCA_006410615.1 Neotragus moschatus | reverse complement strand
ATTCCCATCTCTTTCAGAATTTTCCACATTTTGTGGTGATCCACAGTCAAAGACTTTGGCATAGTCAATAAAGCAGAAATAAATGCTTTTCTGGAACTCTCTTGCTTTTTCCATGATCCAGCAGATGTTGGCAATTTGATCTCTGGTTCCTCTGCCTTTTCTCAAACCAGCTTGAACATCTGGAAGTTCATCGTTCATGTATTGCTGAAGCCTGGCTTGGAGAACTTTGAGCATTACTTTGCTAGTCTGTGAGATGAGTGCAATTGTGTGGAGTTTCAGCATTCCTTGGCATTGCCTTTCTTTGGGATTGGAATGATAACTGACCTTTTCCAGTCCTATGCCCACTGCTGATTTTTCCAAATTTGCTGGTATATTGAGTGCAGCACTTTCACAGCATCATCTTTCAGGATTTGAAATAGCTCCACTGGAATTCCCTCACCTCCACTAGCTTTGTTCGTAGTGATGCTTTTTAAGGCCCACTTGACTTCACATTCCAGAATTTCTGGCTCTAGGTGAGTGATCACACCATGGTGGTTATCTGGGTCATGAAGATATTTTTTACACAGTTCTTCTGTGCATTCTTGCCACCTTTTCTTAATATCTTCTGCTTCTTTTAGGTGCATACCATTTCTATGTTTTATTGAGCCCGTCTCGGCATGAATTTTCCCTTGATATCTCTAATTTTCTTGAAGAGATCTTTAGTCTTTCCCACTCTATTGTTTTCCTCTATTTCTTTGCACTGATTACTGAGGAAGGCTTTCTTATCTCTCTTTGCTCTTCTTTGGAACTCTGCATTCAAATGGGTATATCTTCCCATTTCTCCTTCACTTTCTGCTTCTCTTCTTTTCCACAGAATCATTAGACGTAGTAAAATTTAGTTTTTTTCATCCGTTAAGTTTGGGATAGTTTGTTGTACAGCCATAGATAGTTGGAACAGTCTCATATAATCCTCATCACTGCCCAGTAAGATAAGAATTATTAATCCCAGTTTATGTGTAGAGAACCAAAGTTTGAAGAAGCCCAATTACATGCCCATGTTCTATGGCTGATAAATGGCAGAGCCACAGTTCAGACTGGAGTCTAATGGACTGTAAAACACATGTACCTGACATGCCTGTTGCACTGACATTCTACGTGCTGAAAGCTGGCAAAGCTAGGAGACAATTTGGCAAGCAGGAGGCCCCTGAGAAAGTCATTCTCCCTGGCTGAGTGGAGTTATATTCAGTACCCAGCTTCCACAACACAAAGCAACTAATGTTGTGCCAAGCATCGGTTCCTGGGCAATTTGCCTGACAGCATTTCTCTTTCATCCATGATATGTTTTTATTCTCTTCCAAGACATTTTGCTTTCTCTTTAAACAGCTTTATTGAAGTATACAGCACATATACCATAAAATTCACCCATTATAAGTGCACAGTTAAGTGATTTCTAGTAAATTCACACAGTTGAACAACCATCATTACCATCCATTTTAGAACATTTCCAAATGTTCTAAATGTCCCAAATGAACATTTCCCCAAAAGGCACCTCATACCAGACTGTGGTCAGTCCCCACTCCAACAGCTAGCCCCCAACAACCACTGATCAGCTTCTGCCTAGAAGTTTGCCTTTCCTAAAAATGTCATATAAATAGAAGCATGTGTTATGTGGTGGGTGGTGTCTGGCTTCTTTTTACTTAGCATTCATCAGTAAGTACTTTGTTCCTTTTAATTTCCAAAAAGTATGTCTTCATATGTGTAGCGAGTTTCAGTCACAGAGCTGTGCTGTGCTCAGTCGTGTCTGGCTCTTTGTGACCCCGTGGACTGCAGCCCACCAGGCTTCTCTGTCCACGGGATTTTCCTGGCGAGAATACTGGAGTGGGGTTGCCATTTCCTCCTCCAGGGGGTCTTCCTGACCCAGGGATTGAACCCGCCTCTCCTTCAGCTCCTGCATCACAGGAGTCTTTCTGATCTCAAGTTGTGTGTATGTCCATCTCATCCAGTAGCCTCTATTCTCCTGAAGATCAGGAATTGTCTCTTTTCTATCTGTATTTGCTCCATGGTTAGTACAGTGCCTGGTATACAATGAGAACTCAGAAAATATGTTTGCTGTCCTGGAGTGTTTGTTATTTCCAGCGTCTTTTACTTAGGCAATTAATTTACCCCTTGGAATAGTTTGGCAGAACATTACTGCCTTAGTTTCCACAGAGGAAAGAACGAAGCCTAAGAGAGTGTAAGTGAGTCATCCAAGATGGTACCGTTAGTGAACAGTAAGACCAGGACTCAAATCGTGATCTGCTTTCTATGGAGTCCCTCTTTTGAGACAGAGATACAGGACATCAGAACGATCAAACACAAGGCTTTCATCTCTATCCTGCTGTTGTGGATTTCGCTTCTTTCTTTCCTTTTCATTCCATTGACATCACATAATACTCTTCAATTACGGCTGTCAACTCCATCCCACAACTGCTCTGTATTCTGGGCTGTAATTGCTCCTCACAGAACCTGNGGACATCAGAACGATCAAACACAAGGCTTTCATCTCTATCCTGCTGTTGTGGATTTCGCTTCTTTCTTTCCTTTTCATTCCATTGACATCACATAATACTCTTCAATTACGGCTGTCAACTCCATCCCACAACTGCTCTGTATTCTGGGCTGTAATTGCTCCTCACAGAACCTGAGCCCACATGCCTACAGTTTCTCTATCAGTTAAGCAGCCCCCAACTGTCTCCCAGGGACTATGGCTAATGCAGCCCACAGAGGTACGTGTACCTGTGATGACTGCCATTTTCCACTTAGTTATCCCAGGAGAAGCGCTGTGCTAGAGTGCCTTTTAAGAAATGTGCAGTGACAACATTCTGATGTGGGTAGGTGGCCAAGAGTCATCATCCCCCACAATACTATTTGAGAAATGGAACCTTCGAGGTGAGAGCTGACACGTTTACTTGGACAGTTGAGGGTGGATGCAAAGGTGAGTCCCTCTGGTATTGAGATCCATTTCCTTCCTTAATGCTAAGGGCACGAGGCTCTTTCCCAGATAATAAACTAAACCTCCACTTAAGGCAAAAACTTCAGCTAAACAACTCTCAACTTTTATTGTAAAAGAAAAAAAGTAGTTCAGAAATAAAGAATTTCTCCAATTTCTTCTGTATAGGAATTCCTGAAATTCATTTCAAAAGAACTCAAGCAGGTCATAGAACCTGAGAACTAAAATGGCCTTGTATAGATGGGAGAATGGGGTGTAAGGAGGGAATAGGACTTGGTGAAGTCACCCAGCAAGTGGATGGCAAGAACCAGATTTTAAGACTTCTAGAGAAGGACCTTCTTCACCTTGGTTAAACTGAGGGTTGAAGGAAAGAAGTGATGCCACTTCTACCCTCTGTCTCTGGGTAGCCTCTGACAGGGACAGTTGCAAAAACACCAAGTCCATGAGACTGCTAACATCTTATTTCTAGGAGACCCTAGTCCAGAGTGCAGTTCAGAAACTCTGGCCAAGAAAGCCAAATGTTGCTGAAGAGACAAACAAACATAATAAAACTCTAATAGGGCTACTGAATATGCCTGAAATGAGTCTCCTTTCTCCACCTCAGCACTGAAAGAAGCTGGTCAAGGTCAGGAAGCTGGTTCTAGGAATCTGAGAAGATTTTGGGAGAGCAGAATGGATCAAGTGTAAAGAATTTCCCAATCAATCCAAAGTCCAGGGTGCCCAATCACCATCACAAAGCAAGTGACTCTTCCTGGAGGCTAAGTGTCAATCTATGAGACTTCTCTGGTGAATTCTTTCAAACATCTAAGGAAGAAAAAATAATTCTATACATTCAGAGAATAGAGAAGGCAATAATACATTGCTCTGCCACTAGACAAAGACATTAAAAGAAAACACAGGCAGCATCATTTAAATCCTGTCTGCCTAACAGAGCCTTATGGTATCTGGAATTCCAAGAACAATGAAAACATATACCCATGACAGGCTTAAACATATTCTGTAAGTGTACAAATCTTTAAAGAAGTTATTTATATTAAATAAAAGCTGGTAACAATCTAGATAAACATTAGCAAGAAGCGGGAATAAACAAATTGCAGTACATACACATGGTGGGAAAATATTTAGAAATAAAAAGAAATAAGGCTTCCCTGGTGGATCAGTAGTAAAGAACTTACCTGCCAATTCAGGAGACACAGGTTCAATCCCTGGGTCTGGTATGATCCCACATACCACAGAGCAAATAAGCCCATGCTAAGTTGCTGCAGTCGTGTCCGACTCTGTGTGACCCCATAGACGGCAGCCCACCAGGCTCCCTCGTCCCTGGGATTCTCCAGGCAAGAACACTGGAGTGGGCCACCATTTCCTTCTCCATTGCATGAAAGTGAAAAGTGAAAGTGAAGTCGCTCAGTCATGTCCGACTCTTTGCGACCCCATGGACTGCAGCCCACCAGGCTCCTCTGTCCATGCGATTTTCCAGGCAAGAGTATTGGAGTGGGGTGCCATTGCCTTCTCCGAAATAAGCCTATGGGCCACAAATATTGAGCCTGTGCTCTAGAGCCCAGGAGCCGCAGCTACTGAGCCCACACACACACTGCAACTGCTGGAGCCCATGTGCTCCAGAGCCTGTGCTCCACTAGAGAAGCCTCCTCAGTGAGAAGCCCACGTACCACAGTTGGAGAGCAGCCCCTGATCACTGAGACTAGAGAAAAGCCTAGGCAGCAACAGAGATCCAGCACAGCTAAAAGTAAATGAATAAATAAAATTAAAGATAAGTAAATTGCAGACAGATGCAAAACACGGATTAATCTAAAAAATGTACACCTATCAAAAGGAGCCATATACAAAAGAGTGTATTTGCACATTCTACTTTTATAAAAACTTAGAATATGTAAAACTAATCTATAATTGTAGAAAGCAGATCAATGGTTACCTGAGGCCAGTTGTGAAGATGGATGAAAAAATTTACTTTTTTGGGTGGTGAAATACTCTATTTCTTAAAAGGAGTGGTGTTTAGTGTCTCAAATGTACATAGCACTATCAAAATCTCATCAAACTATATGATTAAAATGGTTACATTTTATCACATGAAAATTATATCTTAACAGAATAGGATTGAAAGAATTAATCAGAGGAATAAGTAGAAATGAAGAAGTTAGGGAGAACGTTATCAAGGTTGTCTCGAATCTTTCAATCAGGGCAACTTGATGGATGGTGATTCCCCTCAGTATTGTGGGGAATACTGAGTATTGAGCAGAACCAGGTTTGAGGGAAGGGATGCTAATATAACAGTACTAAAATGTTGAGTTAAAGATACCTATGGGAGTAGTGCTCTGTAAGCCATATCTCAGGGGGAGAAGCAATAGATGGGGAGCCCTGACTTGTAGCATTTTCTGATTTTTCATAGTGTAGATACTTCCATCACACCTGATTTCAAGCTACTAATCCTTTAATAACCAGCTTAAAAAATCGTCAAAATGTAACAATAGGTTCTCATGACCCAGAAGGAGCCACTGCCTTTGACTCATTAAAACAAACACAGTATGTAAAGCAAGAAACTATATAAATAGAGGAGTTCTCTGAAGAAATATAGGGGGAAAATGTAGTCATTCGTGAATAGGTGTTAATACAGTACAGGTATGTGGATGCAGTTAAGAAAAATGTATAGAGGGGAAAGAAGAGATGCTTAGTATTTTACCTTGGGCATGGTTTTAAAGGTCACCTAGAAGAGAATGGGCAAGTAGAAAAGATGAGAAGTAAGAAACCAGAGGGGTAGGAGGAAAAACAGGATAGTGTGGTATCAAAGGGGTCAAGGCAATGAGCTGAGAAGCAGTGCAGAGTTAAACTCAGCTAAGTAAAATGAAGACTAACATTTGGGTGTATGGGACTTATGGCAACATTTGAGGATGCAGTTTCAGCGAAGCTGTGAAAGCTGAACAGGTTGCAGGCAGCTGCTTCCGTCTAGAAGTGCAGAGTGGGGAGTGGGTCATGAAGAGGCTACTCAGAGGAACATATACTGGCTGCAGAAGCCTGTAACTGCAGACTGCCACTTCGGTGTATCACCACCCTGATTGTCTTCCGTGACCCGCATTAAATACTCTAATCAGGGGCAGAGGGGTCTTGACACCTGAGTTGGCATTCCCAGGCCTAAACTTGTACCACCACTACACTATATACCTATATACACCACATACAGCATCATAGGTATGTATGGATGCCTCATATGTATAAAAACCAAACACTATGATGTGCTGTGGTTATAAAAGTAACATATTTTTAAATGTAAAGTATGAGATTTCAAAGAAATTTTATGTGTGTAGCATGTTACTTTAATCTAAATGTCTATATTTCCTTCAGTTCCTGCCCCTCACTCCACATTTGTTCCCACCTCCATGTGGGGTGTCCATATTCGTTCTCCTCAGCCATCAGGGACGTTTGGATGAATAAGTCTGACAGACTGAGAGAAGGCCTGTGCTGACTGGTGCCGAGAATAAGGAGGTGATTCCCAGTGTCAGAAGCTCTTTGACTTCTAGGCACCATCTATCCCTGAGGAACCCGGAGGGCTGTTGTTTCTTAGGGCCCTTCCAGGAAGAAGCTGTCAACCTCGTGGTTTAACACTTTCATTTACCATCCTTCACATGATCCTATCTGCCACCACTTCAGTTCACACCAGGCCCACAAGCAGCCCACAGTCCTGTATACCCTAGAACCCAGACCGAGGGATCACAGAGAGGGTCAAAACGTCCACAAACATGTAGACAAGGGACTTCCTGGTTATTACTGATGCCAGGGCTAGCTTCAGAGACTAAGTCACCAGGAGAAAATGGATATGGGATAAGCCTTCCCATGCTTCTACGTAACTTGGAGCTTACTGAAGCCTAAGGGCTTCTCAGAACAGCTCACGGAGCATCAGCCCTGCTTCATAGACAAAGCTTTTATATAGAGACTCTAAGCTGCACATTCTTCTTTGCCCACTCATCACATGTTCTCTCTATGAAAAAGATGCCTCTGGAATTGAGCATGTCTCTGTATGACAGCCCTGGCTCCAGCTTTCTGAAAACTTCACCAGTCAGGCTAGCTTCTAGGTCTCCTACCAGATGCAAGAAATTTGGACTGAAGGGACCATCAAAGGTTTGGGAAAAAGGTCTGCCCTACATTCTAGGAAGTTGACTCTGGTGGCTGTATGGAGGGCAGATGGGAGAGAATAAGGATTAGAGGTTGGGAACAACCGAGATTTCTCTTTAATGAGTCAGTGGTTCTTAATTGGACTTCTCAGGCATGTTTTGAAATTTTGTGGGATCTTATGATTTGCTACTAACGTTTAGTGAACAAGACAAGAATGATATACATCGAGGCATTTTATGCCAAACAACTAAAAATTATTCTGAATTCCAATTAATTCCACTGAAAAACTGAATACTCCTTTCGATAACAGTCTGGATCTGACATTTAACTCTGTTGAGGAACTAAAAAGCCTCTTGATGAAAGTGAAAGTGGAGAGTGAAAAAGTTGGCTTAAAGCTCAACATTCCGAAAACGAAGATCATGGCATCTGGTCCCATCACTTCATGGGAAATAGATGGGGAAACAGTGGAAACAGTGTCAGACTTATTTTGGGGGGCTCCAAAATCACTGCAGATGGTGATTGCAGCCATGAAATTAAAAGACGCTTCTCCTTGGAAGGAAAGCTATGACCAACCTAGATAGCATATTCAAAAGCAGAGACATTACTTTGCCAACAAAGGTCCATCTAGTCAAGGCTATGGTTTTTCCTGTGGTCATGTATGGATGTGAGAGTTGGACTGTGAAGAAGGCTGAGCNGCAGCCATGAAATTAAAAGACGCTTCTCCTTGGAAGGAAAGCTATGACCAACCTAGATAGCATATTCAAAAGCAGAGACATTACTTTGCCAACAAAGGTCCATCTAGTCAAGGCTATGGTTTTTCCTGTGGTCATGTATGGATGTGAGAGTTGGACTGTGAAGAAGGCTGAGCGCCGAAGAACTGATGCTTTTGAACTGTGGTGTTGGAGAAGACTCTTGAGAGTCCCTTGGATGGCAAGGAGGTCCAACCAGTCCATTCTGAAGGAGATCAGCCCTGGGATTTCTTTGGGAGGAATGATGCTAAAGCTGAAACTCCAGTACTTTGGCCACCTCATGCGGAGAGTTGACTCATTGGAAAGGACCTTGATGCTGGGAGGGACTGGGGGCAGGAGGAGAAGGGGACAACAGAGGATGAGATGGCTGGATGGCATCACTGACTCGATGGGCGTGAGTCTGAGTGAACTCCGGGAGTTGGTGATGGACAGGGAGGCCTGGTGTGCTGCAATTCATGGGGTCGCAAAGAGTCAGACACGACTGAGCGACTGAACTGAACTGAATCTACATATACACTACTAATGATAGTTGAGTCCTAGTACAACACAACTTTGCGTGCTTGTTAAGTCAGTTCAGTTGTGTCCAACTCTTTGCGATCTCATGGACTGTAGCCCACCAGGCTCTTCTGTCTATGGGATTATCGAGGCAAGAATACTGGAGTGGGGTGCATTTCCTTCTCCATGGGATCTTCCAATTCCAGGGATCAAACCTGTGTCGCTTATGTATCCTGAATTGACAGCTGTGTTCTTTACCACTAGTATCATCTGGGAACTGGTCTGCATTTATAACTATGACACTCAAGTTATGAAGAGACACAAGCATTTGACTGCTTGATCACATACACTAGTTTACTGAAATATGATATTATTTTGCTATAAACTACCTTTCTTTTTTTCTCTGTGTTTTAAATTCAGGGTATTATTTTTATGTTTGTGGAATGATATATTTTGATAGATTATATTATCTATAATTTTCATTTCCATATACTAAAAAGTCTATACACAAATATTTTTATTTTTTTAGGAAAGAAAGCATTAGATCTAATAATGTTGAAAATGACTGGTTTAGGTGATAAATATTGAGAGGCTAGGCAAAGCCCTGTGGGAAAAAGACAGTTGGATGTAGAATTAACAGAATTTGGAAAATGATTTGATTCAGAGGATTAAAATTAAGCTCCGTTTCAACCTTCTCTTCTGCAGGGTAAACAAACTAAATAAACCCAGAGCCATCATCCAACTTGGTCTGCTTTACAAACCTTTCATTTTGTGGTTGCTGTCTCCAGAAACACTTCCCCAAGTCTCAAAATGGTATTCAGTTCTAGAAACTAAAAACTTAAATATATTGACGTGAGGAGCCAAGACCCTCAACCCCCAAACAAATAAGCCATGTACTAGCTCACAGATTTGACCATGGACATGACACACACATGTCACAGACATTGTCAGGAGCCTGAAAATATTCTCTTGTCTTCTGTATCTGCTGTTGTTCAGTCGCTAAGTCATGTCTGATTCTTTGTAACCCCATGAACTGCAGCATACCAAGCTTCCCTGTCCTTCNATAAACCCAGAGCCATCATCCAACTTGGTCTGCTTTACAAACCTTTCATTTTGTGGTTGCTGTCTCCAGAAACACTTCCCCAAGTCTCAAAATGGTATTCAGTTCTAGAAACTAAAAACTTAAATATATTGACGTGAGGAGCCAAGACCCTCAACCCCCAAACAAATAAGCCATGTACTAGCTCACAGATTTGACCATGGACATGACACACACATGTCACAGACATTGTCAGGAGCCTGAAAATATTCTCTTGTCTTCTGTATCTGCTGTTGTTCAGTCGCTAAGTCATGTCTGATTCTTTGTAACCCCATGAACTGCAGCATACCAAGCTTCCCTGTCCTTCACTATCTTCTGATGTTTGCTCAAACTCATGAGTTAGTGATCCCATTCAAACATCTCATCCTCTATTGCCCCCTTCTCCTCTTGCCCTCAGTCTTTCCCAGCATCAGGGTCTTTTACAAAAACTTGGCTCTTCACATCAGGTGGCCAAAGTATTGGAGCTTGAGCTTCAACATCAGTCCTTTCGATGAAAATTCAGGGTTGATCTCTTTTAGGATCAGCTGGTTTGATCTCCTTGCTGACTCTGTATCAGCTGAGAGTCTCGCAACTATCAGCACTTGGATTTCCTTGATTAAGAAACTTCTTTGGCCACTGAAGCCTGCTTTGCCCAATGTAGGCAGCTGGTAGTGCTAGAATAAATGCATCTCCCCATCCCCTAAACAGCCCTCAAACAATAACTGGGTGGAGTTGGTGTATAAAGAACCCAGCTATCCGGTTCTTTTTGTGCAATAACTCTAAAATGTGTGTCCTATGTTGAATCCCAGCATTTTCCCAACAGGATAAAGCTCTGATAACCCACAATAATAACTGACTTGGTAATGCATCCTACATTAACTGCCTTTTTTTTTTTTTTTTGGCTTATTTCCTTCTTCCTTTCCTGGGTATTTCTTACCTCACCCCATTAAAGTACTTTGTTATCATATTCTTTGTCTGAGGGTCAGCTTCTTGGGAAACCCAAACCAAGGTAACTTGTTATCTATGGCTCTGGAGACCTCTTATAATAGGCGGATGCAGTCAAAAAGAACAGCCCTAGGAGACAGGCCTGAATCTAACCCTCACCATCAGACCATCCATTGGATTAATGTGTCCTGGAAAAAAGTGTTTATTGTATCTATCTGTGATTTCTCAATAATTCCCGTGGTCCTTCCCCATTTGTAAGGTCTTAGCAAGGGCTGCCCAGGCTGTTGGGAGATTTATGTCATCTTAAACCATCTCAAAGCTACTAGGGTTTCCCAAGTGACTCTAGTTGTAAAGAAGGCACCTGCCAGTGCAGGACACATCAGAGACACAGGTCATTCCTGGGTTGGGAAGATCTCTTGTAGTAGAAAATGGCACGCCTCTCCAGTATTCTTGCCTGGACAATCCCATGGACAGAGGAGCCTGGTAGGTTACAGTCCACAGACTCGCAAAAAGTCTGACAGGACTGAGCATGCAGACACGCACACAAACCCTGAGCAGCGTTCTCTCTCCAAGAAGAGTCAGCTGCAGGGAGAATGGAACCAACTTCTAGAGGTGCTCTGAGCTTCAATTTTCTGAATGTTTGTCTCCCTGCAAAGCTTAATCTTTGGTTGTTATTGACAACTCTTGTGACCACATTTGAGAATGTGTGCAAGGAGCTGTGTAGAGAAGTGTGGAGAAGCGGAAAGGAGAGGAGAAAAATTGGCAGAAATGATTTTAAAAGTTGCCTGTTTTCCCAATTACTTAAGCTTACCTGGTTTTGTTGACATCAAGAGAGGCATAATTTTCTAGTTTTTAAAATACAAATTATACCTCAGTAGATAGTAAATGTGTTATCACAGGTAAAAGGAAAATATATTGTCAAAATAATTGCTGTGGGAGCTAGAATCTGATTTCAGGAAATCTTTTCAGTTTTTTTACAGGCAGGGAATAGTCTTAGAACAAACTAACCAAAGTCTTTGGTACAATAGCTTCTGCTCGACTTTCTCCTTATCAGTTAACATTTCTAGTTCTGTGTATCTTCACATTTTTTTGTGACGATACGGATCCTGTTAAATAATTGTATTTTTTAATTGAGAATCTTGAAATGCTAAAAGTTGCACTATTAGTAACTGTTAAAGGGAGAAAAGACACAATAGTATTCTAAAGTATGCAATATACTGTTAAAGGGACAAAATATGCTATCATTACTTAACAAACCACCTCAAATCTAGTGGTTTAAAACAACATTGGTTTGTTTGGCTCAGAGGTCAGCATTTGGACAGGGCCTGGAAGGGACAGCTCACATCTGCTTTTCATAGGGAGCTGAGTCAGTTTATAGACTGGGGATCAGAATCCCTGCAGGCCCGAGGCACTTGCATGACCAGAGGTCAATAGTGACTATGACATGACAGCTGCAGTTGTCATCCACAAAGCCTATACGTGTCCTCCCCCTGTGGTCTGTTTGCTTCCTCATGGCGTGGTGATTGAGTTACAAATGAACATGTCCCAAGAGGACCAGATNCCACACTGGTAAACCAAAAACATCAACAACAACAAAAGAACAACCAAAACAATATCAGCAAAAATGCAGTCAACGAAACCTCATTACTGAATGAGAAGTGTAGGGGTTTTCTGCTACTCAGTCTTGGTTTCTGCCAGAATCATAGTAGTCTGTGCCCCAGACTGTTACTTCAGTGGTCCCTACCAGCAACCACACATGCACACACAAACATACCTCTGAAGGAATGTGCTGACTCCTCTTACTCTATCCCGGAAGAAATCCATCTCCTTTCCCCCTGAGGACACACAGACAATTAATTTTTTATGAGAGACTTTTGTGTATTTCAAGAAAATTACCATGTCCTTCACAAGTCTCATCTTAAATATTGCTGCTGCTCCTAAGTCGCTTCAGTCATGTCCAACTCTATGTAACCCCATAGACAGCAGCCCACCAGGCTCCTCTCTCCCTGGGATTCTCCAGGCAAGAATACTGGAATGGGTTGCCATTTCCTTCTCTGATGCATGCATGCATGCTAAGTCGCTTCAGTCGTGTCCGACTCTGTGTGACCCCATGGACAGCAGCCCACCAGGCTCCTCTGTCCACAGGATTCTCCAGGCAAGAATACTGGAGTGGGTTGTCATTTCCTTCTCCACTTAAATATTGAGACTGGCTTAATAAAATTTTATCTGGCAAATGTCACATTAGTGATGCAAAAGCTATAAGTAAATATATTTATTTGAAAAACTCATGCCTTTTGTTTTTATTCTAGGTATCTGTTGTGCACTGAGCAGAAATCCTAAAGGATAGACACGGATGTGGATAGTGGATGAGGTATTGAACATAAGATGTTAAATCAAATTCTGTTTCTATTTCTCTTGTTTTGTGTCCAGCACCTACTCAAAAAAAGGTTAGAAGGAAAGAAGATTGTAGAAAAGATTCTATATTTAATCTGATAATTCTTTTCTCTAACTAGAAAAGTCCTACAAATTCATTTAATAAGTATTTAACAATATTTAGTAACATCTATTAATCACTTACTATATATCAGTCACTGTGCATCTGAAACCTAGAAAACCTTTGGTAAATGCCTGTCAGGTAAAGTAAGGGAATCACTTAATTGATCAAACTCTGCAAAGTAAAAATTATTCCCATTTTCTAGAGGAAGAAATTGGAATTTGGGGAGGTAAGTGAGTGTGCCAAATTGTTACAAGAAAGAAGGGTAGACCCCAGGTCCTTCTCTCTGGACTCTGTGCATACTCTCCTGGGCACTGGGGGTATGGAGTAGAGACAGTGCACGGGACTCCCACTGTTTCTCACTGTCTACGTGTGAGGAGGAGGAGCTGGGGCTCAAGAAGGCTTCCCTCAAGGTGGAGTGATGCACTGAGCTGGTCGTGGAGAAACAGTGGCAAAGGGTCCACTGCAGAGGAAGGGACACTGACAGGGAGGGACTCAGGAACTAAGAAGCGGAAACAGGAATGTGCTGGTGCTCAGAAAGGTACTGAGAGGACCATTCCGGCCAGAGTGGGAGCACTCATTTTAGGGATGTGTGGAGGGAGACTTGGAATTCTGCGTTTGTTTGACTCCAGTCTTTGATATAGTTGGGCCATGGAGAGCCTGGAATGACAAATTATGGAAGCTTATTACTCTGTATAGGTCCAGGTCAAAACGTGGGCCATGTTTCCAGAGATGTAGATAGGCCTGTTTGGGGAAAATTCTTTCTTCCTCTTGATGTTAGGCAAGTTCTGGCTGGCCTTTCCTCACCGTTGCAGTGGTTAACTGGAGATTTAGATTTGGAATTGGGGAGATAAAGGAGACTAGCTCTTTTGATATGCTTACCTACCACCAGAACTAGGAAAAATGTCTCCACACAGTACCAGGCATATACTTTGCTTACAAGTCCCTAGAATGTTTTGCAACAGAATTCAAAGATGCAAGATCCTATAGCCATTACAGTTAATTCTTAATCTTCCTTTCATCCAAAGTCCAACAAGAAGGAGCCAGGGAATATTTTAGCAGAATTGCCACTTGAAGAAAAGTGTTGTGTGGGAACATTGACCTTGACCTCATGGCTCAGCATGGCTCAGAGAAGAGACCCAGAGGCAGGGAAACCAGGCAGGAGACACGGCATTAATTCTTACAGGTGGTGGGCAGGTTGTCCAGGAAATGTGAAGAATCCATTCATCCATTTACTCATTCCGTTACTTGTTTATTTACTCACTCAGTATGTAGAGAAGACCCACCCATATGCTAGGTGGTGGGTGGGTTATAAAGCTCTGGAACAAAACACCTAGGGTGAACAAAAAAGATATAATTCCTGTCCTCAAATAATGTACAGTGACTTTTCTGAACGAATCATCCAGTGTTACAGTGCTTTAGGGTGATGGGATACCATAGAATTAAAAAATCCAGCAAAGGGAGAGGATGCCTGACTACGCGGTGACCTGCCCGAACCTAGAGGCAATTTTTGTACCTAGTAGGAATCTGACATAAAATTCTACCAAAACAGAAGAATCTAGAATTCGTGTTTATAGGTATGTGCATCTGACCTNCCAGTGTTACAGTGCTTTAGGGTGATGGGATACCATAGAGTTAAAAAATCCAGCAAAGGGAGAGGATGCCTGACTACGCGGTGACCTGCCCGAACCTAGAGGCAATTTTTGTACCTAGTAGGAATCTGACATAAAATTCTACCAAAACAGAAGAATCTAGAATTCGTGTTTATAGGTATGTGCATCTGACCTGAGACTTTTACTGGGGTTGATCTTAAAAGGAATTATAAAAGGAAGTAGGAAGATCTTTTTCTTCCTTCTTCTGGAGCAAAAACAATGAGGGATAGAGAAACCACAAGTCAAGTCTTCTCAGGAATGCTGAGGAAATCAAAGCTCTGTGATAGCCAACATAAAGAAAGGAAAAGTCACTCTTTAGGGTTAAAGTGATCGCAAAGTCAAGTGTGCATGAGTCTTTTCTTTTTGCTCTATGCATGGTGATATAACTGACTCAAAGAGAAATGATCTCAAGAAATCCACCACCAGGAGGATGGCAGATGGGGTACTTGCAGTAGTCAGCTTGTTTCTTTAGTTTACGCCTCCATCCTCATCGTGTCATTGTACCAGTCCCTTCTCCAAGTCTCATGACATTCCCTGTGAGATAATGTAACATTCTGCTGTGTAACCTTTCTCAGTGTCAGTCTTCCCTTTTGTAAAATGATGATTCTTTTGAGAGGGCACGGTTAAGACGGAGATGATGCCACATAAACAACTTGCCAAACACAGCACCTGGAACTTAACAATTGCCTCATACCATCACGTGTAGGAAAAGTAAAATCGTTTTTAAAAAAGGTGAATTATTTTCTCATATCTTGTGAGAGAAGTTTGGCAAAAAATAAAGGAAATTATTATTACTGGTTTCCTTAGTCAGGTTTGAAGTTCCCTGAAATTATTCATCCCAGGATTGGTGGGATGCTCAAATGAGGTAGCGTATAGACAAGCCCCTTGCCCTCCACACCTGAGGGGCAGATTAGGCCGAGGGGCCTGGTCCCTGCTTTAGCACAGGAATGTGCCTTTCCCCAGGCGTCACTGCATGAAGGAGGTCCTTGTTATCAGACCTGCCTGCCTGCTAATGAGGACCACAAGCAGCTGTGAAGAGGTTTTCCTCCATCCGGCCCTCTTCCGACTCCAATTTGTGCAGCCTATAGCTTCTCTGCTTCCTGGCGCCCAGGCTCCAGAAGCCGTTTATAGTCATGGATTCCGGAGTGAACCTCCACCCATCGTCAGCCAGCACGGCTGACTTCCTAACAGAAGATAAATGCCGATAATCCCCTTACCAGCGGGGAGAGACTTCTGATTAACAACTTGCGGTGGGCGACCCTGGGCTGAGCAGCAAAACAGGATGCAGATGGCACTGGGCGCTGCTGACTCTGTGGCCACTGCGGCTCTCACTGCTTCCTGGCCCCATCGCCAGCAGCTAAGGAACTTCTATTTCATGGAAGGNGGGGAGAGACTTCTGATTAACAACTTGCGGTGGGCGACCCTGGGCTGAGCAGCAAAACAGGATGCAGATGGCACTGGGCGCTGCTGACTCTGTGGCCACTGCGGCTCTCACTGCTTCCTGGCCCCATCGCCAGCAGCTAAGGAACTTCTATTTCATGGAAGGCCTCTCCGAAGCTGTTTCCAGGGGTGCTTCTGGAAGGAGCAGAGATGACCCTTCCAGAACTTCCTGATTTAGCAAACTCCATCACATGAGTTTCTTGACTATAGATAGATCTGAGGCTACAGTACAGCCTCCACTTAAATGTAGACCCGGAGGAGAAGCTACTTTGAATGGATTCATTTCCACCTTTCCTTTCTCAAAAAACTCCAAAACCAAAACCCCATATATATTCATTGGGCTTCCCTTGTGGCTCAGCTGGTAAAGAAACTGCCTGCAATGCAGTAGGCCTGGGTTCAATCCCTGGGTTGGGAAGATCTCCTGGAGAAGGGAAAGGCTAGCCCCTCCAGTATTCTGGCCTGGAGAATTCCATGGACTGTATAGTCCATGGGGTCACGAAGAGTTGGACACAACTGAGCAACTTTCACTTTCACTGTCTTATATATTCATTATTCCAACTGTTATTACTCGTCTAGGGGGGTGATTCATTTTCAAACCTTGGTGTATGTCAAAATCACCTGAAAACACTCTAAGTAGCAAGATCTCTCCCTCTGCTGTACCTGTACAAACCTATGAACATCAGAGAATCTGTTTTATCCAGTTTCCCAGGTAATTCCTATGAAGCTAATTCTTAGATTGCACTTGAAAATGCATTATCCTGAATACAGAACGTGTGTCACAGAGTGTTAAAACCAAAGAGACTTCAAAGATATCTAAACAACCTCACACTCTGCAAACGAGGTAGCATCATATTGTGTACTGACCCTACTAAACAGCCAGGTTAAATTCCTGGCTTGCTCTCTTACGGGCAGTATGATTTGGAGCAAGTTACTTTAATTCTCTGGGAAATTTTCTCATCTATACTATGAAAAGTGAAAGTGAAGTCGCTCAGTTGTGTCTGACTCTTTGCGACCCCATGGACTGTAGCCTACCAGGCTCCTCAGTCCATGGAATTTGCTAGTCAAAAGTACTGGAGTGGGTTGCCATTTCCTTCTCCAGGGGATCTTCCCAACCCAGGGATCGAACCAGGGTCCTCCCGCATTGCAGGCAGATGCTTTACCGTCTGAGCCACCAAGGAAAATGGAGATTTATATCCCAAGAGACTGTGATACACATCTTCTCCAAATAGATTGTGGATGTTTAAATAAATTAATATTGGCAAAATATTGAGAAAGTGCCCTGTGTCTAGTAAGCATTTGTTAGATATCATTTTTATCATTCACTATTCAGAGAAACAGAACCACTTCACATGGTATAGATTCAGAAATATATTACAAGGATTAGAAAGAAAGAGATAAAGTTAAAAAAAAAAAAAAAAAGAAAGAAAGAGATAAAGTTTAGCTGCTCAGGTGTGTCTGACTCTTTGTGATCCCATGGACTGTAGCCTACTAGGCTCTGCAGCCCATGGGATTTACCAGGCAAGAGTACTGGAGTGGGCTGCCATTTCCTTCTCCAGAGGATCTTCCCAACCCAGGGATTGAACCCAGGTCTCCCACATTGTAGGCAAATGCGTTACAGTCTAAGCCACCAGGGAAGTCGGTACAAGGATCAGGCACACACTGTTGTGGGGGCTGATTATGTTGGCTATGTAAGGCTGTAGTTTCCGCATTTGGTGCCGGGCCTGAAGTCAGCAGGGTAGGGCTAGAAATGTAGAAGGAAAGTAGCCCTAAAGTAGAGATGCCAAGAACAGATTAGAATCTGTAAGAATTAGCTGGAACACTACGGTAAGTCCCCCACACACGAATGAGTTCAAAGAGCACATTTGTAAGTCCAACAATGTTAGCCTGGGTATTCAACTAACACACCTGGTTACGTAGTACTGTACTGTAATAGGTTTATAACACTTTTCTCACAAATAGTATATAAAAAATAAACACAAACAATAAAGAAAACATTTTTAACTTTACAGTACAGTACCTTGAAAAGTAATAATATAGTACAACAACTGGCATCCAGGGGCTGGCATCCAGTGAACAGGCAAGAAGAGCTACTGCCTGGAGGAAGGAGAGGAGGTGAGAGATGGCAGAGCTGAGGACTGTCAGCAATAGGAGATGGGGACAAACCAGTTTCACTCGTCTGATGTTGATGACTCCGGTTCTGATTCTTTGTTGGATTCAATTCTATCCACCCTCTTGAAAAAATGATCCAGTGATGTCTGGGTAGTAGTGCTTTTTTTCTCATCATAGTTGACGTGATAGCACTGGATTGCCTTCTGAATGGCCGCTGCAACCTTTGTGCACCATTCTACATTCGGGTCCTGTGCCTTAAAAACTAACAGTGTCTCCGCAAATAAAGAAAACCCACTTGTCATTTCCTGCATCCTGAATCTCTTCAGTTATTCCGTTATTGCTTCTATCTCTTGTCTCCTCTCTTCATCCTTTCTCTAGATCTCCAGCTCCTGGCGCTTCTTACCAGTATCAGCTGCAGCACTGCTGCTTCCACGCTTGTGCCTGGACATCCTGGGCTGGAAATAAAGACGCTGCACTAATGTACTCTATGCAGGGCTGAATAATAAAGTACAGAAGAGAGCAACCACTTGTGGAGGGTGCAAGCACGTGACGGTGTACTCCCGGCATGTAAACTAACATACGTGGCTCGATATGCCAGTGTATGTTTGCATCTTTGAAAGTCCACAACTTAACACTTCACATGTAGGGACCTTACTGTAAACTCTCTCTCATCTCTTTCAGTCTCCCTGATGCTCTTGCTCTACACGATAAACTAGCACCCTGCACCACAGAGTAGAACCCCTGTTTGGCCCAGGACTCAGGGAAGTTGAGGTCAGGGACATGGCAGAAGCTGGAGGGGATGGAAGACCTGACTATATCCCATACCAATAAAGTAACTGAGCAGACCAGCAACAACGTGCATGAGCCACGACAGTGCCTGCCTTATTGACTTTTAGAATGAAAAAAAAAAAAAAAAAAAAGGCTTTCCTTTATGTCCCTTTATGATCCTAATTTGTGGTCAACTCCAACCTGGAATCACATACAGAAGAGAATTACAACTGTAACTTTGCATTTTAACTCTAATTTGGAATCATATAGAGAAGGGAATTCTGGAATTTGTAGTTACAACTTAGCTAAACTGATACAACACAAATCACATTATCAATTTCTTTTATGACTCATCAGAAAACTAAAGACAGAGAAGGAAAATAACTTAATCAAGGTCACACAGAAAATCTGTAGAACTGACAAGGGCCTGGACCTATTCTTTCCTACATCTATCCTTCAAGCCTCTGGTTACTGCAAGTGTCTTAAGAATGTGTCCATCTGAATATTCTTTGGACCTATAGACAGAAGGTTCAAGGGGGCAAAGGATCCAAGTCAGTAACACATTTACTGAAGTCCTCCTAGCTCCCTGTTACTCTGTTCCTAGGCGGGGAGGAGTCCCTATCCTTACACTGTTCACTGAGAAGACAGCTGCATCGGTAAGGACAATAGAAGGCTGAGGAGACATCCTTCAAGAGAAAGACAATAGCAGTGCTTTGGGGTGGAGCTTGATGAAAAAACGGGACATCAAGATGACATCAGGGCCTTAGGGCCTTTTGCTTGATATGAAGAGTCCCTCAAGTCTAACCCCCGCCTCTCCACTCTCTTATCCCTTCGTACTCTGCCCTGGTAAAGCAGGAGACATAATTTGTCTGGAACTGAGGGGCTTCCCGGATGCAGTGCTACAACTGGAAATCTCCAGCAAACTAGCGTGAGTTGGTCACCTCAAGGCCCAACAAAGTTTACCCATGGGAAACAACAGGTAAATAGAAATGCCAGCTCTGGAATCATGCAGTCTTCTCCTGGCTATTATGACCCTGTAACTCTCAGCTCAACAAGTGCAAGAAATTCTCATAAGCAATAAGCAAGCCAATAAAAGGAAATAAGACTCTCTAGTCATCCTCAACTCTCTTCAGAAATTCCTGAACTTCTATTCATGCTTGGATTCTGAAATCTTTTAAACTCTCATCTGTTTCCCCACAATGTATCAAAGTCCTGTTGGACTCAGTTTTCTGTTTGGCCTCTGGATTTTACTGTGGCTTTTTCACTGACTTTGGCCTTGCTGTTGCCTTCCTGATTCTTCCCAGTTAAGAAGACCTAGAGGAGGACACCCACACTCAAAGCACCCAGGACCTCCAAGACGGAAGGACCTTGTGCACAAAAGAAGGTTCTGTTCACTTCAGTCCAGTTCAGTCACTCAGTCGTGTCCGACTCTTTGAGGAGGCCTTATCTGGTCTCTAGTACTGAGACAGCCACTTAAAAAATTCTCCAACTCTTTGGTTGAAAAGTTTGAAATAATCATGGATGCTTATCAAGACCTTTAGCTTCCACCATACAAACATCATATCAGATGAATCACCTTCCGGATCTGCCAAACAGGGTCTTTGTTTAGCTTGCACAACTAAAATTAGCAGCCCATTCACATTCCATAATGACTGGGGAATTAACTCATACACATGGGACAAAGGAGAAGAATCCAAAGAGGGGCCTCTTCCCTAAGTCTCATCCGTGAGATTCTTCTCATTAAAGAGGCGCTCTCAAGCGTCCAATTTGCTGCAATTATAGCAATCAAAAAAGCATTCAGCCTCCTTCTGCACCTGACAAGCCAGCTCATCCATTCTCTCCAACAGTGGTGGGCTGGATGCTAATACAGCTCCCACCCGCCTTGTTCCAGCTACAGCCAGCAGCAATCCCACCCGACTCCTACCGTCACAGCTGGGGCTGGTTAACAGTCCCAGATACTCAGTCAGGTTGATACTGTATAGTAGACCTGTGCCTGTCCCTGATACCATATAGTAGACCTGTGCCTGACCCACCCGGGATTCATGGTTCTCCAGAGAAAGAGCCCTGGATGTTGGCTTATATACCTTTATCCCCAAAGGCTGGAAGAGAACTGATTCTAGGCAACCTCCTCCATTCTGTGAGTGTCTAAGGGCTGATAAAGAAGCTCCTGCTGAGATAACAGGTGCAGGTGGAGTGCCGTGGAGATGCTGGGGCTTGTCTGATTACTGCATTGTGTCAGCCTCCATGGCACTTGAATGGGAGCTTTGTGAGTGTACAGTCTCCCCAGATTGTGGGGACTGGCTGGTGCGGATGGCGGAGTGGAGATCTGCTGATTAAAGGTCCATTAACAAAGCGCAAATAACTCTCAACTTCCTCTTCTCACCTGCTTCTTTGTTTTAGTCTAATGGCTCCTGGGGAGCTGAAAATGTTATTTAATTATTCCTAACTCCCATGCTGATGCTATGATGACTCCTTCTAGAGCATGCTGTCCCCAGCAAGGCTTCTGTAAACATACTTATGCACTGCTCCAGGCTTGGCAATAGATATAAGAAGTCTGCAGCCACTCCAAACAGTCAGGCTNAGTCTAATGGCTCCTGGGGAGCTGAAAATGTTATTTAATTATTCCTAACCCCCATGCTGATGCTATGATGACTCCTTCTAGAGCATGCTGTCCCCAGCAAGGCTTCTGTAAACATACTTATGCACTGCTCCAGGCTTGGCAATAGATATAAGAAGTCTGCAGCCACTCCAAACAGTCAGGCTAGTATTGAATCATCTATGTGGACCACCTCTGTGCTACTCCCTTGAAACAGTCTGGCTGCACCGTGACACGTTTCCAACTACCTTTGAGGCCGACTGACCACAGCTTTGGGGTTATTACTCACCATGTTTCTCTCAATGCCCACTGAGAGTCTTTGGAAAACAATAAGCAAATATTTATTGTTGTTATGTATGGTCACTGAGCCCCATGGGACATTCCCTCACCTTTTCTGTGTCTATAAAATGTGGATAATGGGAATAATCAGACTCTCTTCAAAGGGTTGTTATGAGTCACAAATAAGATAATGTCTGCAGTATATGTCATGCTCCATTGAGTTGGTGCTCAATTGAAGACCACTATTATTTCATTATTGTTTCTGTCACATCAATTGTTAGTTTGTTTTTTAAAAACTTTCCCCAGAATGTCTCCCAGTCTAATGATAAGTTCTCCTAGAGCAAAGCACACTTCTAGATTTTTCTATTTGCCACACAGTGTAGCAGGCAGCTGGAATGTGGAACAAGGACTTGTGGAGCTGGAAGCCTGAAGCTAGAGCCCTGGCTCTGCCTGTCCCCCTCTGGCTGTCCACCATCAGGCATCCTTTGGTCTCCTCTCTGCCCTCACTCTCCCTTCCTTCCTTAAAAAACACCCCTCCCCTTGGCCTCACCTGTTAAAATCCCACCCTTCTTCCAGTTCAAACCAAATGTCTCACTTTCCAGAATCCCTTCTCTGGTTGCCCCAGTCTACAATGGCCTCTCCCAGACTGCTGTCTCTTTGTTTTAGCACCACGAAGCTTAGTAATTGCCTGTTAAAAGCCTTACTTCAGTGGAGTAAAAAATGCAATCTTTACCTTTTTGCAACACTTCTTCCCCTACTTGTTTTCTACATTTATGCAGCTCTTTAGGGCAAAGATTGACAATAAGTGGCCCAGTGGCCAAATCTGATCTGTTTTCTTACTTTGTTTGACCTAGAGATAAGAACAGTTTGGGTAATTTAAATGGTTGGAAAAAATCAAAAGAAGAATTACTATTTGATGACACATGAAAATTATATGAAGTTTAAATTTGAACATCCATAAATAAAGTTTTATCAGGACACAACTGTTCCCATTGTGATGTATTGTCTACAGTTGCCCGAACACTCCAATGGCACAATTGAGTAGCTGCAACAGACAGCACATGAGCCACAAAATTTGAATTGTTTACCAGCTGGCCCTTTACAGAGAAAGTTTGCGTTGTTACTGTTCAGTTGCTAAGTCATGTCCAATTCTTTGTGACCCCACGAACTGCAGTGCACTAGGCTTCCCTGTTCTTCACTATCTCCCTGAGTTTGCTCAAACTCATGTCCACTGAATGTTAAAATCAGTTTGCTGACTCTTTCTTTAAAGTATTAAATCCCTTTCACATCTGCACATTCATGTGGTTCTTGTAATAGGCCTATGCAACATCTCCATTTTCATAAAATCAGAAAAGTGAAGCCACCTCTTCAAGACTGCACAGCTTTGAGGTGGCAGAGCTGGCAGTCTCTAGCCCACTGCCCTGATCACACATAGACCTGTACCACTCTTTAAGCCAGCCAACATGGAGGAAACTTCTGCCTTGTAATCGATTCTCTATCACATGCCTCATTTTAAGTTCCAAGGAGCTCCCTCCAGAAATCTGGGCATGCAGAAAATTGTCCTTGCATTAGTGACTCCCCAGTCTCTCGTTACTTTGCCGACAAAGGTCCATCTAGTCAAAGCTATAGTTTTTCCAGTAGTCATATGTCGATATGAGAGTTATACCATAAAGCAGGCTGAGCACCGAAGAATTGATGCTTTTCAACTGTGGTGCTGGAGAAGACTCTTGAGAGTTTCTTGTACTGCAAGGAGATCAAACCAGCCCACCCTAAAGGAAATCAGTCCTGAATATTCATTGGAAGGACTGATGCTGACGCTCCAATATTTTGGCCACCTGATGTGAAGAACTGACTCATTGGAAAAGTCCCTGATGCTGGGAAAGAGGGAAGGCAGGAGTAGAAGTGGGTTACAGAGGATGAGATGTTTGGATGGCATCACTGACTTGATGGACCTGAGTTTGAGTAAGTACTTGGAGTTGGTAATGAACAGGAAAGTCTGGTGTGCTGCAGTCCATGGGGTCACAAAGAGTTGGACACAACTGAATGACTGAACTGAATTGAGTCTCTTTGGAATGGGGTGTTCAGTTCAGTTCAGTTGCTCAGTCATGCAAATAGAAGTGATCAATAACTGGTAAAAGGCTTCTGCTCTTGGGTGGTACTGGAGCTGACTGGGTCCACAAGAATTGCATCCTGCCAGCCATACTCCTTCCATGGCTGACTCTGATGTGGTTTAATTAGGGAGAGATCATGTGCTGCTGGTGACCGCTGGATGCCAGCAGAATGTACACACAAGCGGCAGCTAGCCTTTGGGAGAGATAGATAGAGTCTGGCCCCCATTTAAGTCATTCTCAGGTAGCTGACGGCCTGCCCCACCCCTTTCCTAACCTCCCACTGTTCTCTTCTGCTCCTGAGCTCCTATGGCGGATGCTCACCGGCTGTTCTTAGTTTCTCCCTCACTGGTCCCTGGTTTCTGCCTCACTTTTCCCCTAGGGATCTATCCTTTGCCAGTGATGTAGGGTGAGTTACTTGCCCTTGCAGTATCCTCAACATTGAATTGGGATAATACCTCTACTTCCAGCATAGTTGATATGACCACTTGTGATAATTTATGCAAAGTGCACTTAGCATAGCCCTTGGCCTATTGGCTGGACTCAGTAAGTGATAGCACAGTGTCATCATTTGTATGTACTAGAAACAATAAGTGATACTACTGTGTCATCATTTTGAGTCTCAGTAAAGGTAAGTACTAAGCCCCATCCTAGGAGTCTATTTCTTATGACTTGGGCAAAATCTTCCCTCTATCCTTGCTCTCCAGTTTCCAAGTTTCCTGACATTTCTTCATAACTCACTTGCCAGGAATGTCTGTTGATATGATTTCTGCCCTGGAAAGGGGGTGTAGGTTCTGGACCAGAACTGAGTCCCCTTGAGGGGAATGCCAGGTGCCCTCCATGGGCCATAAACCAGAGTTCCCAGGGTCTCACTAGAAAGTACCATCCTAAGACTGCCTGGAGTGCCCACGAGTGAAGCTGAAATTACTTACTACTACTTTTGGGGAGATTCCCACTTGAGTAATATGTAGTATATTAGTCAGAGTTCTCTGAGAACTCAAAGTTCTCCAGAGAAACAGAACTTATAGGATATGTATATATATATAGGGAAACATATTTATTGTAAGGAATTGGCTTATACAATTGTGAAAGCTGTTGAGTCTGAAAAATAGTGTGGACTAGCAGATTCAAGATCTAGGAAACCTGATGGTACAATTCAAAGGCTAGCAGCCTGGAGACTGAGCAGGTTGATGGTTCAGAAGTCTGAAGGAAGTTTGCTAGAGAATTCTCTCTTGCTCCAGGAGACCAGAAGTTTTGTTCTATTCAGGCCTTCAACTGATTGGTTGAGGCCCATCCACATTGTGGAGGGTAATCTGCTTACTTGAAGTTCACTGATTAAATATTAACATCATCCAAAAACTCCTTTCAAATTGACATAAAATTAACCACCACAGATAACATGCATAAATGCTCTCTTTCTCTGACAGCTCCCATTTTGTTGACATCCTGTGCTAGTGTATTTTAGGAGGTAAAACAACTGGAGAGTCTCATGATGTTTCTCGTTCCAGAGTGGTTGAATAATAGTAACATGCCTTCTTGGTGGATAAAGTTGTCTCAACTGTGTCCAGCATTTTTCAGTCTACACTCTCTCACTGGTTTCTCACACAGGACCAATCAGCTGGTCCAATGCCCTCATTGTTCAGATAGAGAAACTAAGACCTGGGCTTGAGCGTGGAGGCTTGGCCAAGGTCATCTCACATGATAAAGTTACTGGGGGGCTAGGACAGCTTAGCCCAAATCCCAGCCAGGGTTTTCCCTTCTGACCTAAATTCTGTATAACTGGCAAGTAATGAAGCTAAAATTGAAGCTGCTGCTTTGAGTAGGTTTGGGATTCTTTTAGTTCAGGGTCTGTAAGAGAAAAATTGTGAAAGACTTTGATATTTAGTTGTTGTCCTAATTAGCTCTTCCCCCTGGGCTATTTTGTCTCTCCTTGTCTTTGACTAGGCTATTTTATGACTCAGTACAGACAGAAATTAAGTTGTAGAAAATTGATAGTAGCGCAAATAATTCTTGTCCTTAGAAATTGTGTCTGTGTATGTGTTAGTTGCTCAGTCATGTTCGACTCTTTGCGACCCCGTGGCCTCTAGATCACCAGTTTCCTCTGTCCGTGAGACTCTCCAGGCAAGAGTACTGAAGTGGGCTGCCAGTTCCCTTTCCAGGGGATCTTCCCGACCCGGGGATTGAACCTGGGTCTCCCACACTACAGGCAGATTCTTTACCATCTGAGCCACCAAGAAGCCTAGAAATTGTGTCTAATGGAATATAACTGATTATTGCCCTTTAGATAGTGATCACTTTTGCATCCTTTTGTAAATGCATGTCAGTATTCTGATGTAACTAAAAATATGTGACACTGTGAGTTTACTTTTGAATTCACTGTAACATCTGGTTCCCTCATTGATTAATGAGTTAAAAAAAATCTTTGGTATGTATTCATTTTATATTTGTATGAGAATCAGGATTATATCCTCTTTTACAATGTATCTTTAAATATGTCTCTGTGTGAACAATATTTAGACTTATTTTCCTATACTGTACTGTGTTTCCACACCTTGCTTAAAGAATAAATTGAAGCTCCTGTGACTTCTGAACATCTTGGAGAATAATAGCTAATTTTGTAAAGTTCTTTAATGTTGCTTTCGTTGTCAGGCCCCATGGAGTAGCCTGCCAGGCTCCTCTGTCCATGGGGATTCCCCAGGCAAGAGTATTGGGGTGAGTTGCCACTGCCTCCCCCAGGGCATCTTCCCGACATCTATCTCAGGTCTCCTGCATTGCAGGCAGTCTGCTGCACTGAAGGCAGATTCTTTACCAACTGAGCCAGCAGGGAAGCCCCATGAGAGGAGGTATATCATTCCTATTTTGCCAATGAGTGAAATGAAGGCTAGGGGGGTGGGGTGGGGGGACAAAAACCTGTCTTGTAAAACTAGAATCATAGAGCTCTAGAAAGCAGTGAGAGCTACAATCTCAGCATAAGTCTCCTGTCTCTAAGTCCTATGCTTACCCTCTTCCTTAAGTCATGTCTTCTTTCTCCATGAGAAATGCTGTGGACTCAGCCTGGCAGCTGAATCCCAGCCAGGGAGAGCTGCTGTTTCAGGAAAAAGGGGCCAAGAGTTTGGATATGAGGGACATTCTGAGTTCTGAGTTTTAGCACCAAGGATGTTATTCTGCTCTGTTTTTCATTTTTCCGCTTGAGAACAAAAGCTGGTTTTACATTTTAATGGATTTAATTACTGCATGGAGATCTGAACAGATAGGAAAGGAACAGGCAATGAGGACACTGCGATGGTCTATTGAGCATCATTTGAATTAATTTAGAGTTTTCGTCTTTATTAGTGTAGTTATTAGTGTTTTTACTTGAAGTTTGCATTAACAGTGTGTTACTGTGAATTTGAAACATTAAAGCAGGCCTGATTTCCTAGTATTTGTTTACTTATTAAGCAGTCATTCATAATTGCTGTGATGTTGACATATAAAATGCCCCCTGCATCCAACTTCCCGGTTCAACTTAATAGAGAGTAACATCGGGCCTCATTTAGTCAATGTTTAATGCTAATAAGTTGTCCTTATCTATTTTGGTGACTTCCCCACTGTGGACATTCTCTCCTTTGTCCTCAGACCACCGTGGAGAGGCAGATAAAGCCTCAGAGTTTATGGAAACAGCCAGAGCTGGGTTTTAGTTTGCCATGTCTCTGGAAAAGTCATGCCTCCTCTCTGGGCCTCCATTTCCCAGCTGTAAAATAAGAGGTTTCGATGAGATGATACTCATGTCCTTTCAGTCCTATGGCTCAGAGAGCAAATCAAAGTGGCGAGATGACTGGAGAGTCAGAATTGCAAAGCTGTGACTAAGAGATCATCTACCCTGACACATTAATTCTTCAATAGAGGACAGAGACTCAAAGAAGATTAGCGATGCCCAAAGTCAGATAGAAGGTTAAAGAGTCAGAGTCTGAACCTGAATGCAGACTTTCTAATTCCTAACCTGGTCCCATATGCTTCTTTTCATTTGGTTGTATCAAAGTCTTAAAGTAGATACAGGGACAGTGACAGTGAACGGTGCTCAGTCGTGTCTGACTTGTGACCTCACGGACTATACAGTCCATGGAATTCTGCAGGGCAGAATAGTGGAGTGGGCAGCCTTTCCCTTCTCCAGGGAATCTTCTCAACCCAGGGACTGTACCCAGGTCTTCCGTGTTGCAGGCAGATTCACCAGCTGAGACACCAGGGAAGCCCTTTAAAGTAGAGTACATATTAATAGAATATCAAATTATGAGACCCCCATAATATTCCTATCTAATTAATATAAATGTTAATTTATGTCCATATTATTTTTTTCCTTTCTTTCTGTCTATCAATATAACATTGAAATCCAGCTCAACTTTAGATCCTCAAATGACCATCCTCATAAATAACTACCATCTTGAGGCTTGTGTGTATCATATTCCTATGTTGTTGTTAATATTTAATTACATAAAAAATGCGTGTGTGCGTGCTTATTGCTTCAGTCATGTCTGACTCTATGCGACCTCATGAACTGAAGCCCATCAGGCTGCTTTGTCTAGGGGATTCTCCAGGCAAGAATGTTGGAGTGGGTTGCCATTTCCTCCTCCAGGGGATCCTCCCAACCCAGGGATCGAACCTACATCTCTTACGTCTCCTGCATTGGCAGGTAAGTTCTTTACCACAAGTGCCACCTGGGAAGCCCTATGAAGTATTCATTGTTTATTTGACTTATCGAATTTCATGTTACCCTCTACTGGTTTGGTAATATACCTTCTACTGTTGTGTTTTAGGTATACCTTTAAATTCGTAATATGCCTACTTGATATTCAAAATGATCTACCCTAAATCAGAATCTCTACCCTCCTCCCAAGCAGAACCACCAGCAATCCTTATCCTAATCCCATGTAATTGGTTATCAACAATTTTGTTCTGCCTGTTTTAAACATCTTCAATTAGTCACTAATCTTTTAATAGTTTGGGCTTGTTTAGATTTAGACGTTACTTGTGTGTGCTTTCTCTTCACTGTTTGCTGTACATCACGACTTCAACATATGGTAGAGGATATTCCACTGCCTTCAGGTTTATAGCTTTGCTCAAGTTGTTTCAATCTGATTTAGTCCTAAGGATAATTTCTCTTTTCTCTTCTATAACTTTAAAAATCTCCTTGTTTCAGTGTTCTTCATTTTTACTTCAAAGTGTGTTCAATGTGGATTCATGTTTTCCTTTTTGCTGCCCTGGGCATTCTCTCCTTTGTCCTCAGAGACAGATGGAGCCTCAGAGTTTATGGAAACAGCCTGAACTGGGGCTTAGTTTACCATGTCTCTGGTGAATTAGATGCATTATGGTTGTTGTTTAGTTGTCAGCCGCTAGATCATGTCTGATTCTTTGCAGCCCCATGGACTGCAGCACGCCAGTCTTCCCTGTCTTTCACTATCTCCCCGAGTTAGCTCCAGCTCAAACCCATGTCCATTGAGCTGGTGACTGAGCCACCCAACCATCTCATCCTCTGTCACCCCCTTCTCCTCCTGCCCTCAATCTTTCCTAGCATCAAGGTCTTTTTCCAATGAGTCGGCTCTTCTCATCAGGTGGCCAAAGTATTGGAGCTTCAGCTAAACTGGATGCGTTATAAATCTCCAACCCAAAGATTCATGTCTTTCTTCAACTATGGAAAATTCTCAGTTTTCATCTCAATGAATATTAACTTTCTCTCTTCTTTCGTGAAAGTGAAAGTAGCTTAGTTGTGTCCAGCTCTTTGTGAGTCCATGGACTATACACTCCACGGAATTCTCCAGGCCAGAATACTGGAGTGGATAGCCTTT
Source organism: Neotragus moschatus (assembly GCA_006410615.1). Lineage (NCBI taxonomy): Eukaryota > Metazoa > Chordata > Mammalia > Artiodactyla > Bovidae > Neotragus > Neotragus moschatus. Next base: position 217,785 of record SJYA01000080.1, on the reverse strand, counting down.
CCCTTCTCCAGAGGATCTTCCCAACCCAGAGATCAAACCCAGGTCTCTGGCATTGTGGGCAGATTCTGTACCAGTTGAGCCACAAGGGAAGCCCAAGAATACTGGAGTGGGTAGCCTATCCCTTCTCCAGTGGATCTTCCCAGCCCAGGAATCGAACCAGAGTCACTGGATTCTTTACCGACTGAGCTATCAGGGAAGCCCTTCTTTCCATATGAACTCCTAGTAAATGAGAGCTGTCCACATTCTAGTTAACGTCCTGAAATCTGTCTTCCAGGCACTAATTCTGCCTGCAGATGTCTAATCTGCTGTCTACACTGTCTGTCACATTTTCAATTTCAGTGATTTGGGGTTTTCCATTTCTAGAAGTACCGTTTTCTTCTTTCTCAAATCTGCCCATTGTTTTTTTAATGGAGGCTTATTTTTTTTCTTATAGATGGATAGTTAATTTTGCATCTTTAACATTTAAACATTTATGGTATAGTGTCCCCTAGGTGACTTTATCCCAAATTCTTACCATGCAAGCTCTCCTGTTTGTCATATGTATTCATTCTCATTTTTTTAAAGTAATTTTCTTCTGGAATTTTTGAGTATGAGCACATTGTCAATGATAATATAAGGGTGACTGGGGAGTCATTGGGATACAGGGCTTGGAAATGTCCCCCCAGAGACGCTTTGCATTTGTTTTGCTTGGTACCCAGAGGTATCATGACCCCAGAAACATTAATTTTTTTTTTCTAAACCAATACATTGAATGGATAAATGAGTGAACACACTATTTATTCCTTTGCCTTAATTGGAATGCAGAAAAATCACTTTAAGTACATTCAGTGCTGCTACCTGTGGCCACACAGACTAGGCATTGCATGATAGGAGAGCTATGTGACATGGTGACCTTCAATTCTTTTTTATTGAATAACTTAATCTATGTAAGGAAAGTCCTTAGGACAGTGAACCGCCAAACCATCTGTTAGAAAAACCACAATGATTGTGANAATTCACATTCTCACCAACAGTACAGAAGAGTTCCCTTTTCTCTATATCCACACCAATACTTGTATGACATCTTTCAGATATGACACTGAAAGATGAACTCCCAGGTTGGTAGGTGACCAATATGATACTGGAGAAAAGTGAAGAACTACTCCAGAAAGAATGAAGAGATGGAGCCAAAGCAAAACCAGTACCCAGTTGTGTATGTGACTGGTGGTAGAAGCAAAATCTGATGCTATAAATAACAATATTGCATAGGAACCTGGAGTTTTAGTTCCATGAATCAGAATAAGTTGGAAGTGGTCAAACAGGAGATGGCAAGAGTGAATATCAACATTTTAGGAATCAGTGAACTAAAGTGGACTGGAGTGGCTTAATTTAACTCAGATGACTATTATATCTACTACTGTGCGCAAGAATACTTTAGAAGAAATGGAATAGCCCTCATAGTCAACAAAAGAGTCTGAAATGCAGTTCTTGGGTGCAATCTCAAAAATGACAGAATGATTTCTATTCGTTTCCAAAGCAAACCATTCAATATCACTGTAATACAAGTTTATGCCGCAACCAACAATGCTGAAGAACCTGAAGCTGAACGGCTCTATGCTACAAGAACTTCTAGAACTAATACCACAAAAGATATCCTTTTCATTATGAGTGAGTGAGTTGAGTGAAGTCGCTCAGTCATGTCCGACTCTTTGTGACCCCATGGACTGCAGACTATTACACTTCTCCATCCATCGGATTTTCCAGGCAAGTGTACTGGAATGGATTGCCATTTCCTTCTCCAGGAGATCTTCTGAGCCAGGGATTGAACCCGGGTCACCCGCATTGTAGGCAGATGCTTTTACCTTCTGAGCCACCAAGGAAGATTCAAGGAAGATTCATTCCTTTTCATTATAGGGGACTGGAATACAAAAGTAGGAAGTCAAGAAACACCTGGAGTAACAGGCAAATTTGGCCTTGGAGTACAAAATGAATCAGAGCAAAGGCTAACTGAGTTTTGCCAAGAGAATGCACTGGTCATAGCAAACCCACTTTTCCAACAACACAAGAGAAGACTCTACACATGGACATCACCAGATGGTCAATACTGAAATCAGATTGATTATATTCTTTGCAGCCAAAGATGAAGAAGCTTTATACAGTGAGCAAAAACAAGACCAGGAGCCGACTGTGGCTCAGATCATGAACTCCTTATTACCAAATTCAGACTCAAATTGAAGAAAGTAGGGAAAACCACTAGACCATTCAGGTATGACCTAAATCAAATCGCTAATGATTATACAGAGGAAGTGACAGATGCAAGGGACTAGATCTGATAGACAGAATGCCTGGAGAACTATGGATGGAGGTTTGTGACATTGTATAGGAGGCAGTGTTCAAGACTATACCCAAGAAAAAGAAATGCAAAAAGGAAAAATGGTTGTCTGAGGAGGCCTTATAAATAGCTGTGAAAAGAAGAGAAGTTAAAGGCAAAGGAGAAAAGGAAAGATATACCCATTTGAATGCNGCCTGGAGAACTATGGATGGAGGTTTGTGACATTGTATAGGAGGCAGTGTTCAAGACTATACCCAAGAAAAAGAAATGCAAAAAGGAAAAATGGTTGTCTGAGGAGGCCTTATAAATAGCTGTGAAAAGAAGAGAAGTTAAAGGCAAAGGAGAAAAGGAAAGATATACCCATTTGAATGCAAGAGTTCCAAAGAATAGCAAGGAGAGAAAAGAAAGCCTTCCTCAGTGATCAGTGCAAAGAAATAGAGGAAAACTATAGAATAGGAAAGACTAGAGATCTCTTCAAGAAAATTAGAGAGACCAAGGGAACACTTCAAGCAAAGATGGGCTCAATAACGGACAAATATAGTATGGACCTAACAGAAGCAGAAGATATTAAGAATAGGTGGCAAGAATACACAGAAGAACTGTACAAAAGAGATCTTCATGACCCAGACGACCATGATGATGCGATCACTCACCTAGGGCCAGACATCCTGGAATATGAAGTCAAGTGGGCCTTAAGAAACAGCACTATAAACAAAGCTAATCGAGGTGATGGAATTCCAGTTGAGCTATTTCAACCGCTGAAAGATGATGCTGTGAAAGTGCTACACTCAATATGCTAGCAAATTTGGAAAAGTCAGCAGTGGCCACAGGACTGGAAGAGGTCAGTTTTCATTCCAATCTCCAAAAAAGGCCATGCCAAAGAATGTTCAAACTACCACACAATTGCATTCATCTCACATGCTAGCAAAGTAATCCTCAAAATTCTCCAAACCAAGCTTCAACAGTATGTGAATCATGAAATTCCAGATGTTCAAGCTAGTTTTGGAAAAGGCAGGGGAATCAGAGATCAAATTGCCAACATCCGCTGGATCATAGAAAAAGCAAGAGAGTTCCAGAAAAACATCTATTTCTGCTTTATTGACTATGCCAAAGCCTTTGACTGTGTGGATCACAACAAACTGTGGAAAATCCTGAAAGAGATGGGAATACCAGACCACCTGACCTGCCTCTTGAGAAATCTGTATGCAGATCAGGAAGCAACAGTTAGAACTGGACATGGAACAACAAACTGCTTCCATAAATAGGGAAAGGAGTACATCAAGGCTGTATATGGTTACCCTGCTTATTTAATTTATATGCAGAGTACATTATGTGAAATGCTGGGCTGGAGGAAGCACAAGCTCAGATCAAGTTTGCTGGGAGAAATATCAATAAACTCAGACAGGTAGATGATACCACACTTATGGCAGAAAGGGAAGAACTAAAGAACCTCTTGATGAAGGCGAAAGAGCAGAGAGAAAAAGTTGGCTTAAAACTCAACATTTGTAAAACTTAGATTATGGCATCTTGTCCTATCACTTCATGGCAAATAGATGGAGAAACAATGGGAACAGTGACAGACTTTATCCTTTTTGTCTCCAAAATTGCTGCAGATGATGACTGCAGCCATGAAATTAAAAGATGCTTGCTCCTTGGAAAAAAGTTATGACCAACCTAGACAGCATATTAAACAGCAGAGACATTACTTTGCCAACAAAGGTCCATCTAGTCAAAGCTATGGTTTTTTCAGTAGTCATGTATGGATGTGACAGTTGGACTATAAAGAAAGCTGAGCGCTGAAGAATTGATGCTTTTGAACTGTGGTGTTGGAGAAGACTCTTGAAGGTCCCTTGGACTGCAAGGAAATCCAACCAGTCAATTCTAAAGGAAATCGGTCCTGAATATTCATTGGAAGGACTGATGCTGAAGCTGAAGCTCAATACTTTGGTCACCTCATGCAAAGAACTGACTCATTGAAAAGACCTGATGCTGGGAAAGATTGAAGGCAGGAGAAGAAGGGGACAACAGAGGATTAGATGGTTGGATAGCAGCACTGACTCAATGGACGTGAGTTTGAACAAGCTCCTAGAGTTGCTGATATACAGGGAGACCTGGCATGCTGCAGTCTATGTGTTGCAGAGTTGGACACGACTGAGCAACTGAACTGAACTGAATGGCACACTTGTTATTTCTTATCTTTTAGATAATAGCCGCTCTGACCCATGTGAGATGATCTCCTTGTGGTTCACCCTGATGATTAATGATGTTGAATGTCTTTCCACTGAGTTTCTTTGCAGGCATCTTGAGGCTTGGGGCTTCCTGTGATGCATAGGTGACATACATTTACTCTAAATCCCTGCATAGTAGGGACAAGTGGAGGCTTTTTTGTAAAACACAGAATCCCAACAGACTCTCCATAGTCTCCTTGGGTTAGTGTTGTAGGCTGAATAATGGTTGCCAAATTTTAGGTCCTTATCCCTGGAAATTGTGATTGTTACCTTACATGGCAAGAAAGATTTTGCAGATGTGTTTAAATTAGGGAGTTTGAGATTGGAAGATTATTCCATATTATCCAACTGGACCCTAAATGTAATCACAAGTGTCCTTACAAAAGGCAGACAAAGAGAAATTTGACTGTAGAGGAAAGAAATCAATGTGATAATGGCAGAACATACTGGGGTGATGGTCTTTGAAAACAGAGGAAGGGATTGTGAACCAAGGGATTCAAGAAGTACAGAACTACAAAGTAGAAAAGGCAAGAGAGGGAATTGTTCTCTAGAGGCTCTGGAGGAAACAGTCCTGCCAACACCTTGATTTTAGACTGCTGGTCGCCAGAAATGTGAGAGGATAAATGGGTGTGATTTGCCCACTAAGTGTGGTAATTTTTTAGAGGAGTTCAGCTCAGTTCAGTCGCTCAGTCATGTCCAATTCTTTGCGACCCCATGAATCGCAACACGCCAGGCCTCCCTGTCCATCACCAGCTCCCGGAGTTTACTCAAACTTACGTCCATCAAGTCGGTGATGCCATCCAACCATCTCATCCTCTGTCATCCCCTTCTCCTCCTGCTCCCAATCCCTCTCAGCAACAGGGTCTTTTCCAATGAGTCAGCTCTTCACATGAGGTGGCCAAAGTATTGGAGTTTCAGCTTTAGCATCATTCCTTCCAATGAAAACCCAGGGCTGATCTCCTTTAGGATGGACTGGTTGCCTCCTTGCAGTCCAAGGGACTCTCAAGAGTCTTCTCCAACACCACAGTTCAAAAGTATCAATTCTTCGGCGCTCAAGCCTTCTTCACAGTCCAACTCTCACATCCATATATGACCACTGGAAAAACCATGACTAAACGGAACTTTGTTGGCAAAGTAATGTCTCTGCTGTTGAATATGCTATCTAGGTTGGTCATAACTTTCCTTCCAAGGAGTAAGCGTCTTTTAATTTCATGGCTGCAATCACCATCTGCAGTGATTTGGGAGTCTAAAAAATAAAGTCTGACACTGTTTCCCCACCTATTTGCCATGAAGTGATGGGACCAGATGCCATGATCTTAGTTTTCTGAATGTTGAGCTCTAAGCCAACTTTTTCACTCTCCTCTTTCACTTTCAACAAGAGGCTTTTTAGTTCCTCTTCACTTTCTGCCATAAGAGTGGTGTCATCTGCGTATCTGAGGTTATTGATATTTCTCCTGGCAATCTTGATTCCAGCTTGTGCTTCTTCCAGCCTGGAGTGGAGTAACAGGAAACAAAGAAAGCTGATAAGCAGAGTTTTTCTAGTCCTCTGGCTGAGAGTTCAGTAATTCAAAAGTCTCTGCAGAGAAAACTGACTGGGTTTTCATGAAGGCTGGTAATGAGGATGTTGTTTCCACCAAGTCAGGCTGGGAAGACATCAAATGACAAGACTCCACAGCTCCTGTGATTGCAAATCAGGCTCGAGACAAGGGCGAGAAAAAGACAAGAGTCCAAGATTCTGAACTTTTTATTTTACTAGCCAAGTCAAAGGCTCTGGGTGCTCTATCATCATTGTCAGAGTAGTAGGGATAGAAGGTGGTGGTTGTATTCCACATGTTTTGTAAATCACATGGACACAAAAGGTGCCACATGTTAGGTTAATTAAATTATATGCCTTGATTTTCTCATCTATAAGTGGAATGAATAATGATGCTTCTGTCACAAAATTATGGTGAGGCTCCAATTTAGAGATGCTGAATGTCAAACACTTGGAGGTATATGCCTGTATATATATATATATATATATATATATATACACACACATATATATGCCTGTATGCCTTAGCTTTGCAGACAGACCCAGTGTCTCTGGAGAGACTTGACCCAGGATTCTTGTCCAAGAATTATGAGAAGAGAATTGAGTGACTGCAAAATATTTATAAGAAGAGTGAAGACTTACAAGGAAACACAAGTGTTTCCATCACAAAGATTTGGAAAAGGAGACTGTGTTAATTTTGGAAGCAGAAGGGGCTAGCTTAAAATAGAAAATGCTAGTGTGATTGCTGCGCAGTTCATTCATCAAACATGTGTCTGCAGGGTAGTGCCCTGTACAAGGCTAGGTGCCAAGGGCAGTGAGGGAGATCCACACCCACAGCAGCCACACCCTTGCCGTTTATATCACACCCCAGCGAACTCTTGTCACAGTTCACAACAGTGCAGTGAGTCTCACAGGCATCCTCTGAGGTGGAGAGTCAGGAAACTACTTATTAGCCTTTCACAGGTGAAGAAACTGACCCTAAGGTTTAACAGGGTCAGAACTGGCTCTCAACCCAGTCTCCTAATTCACTTCAGTTGACTCAGTGTCACAGACAAGTGAGATCTCTGATCTCAGAGTACTTATAACTTAGGAAGACAAGACAGAGCAAAAAACAGCAGGGGCGAGGGGAGTACTACGGGGGTAAAATGTGACCACCGCAAGATATAAAAGGAGAAGAATAAGGGCTTGGGGAGCTCGGAAGGCTGTGATACGGATCAGGGTGGCAGTGCCTGGTAAGGCAAAACCAGAGGCTCAATGGAGGGGCACTAAATCACACACATTTCAGAACTCTTCACTGAAAAATAAAAACCAATAAGCCAACACCAGCACAGATGGTTTCAGGCTCTGTCAGCATGTTGCACTGTTCCCTCCCTTCCACAAACAGTTATGATGTGCATTTATATACGGGGCATTGATCACACTGAAAAGAAAACGACGACAGAGCCAAGGAATCAGCCTGATTTGGGGGGAGGAGTGGCACACCGCTCACCAGGAGACCTGCAGTCCCGCCCTGACACCAGCAGTGACCTCGAGTCACGTGTTTCCCGTTCAGGTTTTGTTTCTTCTCCCACGCGCCGGGACTTTAAGAGTCCCTGGCGGCTCTAACATTCTACATTTGAGTAAGGAGAATGTTTATCTATGCTGTTGTCTTCTCTTTCATTATTCATCCTTGTTTTCGTGTCTCAAATGATTATATTTGCCGTCTCTCTTTTTCTCTTTGCTTTCTCTTCCTTGTCCTGGGACGGTTGCTCCCCTCCCCCTCCCCGCCCTCCCCCGTGGTTACTCTCCTTCTCACGTTCACTGTCTGCATATTCTCTTCCTCTTTACCTAAGCACATGTAAATTGGCCATGTGCTGATGCGGAAGCAATTTTTTTTAAATTGGTTAAAATGCACCAACGTCAAATATGACGAATTCTTCCACTTTTGGACTCCTCATGATTTTAATCATCCCAAATCAGTCATTTAGGAAATGACAGCATGAGAACAAATTCCTTTAGCATCAAATCTTTCATTTTGTCTTTTGATGGTGTGTGTGTGGTGTTTGCCTAAATTGTTAGTGGGTTTGTGCACCATTTAACTCATCAAATAGGACTGAACACCTGCTGTGTACCAGTACTGGCTGGGTAGGTGGAGATGGAAAAAAAAAAAACCAAAAAACAATCTCTAGTGTCTAGCTGGAATGGAACTTGGGTGCTTGGTGGATAAAAGCACGTAAAAACGGTTAGAAGTAAAGAAGGAACTTTAGATGCAAAATAATGGTATTTTGGTCCCAGACCCAGGAATGCTTGACTCTTGTCTTAGGAAAGAATTTTTGGGTTTTTTAATTGAAAACACAGTAAACAGCAGCAGCAGAGAAAATTGCCACCTTGCCACTGAGATCCTGGCCTGATAATTCCTTATAAAGGACGTCTATTAAAAGCTGATTTAGAAAACACGAGTTAAGCCTATTAACTGCCTTTCTAAGCACCAAATCTCTATCTTGGGACTCATACGTTCAGGGATATTTATGTGAAAAAAAGAAAGAGAATTGGTCCCAGAGGGACCTTAAACTTGTTTACTTATTCAGATTTGAATGGAAGTCAAAGGCCAACAAAAATGATCAGTCTGGCCTGGGGCCAGGCTTTACCTGGGTTTCAGGCAAAAAAGCATGAGAGAACACATCACAACATGCTGCTGTATAAGGCAGAGTAAGCCAGGCCACAAGTAAACTGGGATTATTGAATGTCCTGGCTCTGGACAATTAGTAAATTCTTCTACCTTGGAAATGGGGGTAACTAGAGGGGTATGTTCTCTGCTGCCCAACTCCCCATCAGTGCAGGAGGAGGTACAGACCTGAAGGAATGGGTTGGTCAAAAAGTTCCTTTAGGGTTTCCCATAAGATGTTATGGAAAAAAACCAAAGGAACTTTTGGGCCAACCCAAATATACAACTTGAATGAATTAATGGGAAGAACAAAAGCATTCCCTCCTCCATCAGTGTGCTGGATGAAAGAACAGGGTGCTCTTATTAGCACCATCTTTGGGTATTTCAGTGTGCAGCAGTGAGCTTCCTTCATAGCTCAGCTGGTAAAGAATCTGCCTGCAATGTGGGAGACCCAGGTTCAATCCGTGGGTCANAAGCATTCCCTCCTCCATCAGTGTGCTGGATGAAAGAACAGGGTGCTCTTATTAGCACCATCTTTGGGTATTTCAGTGTGCAGCAGTGAGCTTCCTTCCTAGCTCAGCTGGTAAAGAATCTGCCTGCAATGTGGGAGACCCAGGTTCAATCCGTGGGTCAAGAAGATCCCCTGGAGAAGAGAATGGCTACCCACTCCAGTATTCTTGCCTGGAGAATCCCATGGACAGGGGAGCTTAGCAGGCTCCATGGGGTCACAAGAGTGAGACACGACTTAGCGACTAAACCACCACCACCACCAAGTACAGCAGCGTTCAACTTTGGCAGCATAGTCTAGTCACTTGGACAGCATTCAACCACCCCGATGCTAAGGCCACAGCCCAGGCCAGTTAAGTGAGGATCTCTGGGCAGCCTTAGGCATGAAGGTTGGGGAAGCTTACCGGGCGATTTCAGTGTATATCTAAGTTGAGGATCACTGCTGTAGATCCGTTTTTCCATCTTCCCTTCAAATCTTCTCCCTCACCTAGTCTCCATCCCATGCCTGATATCTGGGTGTTTCCTCTTTTTCAACTTTTGCCTGTGTTCACTAAACAAGTTCCTTCATTTAATTGTCATATTTCCTGATCCACTGATGCCTGTTACTGGGCTCCCGTTGGAGTTCATGTCCTACTCACAGCTTCTATTCACACTCACAAGATACAACGCTGGAGCTCTAGGAGAGTTCTACTCTATCTTCAGAGCAGGGATCAGATAGGAACATGCAACTGTCTTTCAAACACTTCGCGATTTCCTCCCAGTTGAATATCCCACTCTTGCCTACTCATCCTACTAGAACTCAGGCCAACATCTCCTTCTTTGTGAAGCCCTCTCTATCTATCCTATGGCCCTGGTACAAAGACCCCTATTCTTGACTTCACTAATGACATCTATATTATGTGTTAGGATAGTATATTTTTTTTTTTTTTTTTGACCACATACAGAGCTCGTTGTTTATAAATCTCTGCCTGGCTCATCGGTCTGTTCATCCACGTATATATCTGTATATCTCTATGGAAGGGGAAAGGGGGACTCGTGTAAAAATCCAAAATACAATTCTATGAACACCTGCGTCCTGGTCAGTCTGAGTGTGGCTGTGAAGCCCAGGCGAGCTGTGGCTTAGGGGTAGGCCCTCGGTGCTGGCCGGGGGCCATGACCCCCCATAGGACAGTATATCTTATTACAAAAGGGGAAAGTGTTGTGGTAACAATAAACACTGAGACTTCTTGTGAGAAAGAAACTGTACTTATTTGGAAAATTATGAGCGTTTGGGATAGAAATTTATACCAAGAGAAATGTAAAACAGATCAGAACTACTTTGCTCAAAATCCAGGATGGATTTTTTATTATTCCAAGAGAAATATAAGAGATCAGCCACTCTGTAATGTGACCCATCCATGATTTCTTTAATATCCTAACTAAGCTCTATGCTACGGTGTGCTTAGTTGCTCAGTCATGTCCTACTCTTTGCAACCCCATGGATTATAGCCCAGCAGGCTCTTCTGTCCATGGGGATTCTCCAGGCAAAAATACCAGAGTGGGTTTTCATGCCCTGCTCCAGGGGATTTTCCCAGCCCAGCGATCGAACCCAGGTCTCCCACATTGCAGGTAGATTCTTTACCAAATGAGCTACCAGGAAAGCCCCAAATAAGCTCTATGAGCTTTTACCAAATATTTGATAAAAGTAGATTTCTTGAAACACTGCTAAAGGGTCTGAGTCCAGAGTATTGCAGGGAAAGACAGGTCAAGTGAATACTGGCTTAGAGACAAGCAGTAAGTAGAGAGCTCTAACGGAAATCTTAAGGGGTGACTTGGAATATTATAGGAGGTGAGACTTGGATTAAGGCCAAGTTTAACCAGCCCTCTGAGGAGCACTGTGGTCTCAAAGGTATCTGGATTACATTTGAGCATTCTGTATGCCTGATGAACTGTGAGCTTTCTAACGCCAGGACCTAGCTCCACTATCAGAGAAGGCAACGGCACCCCACTCCAGTCNGGAAATCTTAAGGGGTGACTTGGAATATTATAGGAGGTGAGACTTGGATTAAGGCCAAGTTTAACCAGCCCTCTGAGGAGCACTGTGGTCTCAAAGGTATCTGGATTACATTTGAGCATTCTGTATGCCTGATGAACTGTGAGCTTTCTAACGCCAGGACCTAGCTCCACTATCAGAGAAGGCAACGGCACCCCACTCCAGTCCTCTTGCCTGGAAAATCCCATGGATGGAGAAGCCTGGAAGGCTGCAGTCCATGGGGTCGCTGAGGGTCGGACACGACTGAGCGACTTCCCTTTCACTTTTCAATTTCATGCATTGGAGAAGGAAATGGCGACCCACTCCAGTGTTCTTGCCTGGAGAATCCCAGGGACGGGGGAGCCTGGTGGGCTGCCGTCTATGGGGTCACACAGAGTCGGACACGACTAAGCGACTTAGCAGCAGCAGCTCCACTATATCCAAGTTCTAATGCCTAGCCCAATTCTTGGCACATGAGATGCTCTTAATAAGTGTTTGTAAAATGAACAATACAGGACGCATATAATATAGGATTTATCCTAAGGTCAAAGTAAACATCAGTCTTCTGTCTGTGGCTGTTTTGTGGCTGACTAAATTCACTTTCATTAACTACTTAGATGCTATTGAACTTCTTTCTCCAAACTCTGTTACTCAAAATTTGATTAATTTGAGCTCAGAATGACATTTCAGAATCCCCTATTCCCAAACACATAGCTCATCAGAAATGCCTCCCACTATTTACAGATTCGCTTCATTGAAATATGATGATGCCAGGCAGACAGCAATGTGTGTTTGGTGGAATTCAATTTTCCTGATCACTGGCTCCATCGATCAGTCTGTTTGCAAAGGGCTGATGCAAGCATCAATATACCTCGTGTAGATGATGGGTGAGTCGCTCCTATTATTTCTGCATGTGGAAAGGGTTGTAGACTCTAATGATGGGATTCTGGAAGATCACTTTATTGTTGTTGTTTTAAGCTTTACTGAGTTTCTATCATGAGCCAGGAGTTTTTACTATGTGTTCATATTTAATCTTTATGCTTGACATTTTTGTGACTGAAAAATCTGAGATAGAGGACTTGAGGGGAATTGTTTACGGTTACAGAGCTGGCAATGTGTAGAGCTGGGATTCAAATTAGTTCTTTTGATTCCCAAAGCGAGTTACCATCCATTATGCTGCTTCTCTTCTTGGGAGTTATCTTAGAACCAAAGCAAGAGAAGCAGAGGGAGTGATTGAAAAAGGAATCTGAGACAAGTTGAGCAGGAAGAACAGTAATTGTGGTTTATTGCTCACCATACTCACTGCCTCTCAACCCTTCTTGAGACCTCCACTGTGCCTACATAGACACTTGTCACCGTAGCTGGAAGGCCACACTTGGCCACTGGCCAGTTCCTCCTCGTGTGATGTAACCTCCCAGTGGGTACACACTTTGGCACTTATACTTTGTACAGCACCCGGACCGAGAGGAGCAAACACAGTGCTAGAAAGAAGGTGCATTGATGGCAGTGGCAGAAGTCCAGGGAAGGAATCTTTGTGGATCCCATGGGAAAGCAGCTTTCTCTTTGGATTTACCAGAGGGCATGACATAGGCATCTGATCAGAGGGCAAAACACAAGGAAGGAACCTCCCAGAATCCTAGAATACCTGGTAGCAGTGCTAACCCAAATCCTACTCAGGCTAAAATCTGCATAGTATCCTTCTCTCTACTTTAGGCAGAGTCAGAAAAATGCCTCTGTGGGACCTGCCACAACTCCATCAAAATTTGGGACACTGACTACTTTATCTTTCCAACTTCAGGAAACTTTCCTTGTTGTTCGTAATTGTGTCAACAGATATCTGTTAACCTGTAACTACTTTCAAGTCATGAAATGCATGGAAAATCTCAAAGGGAGCTTCCTTTTTTGACCCATAGGCAAAGTTTGAGAAAAGTAGAAGCGTGCTTCTCTTTTTACATAATAATTCTAGGTAATAAGAGCAAAGGTGATCAATAATGACCTCAATTTCTCTGAAAACTGAATTGTGCACCATGAATATTCCCTCTCCAAGTAGGATAGTTTTTCAAAGCCATCACTTTCTGAATATTTTCATAGACCTTTTGATTTGTCTGCAGGGCCTGGTTAAGAAAGAAAAGGGTTACTCATAAGACATACAGCAAACCTGAAGTCAGTTGAGTTGATACTATTATTTCCATTTCACAGATGAAGAAATTGAAGCTCAGAGAGTATACTTGAATTATTACAGTTCACACAGCTAAATAATGGTGTCACTGGGGTGACACCTGTGTACCTTATTGCTCAGTTTGATATCATGCTGTACATTAATGCTTGATTCCTGCCAGCTTCTTATGATCACAGTCACATTTTATCATTTAATACTGTATCCTTAAAATTTGATTCCTGTTCATTTCTCCTTGAAAAAGAAACCAGGTTAGGTACAAACTGCTGTTTTAAAATATAATCTGATTCTACTCTGAAAAGAGAAACTTGAAGAAGCCCTTCTGGTCAGCAGGAAAAGGTCATGGTAGGTTCAGTGTCTGAAAATCCAATATGGATTTCAACATTCAGGTTAATAAGCAAAGAATCTTAGGTAATCTTTCTAATCTTATTCAGAGCTAGCTCCTGTTTACAACATGGCTGGTAAAGTTCATTTATACTCCTGGTCAAAATAAACACTCTAGGTCAAATATTTCACTATTTTGCTCTTGCTCAGGCTAAATATTTTATCCTTTTTGGACAGCAAAATGTGTCTGTGTGTGCCTGTATACTATTTCCAAGCCCTAGGAAATTTAAGGTAAATTTTAAAGCAAATACTATACAAGTTGTCTTGAAATTGGTTAATCATCTTAACCGATATCTTGTGTTCCAATTGCTAAAAAAAAAAAAAAAAAAAGAAAGAAAGAAAGAAAGGAGAATGGGGAATAGAACTATTTGAAAAGACATAAATGGGTAGAGTGTCATACCCACACTGACACACAACATAAATAATCTCTCGAATGCATAAACTATACTCCAGCTTACAAAGTGCTTCCACCCACAAAACATCTCTACTATAACTCTCAGTACTAGCCCATGTATGAAGTAGACAGAATAAGTATAAATAGCATCATTGTAAAAATCAGAAAACAGATTTAGATCTAGAGTCTTGTTTAGGAGCCTTAAGTCCAGAATTTCTTCTGCAATGTCATTTCCACATCGATTAGCCTTCACTTACATAGTGTTTACCAGCAGAAGAAACCATTAAAAGTGCTTTATGTTGACTCACTTAATGTCTAAAATGCCTAGATATACATACTCTGACTCAGAATGCAATTGAATTTTTTATGTAAACCAACCAAAATATAATTCACAGTGGGAATGGGTGGGCATTCATTACCAAGAAATGTTCATGTTGGCTATGTGAATGGCACGCGTTTAAATGGTTTGTGCTGCACTTGCTGAACACTAAACACTCTTCAAAATGCTTTCCCCCTTACAGTGTCCTTTGATCCTCACCAGATGCGCAGGGAAGCAGGGAAGCTGAGGCTCCGTCTCCCAGAACTCAGTCACTTTAGCCATATTTCATAAGAAGCTGCACTGTTAGTGCTGGTGGGTGGTAGATGCCGGGAGGGAACTGGGAAGGGAAAAAGTAAGGAGTGGGGAGTGGGGTGTGGGAGAAACCCAAGGGGTAGAGATTGGCTCAGAGGACAGAGTCCTCGAAGCAAGGTGAAGGCTCGCTTTGAGGGGCCCAGGGTCAAGATGAGGCTTTCTCTTGCTTTGTGCTTCAGCCTTCACTGTGTCCAGCCTTCTCACTTTCCAGATTTATTCTCTTTCATCCTGAACCTTTAATGTGCTCAAGAGGCTCTGTACACAGATATTCTCTCCACAGGCGTCTTGTAACTCTATCTGCAGCCACACTCCAGGGCCT
>SJYA01000080.1:169547-202502 GCA_006410615.1 Neotragus moschatus | reverse complement strand
GCTGGGAGACCAGTGGCCATTGTCTCCAGTGGCAGCCTGATGTGTGTGTGTGTGTGTGTGTGTGTGTGTGTGTGTGGTGGTGGTGGTTGGGGGGGGCAGGGGATAATTCACAGGATGCAGAGCTTCAAATGTGTAGGTGAAAGATGCAGGTGTCCTCTTGATCATGGTGATGGCTTGCCATATCCATGCCTGACTGCCAAGGCCATCTCACTCAATGCTGCACCCTATAGTCAAGGTGAGGTCACAGATTGCGGGCCACGACTTGAGGGTTCTAACCACCTCTTGGCAAGATTGCCCAGCCTTGTCGTTTAATTTTTAACCTCAACAGTCATTTATCAAAAACTGAAATGAGCATCATACCAAGATCTGGGAACAGAAGTAGACTTTCATTTATTATAACTTATTTTATATTTTATTTAAATTGCTATAAATGTATATAATATTCACTGTATACTAAAGTGAAAGTGAAAGTGAAGTCACTCAGTCATGTCCGACTCTTTGCGACCCCATGGACTGTAGCCTANCCCATCCACAACTGAGTGTCATTTTTGCTTTGGCTCTATCCTTTCATTCTTTCTGGAGTTATTTCTCTACTGATCTCCAGTAACATATTGGGCACCTACTGATCTGGGAAGTTCATCTTTCAGTGTCCTGTCTTTTTGCCTTTTCATACTGTTTACAGGGTTCTCAAGGCAAGAATACTGAAGTGGTTTGCCATTCCCCTCTCCAGTACCACACTCTGTCAGACCTTTCCACCATGACCCGCCCATCTTGGGTGGCCCCACACGGCATGGCTTGGTTTCATTGTTAGCTAAAGCTGTGGTCCATGTGATCAGATTGACTGGTTTTCTGTGATTGTGGTTTCAGTCTGTCTGCCCTCTGATGCCCTCTCTCAGCGCCTACCTTCTTACTTGGGTTTCTCTTACCTTGGACGTGGGGTATCTCTTTCACAGCTGCTCCAGCAAAATGCAGCCACTGCTCCTGACCTTGGACATGGGGTATCTGCTCTCGGCCTCTGCTTAGCTCCTCTTGGCCGCTCCTGCACCACACAGCCGCCACTCACTGCAATAGAGCAAGAAAAACTTTAATGTAATTTGAAAAGGAAGAAATGAAATTGCCATTGTCTGATGCTGGAAAAGATGTAGTGCAGGAGGAAAAGGGGACGACAGAGGATAAGATGGTTAGATAGCATAACCAATTCAATGGACATGCGTTTGTGCAAACTCCAGGAGATAGAGAAGGACAGGGAAGCCTGGTGTGCTATAGTCCATGGGGTCACAAAGAGTTAGACACGACTGAGTGACTGGAAAACAATAACATGATGACATAATGCATTTACAGAAAATCCCAAGAAATCTCCAAATCAGCTACAAGAACTGAGAAGTGAGTTTATCAAGTTTGCAGAATACATAAAACTTATCTATAAGCAATAGAAATATTTTATATAAGCAATAAATGATCATAAATAGAATTTTAAAATAACATATCATCAAACTGAAGTACTTAGTGATGATGAGAAGTGTGAAAAAATACCTAAAGAAATAGGATATATCACACACATAGATTGGAAGACTAAATTTTTGAGAGGTTAATGTTTTTCTAAATTGATCTATAGAGTCAGTACAATTTCAATTAAGACTCCACTTTTATACAATAGTAAATTTTCCAGCTGTTTGCAAAGTCTATGACAATTCAAAGGACTCACAGTGGCTAAAACAGTTTGCAAAGGAAGAACAAGGTTGCTGAATTCATACTAACTGATTTCAAAATTAATGTAAAATATTAAGACAGTACAGGATTGGGATACAGTTACAGCAGCTTATCAGTGCAGCGGAATAGAGTGCAGAATTAGATCCACATGAACATGCATGGCCAATTGATTTTTGACAAAAGTTCAAAGAAAATTAAGTGGGGAAAAGGATACATTTTCAACTTATTCTACTGGCCAATTTGATAGCCATATTAAAAAAAATCAACTGCAACTCATCACAATATACACAACGCAACTCCCATGGAACACAGACAATTGCAAGGGAAAACTACAAAATGTTTGGAAGGGTGGAAAATGTCTTAGTGACGTTAAGTTAGGAAAAGATATCTTAAGTAAGACACTGAGGACATAAAGTATGAAATAAGAACATAGGATGTTGAATTTTATCAAACTTTGCTCTTCAAAAGATATTGTTAAGAAAAGAATAGTCATGCCACAGGTTAGGGAACAACATTTGCATAATATATATCTGGCAAAAGATGTTTATCCAGGCTATATAAAGAACTGTTACAATTCAATAATGAGAAGAGACAACCTAATTTTTTTTAATGGGCAAATAATTTCAACCAGCACTCCATCAAAGAAGATATATAGATGGCATATAAGCATATAAAGAAATACCTGACTTTATTTATTGATCCATGAAATGCAAATTAAACCACAATGATAAAACTGCACATTGATTAGAATGGCTAAGATTAGAAAACAAAAGAAAATAATTTCAAATGTTGATAAGGACAACTAGAATGCTCATGTACTGCTGGTGGGAATACAAAATGGTACAACTACTTTGGGAAGCAGTTGTAATTTCTTATAAAGTTAAACATGTACCTGCCATGCAATGCAATCTTTTCACTCCTAAATACCCACCCAAGAGAAATGAAAGTGCATATTCACAAGAAGAGGTTTACATAAATATTCATAGCAGTGCTATCAGTATTGGCTCAAAGTTGGACCTACCCAAATGTCTATCCTCAGTTCAGTGTAAACAATTTGTGGCAAATCTATTCAATGGATCAATGTTCAGCAATAAAAAGGAACAGACTGTTGATACATACCAAAACATGGATAAATTTCAAGATAATTATACTGAGCCAGACAAACTGTGCATAGTTCATGACACCATGTGTATAAAATTCTAGAAAATGCACACTAATCTACAAAAGCAGAAAGCAAGTCAGTGGCTTCTTGCAGATAAGAATAGAGATAAGGGTATACTACAAAATGCATGAGGAAATTTTGGAATGAGAAATCTTTATAATCTAATTATGGTATATTTACAGAGAGTAAACAAATGTTTAATCTTACATATTAAAGGTATATTGTTTGTTGTACATTTACCACACCTCAATAAAGTGGCAAATCATTTTTTAAAGGAAGAAAGACAAAATTTTATAACAGGGAACTTGACAGAATCCTCAGTAAGAAAAGCATGTAAGAAGAAAAGGCATTGAGGAACTGGTGGAAAGCAAACTCAGGAAAAAGCAGTAATATATTAGGAACAGGACTTTGAGTCAATAGCATTCTGTCAAAGACATTCCAAGCATAGGTTGATTCAGATTGGCTTTATGGAAAAGATAATCTGCAAAGAGGCTTAAAGCAGTGGTTTTAGAATGTAGGCTGCAATAAGACACATGATTCTTGAGCAGAGTATTAGAAGAAAGAATATTAAATTACAGGCTTAAAAGTGTCACCTTGCCACACGCTCTGCCTCCAAGCAGAGTTTAGAGATATTTGGAGAAGACAACTGTTCCACAGTCCATTTCTCTAAACTGTGTTCATAATATCAGGAAATGTCTAGCTACCTATCCAGGAGCCTTAGATTCGTATTTGACTCCTCCCCTCCTTTATTCCCCGTGACAGCCGTGGAAGAGAGACTTTCAGATCTCCTCTGAAGAGACAGCCTGCTGCAAGAATTAGAGGTAGCTGCACTGTTTTATCGGAGAAGGCAGTGGCACCCCACTCCAGTACTCTTGCCTGGAGAATCCCAGGGACGGGGAGCCTGGTGGGCTGCCGTCTATGGGGTCGCACAGAGTCAGACACGACTGAAGCGACTTAGCAGCAGCAGCAGCGGCACTGTTTTATGATCCCTCACAGCATCTGAGCTAAATCCATTCTCTGGCAGCTCCCAGTCAGTGAATGAGCCTCATCATTTCTTCCCAGTGAGGGATTTTCACCTGCCAGTCCTGGGAATAGACCTGTCCATGGCTTGGCCAAAATGTTCTCCAAGTTTCACCAAAATCTGAGGCTCTTCTTTATAATTATCCTCCTTTTCTCTTGTCTTTCATGGATATTGGACATGCATCAAGGTCTGAAGTCTTTCCCTACCCACTTCTGCTCTCCTGTTTATTTTATTTTTATAGCCATTCCCCTCAGTACGTCTCTTGCACTTCTCTTTCTTGCATTTGCTTCCTGGAGGACTTGAACTGACATGTACCCCTGACACTCCATTCCTATCACTTTAGTCCCCAAGTTTTATCGAGTCTATCCTCAAACTCTCTTTTAAAATTACTTCCTCTTCTCCAGTTTCACTGCCACGGTCCTAGGACAGGTTGCCTCAGTTCCATTGCCCAAAACCTTGCCCTAAAAATGGTCAGACATCAGATTTGAATTTTAATGCTAATGTTACTCTAGGAACAGACTGGTTGCTTGTATGGCCTGGATATCTGATAAACAGGGCTACACTTCCTGCAGGATATAATTTGAAAGGGGGCTGATAAGTTTGATTGCTAAGGTCTGATCTGATAATTAACTGGGATCTAGTATTCCATGCTTAAATATTTCTTGCTTCTTTTATATCTGAAATGAGAAATGTTTAATCACAGTCTCTGGTCTTTGCTAAGAATCAGAGAGGCTGGTGAAAATCTGATTGGTAAAGTGCTATGAGCTCCTTAGAAATGCCAATAATCTACCNATTAACTGGGATCTAGTATTCCATGCTTAAATATTTCTTGCTTCTTTTATATCTGAAATGAGAAATGTTTAATCACAGTCTCTGGTCTTTGCTAAGAATCAGAGAGGCTGGTGAAAATCTGATTGGTAAAGTGCTATGAGCTCCTTAGAAATGCCAATAATCTACCTATGGATAAAAATGCTGACACACTACTGTTCCCATATATACCTTTCATTCTGACTTCAAATAAGGCCCAGCTGCCTTCATCTGGTGTTTAAAATCCTGTCTAATCTTTATATCAAATAACCTCTCTCATCATACATATGTTCCAGTCAAATGGAACCACTTGGTTATCNAACAAACCTCCTTGATTCAAAGGATCAATTCGGCTCACCGTATCTGTCCAGTGCAGTGAGACCCCAACCCCTCATCTCTCTAGAGAAGCAATTTTACCAAAGCTCTGGGATAGATGATCAGCAGAACACAATACAACAGCCCAACGTATGAATTATGACACAAAAAGAGGAAAGGGGATCTTGCACATCTTGGTCTTCCATGCCATGTAAAAGTTCTTTGAGTTTTCCCAGGTATAAAGTTAACTAAAAACAGAAAGTTCTAAAAGACAGTTCACAGAAGCGGGCAGATCATGATCACATGGATGGCAATTTTCTCAGGTGTGGTTAATTAGCTCTAGCTGAAAAGGCAAATACGTGTCCTTCGGCAGAGCAGAAACAAACATTAAGACAAAAGTCTTAATTTGCAAAAGGTTTCAAACAGTAGTGCTTTTAATCAACAGACTAAATATCCAATAGCTGCTACCAGCTCAGCTTCCAAGGCTGCAATGCAGCCTGTTAATTTCCTGAAAGCTTATCGAAACAAAGTTGGATGCCAAATTCTTGAGAAAAGTCTCTGCTTCGAATAAAAAATCTTCCAGCTTTTTAACTTCTTCCCAAGGTCTCAGCCAAGATAAAAGAAACATAGAAGTGTCACCTTGGATCCTATCTCGCTGCTGGTGAAAAGCCTGAGAAAACTATCACTACTTGCCAGCATAGCAGAGCTTCATCTTGTCAACAGCTCAAGTGCCCTGGGATTTTCCATTCTTCTGATCTGTCATTATCCAGACACACACACATTCATTAGTGAGCTGCTTTCAACTTTTAAAGAGTGGCTCCTGAAACACGCTTGAAAACTTAGGTGTTGTGGCCTATGTGGAATGAGCCCTGAAACCAAAGTCAGGAGACCTGCACGATGGACTTTTGAACTCACTGCTTATCTGTGAGAAAGCAATTCTCCTTGAAACTGTATATCTATTTGGCATATAGGGATAATGGGCTTCAGGTGGCGCAGTAAAGAATCCACCTACCAATGCAGGAGACACAAGAGACGTGCGTTCAGTCCTCGGGGTGGGAAGATCCCCTGGAGGATGAAATAACAACCCACTCCAGTGTTCTTGCCCAGAAATTCCATGAACACCGGAGTCTGGCGGGTTACAATCCATGGGGTCTGAAAGAGTTGGACACAACTGAGAACATGCATATAGGGAAAATAGCACCCACTCTAACTATAGGATGTCTGCAAAACTCAAATGAGATAATTCATGGAAATAAATTTGATAAAAGGAAAAATCGCTATATAAATGTTAAAAAATAAATAGAGCTGATGGAAATATTTAACTCATATTACTTACATAGACCACATGGATACAAATATTTAGAAATACTGCCTGTTAAATAGCAAAAAAAAAAACCCCAAATCCTTAGGATTAAGAATTAGCAAATCTGTAGACTGCAGACTGGATGAACCGTTTTAGCACACATAAGACAGCGTATCTTTTGTTGAATAAACTTGTGTAGATAAGTGATGGGATCTAATCCATATATCAGCTGAAACTCCACTTCGGCCATAGCCTGTGAATGGCATCTCAGTTCAGTTCAGTTTAGTTCCATCGCTCAGTCGTGTCTGACTCTTTGCAACCCCATGGACCGCAGCACGCCAGGCTCCCTGTCCATCACCAACTCCCAGAGCTTACTCAAACTCATGTCCATTGAGTCGGCGATACCATCCAACTATCTCATCCTCTGTCGTCCCCATGGCATCTCAGGAAGAATGCTTATGCCCCTGGAGGGTGGGTGAGTTGATAACACAGGGCATTACTGTTGAGGAGGTAGTCCCAGGACATTGGAGCTCAGTGGAGGAAACCAACAGGTCCAGACATGTTTAACAGTTTTAGTTAGGTATCATTCTACTGAAAGCTGTTGGGAAAATAGAATAAGAAACAAATCCTCTTCCTATCCCAGAAAGCCTTTCCCCAAAAGTAAAAAAGAAGGAAAACATTTTCATTGCTGAAAAAGCATTAAACCATGTGATGTGTATCACAGGCAATTTGCCCTGTGATTTCAAAGGCAGAAAGGATTCACACTCCCTTATAGAGCCAGGCAGATACAAGTCATTAGACACGGGGATAAACAATCACTAATCCTCAAGTAAGAGCTCTTAACAGCACCTTGTATCATACATAGTTCATCCTAACTTTACCATGGGAACTGGGGAGACCACCCATGTTAGCTAACTGGTTTATCTAGAAGAGAAACCAATTTCTCATCTCTTTA
Organism: Neotragus moschatus; assembly: GCA_006410615.1. Classification (NCBI taxonomy): domain Eukaryota; kingdom Metazoa; phylum Chordata; class Mammalia; order Artiodactyla; family Bovidae; genus Neotragus; species Neotragus moschatus. The sequence goes on along the minus strand of SJYA01000080.1, from coordinate 195,229 downwards.
TGACAAGAGGTGGTTTTATAAATTGGAACAAAAGCATCTAATGAAATTAGGCTCTTACTCTCCCATGGGAACTGGGTAATCAGAGTGCTCCCNACTTTACCATGGGAACTGGGGAGACCACCCATGTTAGCTAACTGGTTTATCTAGAAGAGAAACCAATTTCTCATCTCTTTATGACAAGAGGTGGTTTTATAAATTGGAACAAAAGCATCTAATGAAATTAGGCTCTTACTCTCCCATGGGAACTGGGTAATCAGAGTGCTCCCTCCCTTGATGTTTACATTTCAAAAAGATGGTTTCCAGAAAGATATCCCTGGGTCATAAAACTGATGAAAAGTGCATGTCAGAGTGATAAAAAAGTACTCACAAGTTTTCTGAGGTCAATGCTCTAAAAAAAAGGAAGGGAGGGAAATTCTTATTTTCAACAGGGAGAACAAAGACTAATTTTTAATTTGTATTTGTGCTTACAAAACCGCCCAGCTTTTTCAGCAGAAACATTACATTTGAGAGAACAGATGGAAGGTATAACCACATCTTATTCCCAATGGTGACTTCTGGCTGGTAGAAAATCTGGGTAACAATCCCCTCCTTCATGGTTGACTTTGCAGCCCAAGTGAAGTCCTGAAAGCCTACTTTTCCTGTGGCAAGTACTCAGCCCTTCTCTGCTATTACAGCCTCCTAGTAACCAGAAGTGGGATGTCAGCTTTCACCTATCAGTCACATGCCCTCTGTTCCTCCAAATATTTCTGCTCTGAATGCTACTCTCTACCTTCTCTGGGTCATCCACTGGTCTGTACGAATTGCCTCCTTGCTGACTACCTCTGAACCTCTGACCCCTCTGCTCCACACAGGGGTTCCTGTTGTTCTCCAGACCAGGGACTGAAGCCCTACACCACTGCCGGCTGCCTGTTGTGGTTCTGCGTCCACCATGTCCTGGTGCCGCTTGGGCTTTCCACAGTGTAGCCAGGGGTAACACCCTGGTGACCCAGATGCTTGCGAAAGCTGCTCTCTCCAGGACTACCACCTGGGGCTCTGCCCTTGCCTCTCTGCTTACCTTCCATATCCAAAACTCTCTTCTATAAATAGGGAAACACTTTCTCCTTCTTGATTCCCCACTTGGACCTCCAGGAATAGATTCTTTTACATTTTCACATACAGTTATCCCTTAACCCGTGCACGGACTCCTGAGGAAACTAGCTGGGACCATTTAACATAGTGGTTCTAGGGTGACCAGAACTCTTCTTTGCCTGAGACAATCTAGTTTTAGCACTGATGGGGACAATATCCCCACACCCCAGCTCAGTCTGGAGTAATTCAAGATAGTTGGTTACTCTATGGGAGCATCTCAATAGCAGGCACGGGCTTCCCAGGTAGCGCTCATAGTAAAGAATCCGCCTGCCAATGCAGCAGATGCAAGAGACCCAGGTTCCATCTCTGGGTTGGGAAGATCCCCTGGAGAAGGAAAGAGTAACCTGTTCCAGTATTCTTGCCGGGAGAAGACCATGGACAGAGGAGCCTGGTGGGCTACAGTGCATGGGGTCACAAAGAGTCATGATTGAGCCCTTTTCAGCAGCAGTAGCAGATTCCCTGGGGACCTTGTTAACATGCAGATTTTGAGCCAGTGGGTCTGGGGCATCACCACACTTTGAGCAACCAGAGTATAAAGTACAGCACTGTGAATTTTGTCAGTTAATTTCTCCCCTTTAGTGCTTGCTACCGAATATGGGCCTCTATGCTAGGCTCTGCTTATTTTTCTGTACTCCAGATTCTGTTCTCAAGTGACTTTTTTCTGTGCTCATGATTCCATCATCCCTCATCACAATCTGGCTTTTGCCAGCGCCTCCTCTGATCTACCAAACCAGACCAGATAAACAAAGACAGTAAAATTTGACCAAGCAGAATTGAAGGAAAATCTAACTACAGAATGTTTATTTATTTTAAAAAACATATAGAATAACATTAGAAGATTAATGAATGGGTTAAACAGTATATTAGGCACAGCAGAAAGAAGAGTTATTGAACTCTAAGATATAGTAGAAGAAACCATATGAAAAAAAGAATAGAATGACCAAAAAAAAAAAGAAAAAGATGGACAGGTTCAAAAAAAATTTAGACACAAAGATAGAGCACAAATCTCTAATTTGCTCATCAGAATTTCAGAAGGAGAGAATGGAAGAGTAGAAACCCTTGAGGAGCTTATGCAACTGATGAAAGACACCAACATTCAGATTCAGAATGCCCAGTGAATCCCAAGCAGAACAAAGGAAAGGAAATGCACACTGAGGCACACGGTAGAGGAACTGTAGAGCTCTGAACACAAAATCTCAAAAATAGCTGAGATAAAAATCTACACAATTGATAATTTACTTCTCAACTACAACAATTGAAGCTAGAAGACATATCTTTAAAGTGCTAAGAGAAAATAATTTTCAAGATAGTATTGCATATGTAGTAAAATCATCTGTCAAGAATAACAGTAAATTAGAGACATTTTCAGACAGAAAAAAAAAATTTCACTTCCAACAAACTCTTACTAAAGAATATCTGGGTGATGTTCTTCAGAAAAAGAAAAAAAATTCCAGAAGGAAAATCTAGGAACTAAAAATTTCAAATGAGAACAGTGCAATCTTGTATAGACTTGGTAAAACTAGGCAGATACTGACTGTAAAAGAGATTAACAATAAAATTCAATTTGTGGTGTTAAAGATAAAATTTAAATCTTGGAAAACAATGATGTATAGGGTGAAAGTAGTAATTTCCTAAAGCATTTTAATTTTATTTTGTTATTCAGAAGGAAGATAAACATCCAGTTTGCTTTGGATTTTGTCTAGTTTAATGAGTGTGAAGTAAGTAAAGATAGACCAAAAAGTGGAGCTTCCAAAAAACCTCCAAACTGGTGAAAGGAAATAAATTGAGTGGAGAGTGAGTAGCACACAGTGTTAGTCATTCGCTCATGTCTGACTCTTTGCAACCCCATGGACTGTAGCCCATCAGGCTCCTCTGTCCATGGGATTCTCTAGGCAAGAATACAGAAGTGAGCTGCCATTTCCTTCTGCAGGGGATCTTCCCAACCTTTTAAGGTCCAGTGACTGTGAGAGAGTCACTTCTCAGGTAGGTTGATAAGAAGTCCGGAGTCCCTAAGAAGGAGAAAAGGGTCTGGGGCTCTCGAGGAAGAGACCTGTTTCTCCTTCTTGAGAATCTCCTGAGTGGGCAGTAGAGTTGATCCAAAAGATGGAAAGAAAAGGGAATTAAAAGGAACATCGGAGAAGTGCAAAAATGGAAAAAAAAAACTGAGATAAGAGAAATGGTCTCAAACATATCATTTATCTCAATGTGGTTGAACTAAACGAATATGGGGCTTTTCAATTCAGTTCAGTCACTCAGTCCTGTCTGACTCTTTGTGACCCCACGGACCACAGCATGCCACGCCCCCCTGTCCACTACCAACCCCTGGAGTTTACTCAAACTCATGTCCATTGAGTCAGTGATGGCATCCAGCCATCTCATCCTCTGTCATCCCCTTCTCCTCCTGCCTTCAATCTTTCCCAGCATCAGGGTCTTTTCGAATGAGTCAGCTCTTTGCATCAGGTGGTCAAAGTATTGGAGTTTCAGCTTCAACATCAGTCCTTCCAATGAACACTCAGGATTGATCTCCTTTAGGATGGACTGGTTGGATCTCCTCACTGTCCAAGGGACTCTCAAGAGCCTTCTCCAACACCACAGTTGAGAAGCATCAATTCTTCGGTGCTAAGCTTCCTTTAGAGTCCAACTCTCACATCCATACATGACTACTGCAAAAACCATAGCCTTGACTAGATGGACCATTGTTGGCAAAGTAATGTCTCTGCTTTTGAGTATGCTGTCTAGGAAAAATAAAGTCTGTCACTGTTTTCACTGTTTCTCCATCTATTTGCCATGAAATTATGGGACCAGATGCCATAATGTCAATTTTCTGAATGTTGAGCTTTAAGTCAAATTTTTCACTCTCTTCTTCCACTTTCATCAAGAGGCTTTTTANTATGCTGTCTAGGAAAAATAAAGTCTGTCACTGTTTTCACTGTTTCTCCATCTATTTGCCATGAAATTATGGGACCAGATGCCATAATGTCAATTTTCTGAATGTTGAGCTTTAAGTCAAATTTTTCACTCTCTTCTTCCACTTTCATCAAGAGGCTTTTTAATTCTTCTTCACTTTCTGCCATAAGGGTGGTGTCATTTGCATATCTGAGGTTATTGATACTTCTCCCAGCAATTTTGATTCCAGCTTGTGCTTCCTCCAGCCTAGCCTTTCTCATGATGTACTCTGCATATAAGTTAAATAAGCAGGGTGACAATATACAGCCTTGACGTACTCCTTTTCCTATTTGGAACCAGTCTGTTCTTCCATGTCCAGTTCTAACTGTTGCATCTCGACCTGCATACAAGTTTCTCAAGAGGCAGGTCAGATGGTCTGGTATTCCCATCTCTTTCAGAATTTTTCACAATTTATTGTGATCCACATAGTCTAAGGCTTTGGCATAGTCAATGAAGGAGAAATAGATGTTTTTCTGGAACTCTCTTGCTTTTTCCATCATCCAGCGGATGTTGGCAATTTGATCTCTGGTTCCTCTGCTTTTTCGAAAACCAGCTTGAACATCTGGAAGTTCATGGTTCATGTATTGCTGAAGCCTGGCTTGGAGAATTTTGAGCATTACTTTACTAGCATGTGAGATGAGTGCAATTGTGCGGTAGTTTGAGCATTCTTTGGCATTGCCTTTCTTTGGGATTGGAATGAAAACTGACCTTTTCCAGTCCCATGGCCACTGCTGAGTTTTCCAAATTTGCTGGCATATTGAGTGTAGCACTTTCACAGCATCATCTTTCAGCAGTTGAAATAGCTCAACTGGATTCCATCACCTTACCTAACTTTGTTCATAGTGATGCTTCCCTAAAGCCCACTAGACCTTTCATTCCAGGATGTCTGGCTCTACATAAGTGATCACACCATCATGATTATCTTGGTCGTGAAGATCTTTTTTGTACAATTCTTCTATGTATTCTTGCCACCTGTTCTTAATATGGGGTTTTTAGATGGATTTAGAAACAAACAGCCTATATGGTAAAAGATAAAACTAAAGCATAAAGGCAGAGAAATGTTAAGAGAAACTGATGGACAAAGAAATTCCAGGGAAAAATCAAACAGGGTAGACTTGGTGTTAAAAGTGCACTAGAGATAAAGAAGGTTAGTTAATAAACATTGATAAAGCTGTAATTCTCTAAGAAAATAATTATAAACTTGCAAGCACCTAAATACATACATACAGCATTCAGCAATAGGACAATGCATATCATTTCTGAGTCCACATGGAATCTTTGCATAAAAGTGGCCTCAAGTTAGACCAGAGAATTTCCAATAAATTTTAAGGCAAACACAGTATAAATACCAAAGAAAGAGAGAGAAATGCATATCAATGGTGGCAAGAATTATTTCAATGACAAGTTTATCTCAAGTTTTTCTTTTAGAAACTTAAAGGATTGAATGTACATGAGTTTGAACAAACTCTGGGAGATGGCAAGGGACAGGGAAACGTGGCATGCTGCAGTTCTTGGGGTCACAAAGAGTCAGACGCGGCTTGGCAACTGAACAACAACAAATGATCCAACAATCTCACTCCTGGCTATATACCCAGAAAAGATGAAAATTCTAATTTAAAAAGATACATGCACTCTAATGTTCATAGAAGCACTATTTAAATAGTCAAGACATGGAAGAAACCTAAATGACCATCAACAGATGAATGGATAAAGAAGGTGTGGTATACACACACAATGGAGTACTGCTCAGCCATAAAAAGCAATGAAATAATACCATTGACAGCAACGTGGGTGGAGCTAAAGATTATCATATTAAGGGAGTTAAGTCAGACAGAGGAAGACAAATGTTATACTATGTCACTTATATGTGGAATCTAAACAAATGATACAAGTGAACTTATTTACAAAACATAAATAGACTCACAGAAATAGAAAACAAACTTATGGTTACCAAAGAGGAAGTAGGGGAGGGATAAATTAAGTATTGCAATTAACATATATTCACTACTATATATAAAATAGGTAGCAAGGACCTACTCTATAGCACAGGGAACTCTGTTCAATATCTTGTAACAACCAATAGTAGAAAAAGATCTGAAAAGGAATATATGGATTCAGTTAAATATATGTACTTTGCTGTACATGTAAAACATTGTAAACCAACTATATTTCAGGTTTTTTTTAATGTGTTTTTTAGGCTTGCTGATTGATATGAATATGAATTTTGATAAACTCATATCTTGTTTTCTGGAATTCTCCATCTGACTTTTTTCTTTAATGAACAAAATATTTGGATGAAGCATGAACAATCTGTAAATTGGTTCTCCTGTGTCATTTTGCACACACAAGTGCATGCAAGTGTACATGCTCACTCTTTGGTTGTTTGACATTATTTAATACTAAAAACAGACTGAATTTTAAAAACTCAGTTCTCCATGTTAGCTCAGACATTAAAGACTCTTTTAGCAATTGAAATTCACTTTTTTTCCCACACAATAATATTCATCGTCTCATTTGAAGAGGAAAGACTGTAGACTATCACTTACAAATAAGGAAAATGAAGTCCAGAGCAGATAAACCACAGTATCAAAAGCTAGATTCTCTGTTCCAAATTACTAGAGATAAAAATGATATCCTCTTTTTAAAAAATGGGTTTTGGTGTTTGTTTTTAGCAAATATTTGAATACAAAGAACAATCATTGTTTCCTTTGGGTGCTTTCCAAAATATCAAACTATCCAGAAATTCCAGTTCTGGATGACCATCAGAATTTTTCACTTTTTCTCTAAGGATGAGTTATTTGCTGTTGGGACACAATCATTGGCAACGTGAGCAGAAGTCCGTGAAAGAAAGACAGATTATACATGGCCTTAGTTCACTGTGGATTCCTTGAAACAAGACAATGTGATTTGCATCTCTGCCCCTAGCAACCCCCACCTAACAGGATGGCCAAACACAGGGGTCAGAGGTAGAGAACGTCAGTACGCCGTGCCATTCTGACAGCCACTTCCCGCAGGCCCTTGTGACACTGAAGCTAAAATTATCTTCCAAAAACAGTGCTGTCACACCGTTCTCAGAAGCTTTGGGTGGCTTTCTGTCCTGTTAGAAACTGATCGGCTCTCTCAGTTGTCTCCCCAAGTCCGCCCTAGTCCTTTCTAAGGCTTATTGTCTTCTGCTCATCTCTCCTCCTTTCGTTCAGCACCTCCTCCCCCAGTCTCGCCACACTGGTTTACCCTCTGGTGCCACAGTGCACCTGGTTTTGTACAGTGCCATACCTTTGCTCCCTGGTGGCTCAGCAGTAAAGAACTCACCTGCAATGCAGGAGATGTGAGTTCGATCCCTTGGTTGAGAAGATCTCTTGAAGTAAGAAATGGCAACCCACTCCAGTATTCTTTCTTGGAAAATCCCATCTACGGAGGAACCTAGTGGGCTACAGCCCATGGGGTCCCAAAAGAGTCAGACATGACTGAGCAACTGAACAGCAACAACAAAAATGCCTTTGCTCAAGCTGTTTATTCTGTCTAAAATACCTGCCTATCTATATTTACCTGACACATTGTTAACAGTCTCTAACTTCTCTTTGGATCCTTGACTTGCAATTAATTGCCTTTCCCCAGACTCCTACCATGAGCTTTTGGTTTGCATATTTCCCTGACCATTATCACGGTCTACTTTGAATCAGAGTGACTTCACTACAAATCAAGAGTTTAGGAACGGCTTGCAGGCAGTACCCCCATTTCACTCTAGCTAAGTTTCTGTCACATAGAAGATGATTTTCAAATTCCCAGAATTAATCAATTATACCAGTTACGGTAACCAGAAGTGCCAGATCCACCTAGAGAGACAATTTGACCCTGCCAAAGTTTCCTCCCCTGAAAAATGAATGCAATGACAGAGAGAAGTGGTAATGTTGTCACAATCACAAAGCGGGTGACAAATATAAAATACTAGGATGTTACTAATGAAAGTTGTCTAGTGAGCTCACAAATTGGTCTAGCCAAGGAGAAAAAGTTTTCTCACTTCCGTGCTTGTTTTTCCCCATATTGCAAAGTTAATTTGTATCTCACTCTTCTAAACTTTTATCTTGCTGGCTTTCAGTCTCCCAAATTCAAAAAAATATTGAATTGCTCCTGACATCTAGCTGGCTTGATCCAGAGTGCATGCATAATTTAAGCCGATTGACTATTTTGCCACATTAGAGTAGAAAATATCTGAATCCCCAAAACAGTAAGAGAAAATGACAGGTTCAAATACCACTTGGCATCACCTTCTGCAATTTCTGCCAGGTAATTAAGGCCGTCTAGGAGGCTGAAATGGAAATTTGCCTTTAGCTACAGGATTTGCTCATGAACACTCCAGGCCCAGAAAGATGACTGTTCTTAGTAGATACAAAGTCTTCTTTCCTTGGAAGCAAGATAAAATAAACACATTCCTCAGATTATTTGCTTTTTTCCTTTTTTTAAAAAAGGTTTTTATTTGAATCGATTTCTTTTGGAACCAAAGAAAATAGTGTTTGGAAGATGCTTTCATTAGTAGAATTTATTTAGCTTTGAAATATACAAAAAAAAAAAAAAAGACACTTCTAAAACCCTCAAGTTTAGTTAGAAAAAAAAAAAACAAACAACTAACGAATCTGCCAAATGGCTTCGGGTTATAGGTGCTCTTGGATTTCCCTCCTCACTCCAATCTTGCACCTCCTCTAACTCTTTGATACCCTTGGGGCCATGAAACATGTTTTCCTCTCACTCTAGAGATGACCTTGTGCACTTGACGTGAATCCTGAGAGTGTGAAGATGAGGCATCTTCTGCTTCCACAGTTGCAGCAGTATGACTATAGAATTGACAAAGCCAGAGAGAAAACCTATCAGGAAGCAGGATGTGGCAAACTGGAAAATCAGGGCGGAGAGGCAGCCGAGCCTCCAGCATTGCCTGGAGGGAGGAACACGTAGGATCTGGAAAACTCCTGCACGCTGGGTGTAGGTGGACAAGCTCTCTATGGTAGTGCAGGGGCATTTCATCAGACCTCGCTGAGCCAGGGTACTCCTTAGGGCTCTCAGTTTCTTTTTGTCTCCTTTCCATGCTCGTCAATAACAATTCTGATCTTCCTTTTGAGATAGCTTGACTCTGGGAATGGCGGTGGAGGATGTGAATGTTCTGGTCCCTGGAAGGGATGGGTGCAATCTGGAACACTTATTGAGGGCCTTGCACTGGCTGAGCTCTGGGAATTTGGCAGGAAAGTAAGAAAAGCCTGTCCGCACGGAGTTTCCATTCTAGAAGAGGAAGATGGACAATAAACATGAACAAGCAAACAAGATCAACCGATACAATAGTCAAGGTCACAGAGAAAGTTTTACAAGGTGAGTTTGGGGAGGGTAACTAGATGGGGGGAGAGTACTGCAGATGGGGTGGTTGGGAAGGCACTCTCTGACTAGAGACCTGGATGAGAAGAAGGAGGCAACCATGTCAAGATCTAAGAGTTCTAAGCAAGGAAATAGCAAGAGCAAAGGCTCTGAGACAAGCATGAGTCTACAGACAAGAAAAGGAAGGAGGGCTGTGTGTCTGGAACACAGTAAATACAGGGTGAGCAGGGAGAGTGGGCTTGGAAAAGTCTGAAGCGGAATGCTTCTATAAATGCTAAGAAAATAGAACTTGAGAAACAGAGATGGGAAACCAAACAGACCTTGGACCAAAGTGAATTAAGATGGACAACATGCTACCTGACATTTCCCCGAAGGAGTTTTTCCACCAGCCAGTGCTAAACAGTAACCCTTCTCCATTGTCTTTTCTCCCTCAAGAAAGCCCTCCTACTCTTGGAACTACAAGGCAATTCTCCTAACACACCTGTTAGTTCACACTATGGGCTTTCACACCTACCGTCCCTTTGTTCAGAATGCCTTTCCTCCAGTCTCTGCCTGACGACATCTTGTTCCCACTCTTCCAAATTCAGCTAAAGTATCCTCCCTGTACCTACACCAAACAAAGGTGGAATGTTCCTGCAGAAGTTTGTAGAATTCCATTATAACATCTTTTCCAATTGTATTGTGTTTGTTGCTCTCTAATCCAAGACCAAGAGTTCCAAAAAGGACAGAACACTTTCTTATACATCTTTCCAGTTTCCGTACGCAGTGGGGCACTAGATAGATGGTAGGAGTTCAGTAAATGCTTCGCAGGAAGGAATAGAGGCAGGAGGGAAAGCAGAGAAGAAGAGAGCAGAGGGAGAGGTGACAAAGATTCTCTCCTTGACCAATCTCTGATCAGATCAGAATTCTGAATTCTCTTCCCAAGTAGACCCTCACTTTTAGGCTTCTGTGTCTGTCTTTACATTGTCCGATTTCAGCAAGAATCTTGTGACGTTGCTTTAGCTAGAACCCCTCCATCTTCCATGTCTGACCTCCCTCCATGTTCATTCAGGTTCCCCATACTTCACCATCCCACAGATGAAGTCTGGTCACTCTGATCTGCCATCAGAATCCCCCTTTGTCTCTGATGCCTTCTCTTAGTAATTTTCCATCACTGAGTCCCAACTTGCTCTTTGGCTGTAAGTTCCCACTTTTCTTTGTTGTCCTGAGTTGGGCACAATCTCTCTCTTCTACTGTAAAACTTTGTTGCAGTGGTTCCTACATCTGTCCTATAGTCCCTTTTGAATAAAATCTGCCTTACCATCTTTCACNTGCCTTCTCTTAGTAATTTTCCATCACTGAGTCCCAACTTGCTCTTTGGCTGTAAGTTCCCACTTTTCTTTGTTGTCCTGAGTTGGGCACAATCTCTCTCTTCTACTGTAAAACTTTGTTGCAGTGGTTCCTACATCTGTCCTATAGTCCCTTTTGAATAAAATCTGCCTTACTATCTTTCACAAGTGTCATAAATAATTTTTTTTAACAGAAGGAGGAAGGGAGTGGGGAAGGAGAGGAAGGGAAGAAATAAGGAAAAGAAAGAGCAAGAAAGGAAGGAAGGAGGGAACGTAGAAAGGAAGAAGAGAAGAAAGGAAGAGTTTAAATTGCAAAATGAAGTAAACTGGTCTAATTCTGGGATATTGGTAGTTTTTTTTTTTTTTTAAAGGGGAAATAAATGCACCCGGAAAAAATATTTCTGTAAGAAAAGTTATATTCACTTGGGAAATTATTCTTTTGCTCTGCTAAAACCAATATAAAATCCCTCCCACACTTCTTTTCAAAGGTATTTGCATATGAGTCACAATTCCTACCAATCCCAAATTACATAGATCAGTATGGCAGCAATTAGGCCTATAAGGAGCTGGCAGGGAAGAATGACAGCTGTTGAACTCTGTGATGGAAACAGAAAATCTGTGCACAAGGGCTCATCTCTGAATGGTGAGAGAGAGACTGAGAATCTGAGGCACTCCCAGGAAGCAGTCTTTCTAGTATGAATTATTCAGTTCAGTTCGGTTCAGTCACTCAGTCGTGTCCGATTCTTTGCGACTCCATGAACTGCAGCACGCCAGGCCTCCCTGTCCATCACCAACTCCCGGAGTTCACTCAGACTCACGTCCATCGAGTCAGTGATGCCACCCAGCCATCTCATCCTCGGTCGTCCCCTTCTCCTCTTGCCCCCAATCCCTCCCAGCATCGGAGTCTTTTCCAATGAGTAGGGACACAGAAATGAACAACAGAGAAATGAGATGATTAAATAACGGTGAGGTAGCCCAGGCTTGGAATGGAGTATACTCCCCAGTGCAGTTTCACTTTGGTGAGGAGAGTGGCAGCAGAAGTGGGGAAGGAGCCGGGACAGGACACGTGGTGCGGAAGGGTTCCCAGAGCATAAGCACACTGTGAACAACCGCACTGTTTTCTAACCCAGTGGTTTTTAGTCTTGGTGTCACATTCTAAGTTATCCACTAAATCATAGTGCCTGGACCCCAGACCACCTACATAAGAATTTCTGGAGATGGGGCAGTAGCATCAGTGTTTCTAAAAAGCTTGCCACACTCAGATCCAAGTGATTACAACTTATTTACTTAGCACCATTCACTAAGCTACTTCACATGCGCTGCTTTATTTAATCTAGCTGGAGAAGGAAATGGCAGCCCACTCCAGTGTTCTTGCCTGGAGAATCCCAGGGATGGAGGAGCTTGGTGGGCTGCCGTCTTATGGGGTCGCATAGAGTCAGACACGACTGAAGTGACTTAGCCGCAGCAGCAGCAGCATGCGTGCATACTAAGTCACTTTAGTCATGTCTGACTCTTTGTGACACTAGGGACTGTAGCCTGCCAAGAACACTGGAGTGGGTTGCCATGCCCTCCTCCAGGGGATCTTTCTGACCCATGTCTCCTGTTTCTCCTGCATTGAAGGCTGATTCTTTACCACTGAGTCACCAGGAAAGCCTTAATCTGGTTTATAAAACAAGCTAAAACCAAAGCTCAGAGATGAGAAGGAACCTCTTTCTAGGTCATTACAGCTAATTTCAAGGTTCAAACCTTTGCCTCCAGACTTCAAGCTCAACTTGTATTCAGTACAGCAGACCAGCTCAGGGACCTGCTTCCAGATCCTGTCCGAATAGACAATCTGATCTTGAGTGATTATGCTCTCCCCTTTCTACGCCCTTTCTCCTTAACAGCTCTCTTTTCTCCAGAGCATTTCCTCCTACACCCCTTTTATTCCCAAATGCCCGTTCCTGCTCCCATTCCCGCTGGGATGATCTGAGTAGTGACTAACCACTCAGCAGGAATCGGTTTTGTGGGCAGCGTCCCTGTGGGGAAATGTTCTCTTTGAAAGAACACTGACAAATGAGATAAAATGCAAACAGTTGGTGCATCTGGGTGAAGAGAATATGGGGATCTCTGGTTCTATACGTGAAATTTTCTGTAAGTTTGAAACATCAGAATAAAAAGGTACAAGAAGGAGAGGAGGAAGAGGAGGAGCAGGAAGGGGAGAAGAAAACATTGGCAGGATTCCATATAGATTAAACGGTGGCTTTGGTGATGAACCTGAAGGTTAGCCTGAAGGTCTGGAGGCCTGAGTCTGTTCCTGACTCAGCCAGTGCTCTGCTCTGAAGCCTTGACCACCCTCATTCCAGATTTATCAGGAAAATGGGAGAGCTGGAGTAGATTATCCCTGTAAAGTTTATTGATGCATGGCAAACCACCCCAAATCTTAGTGACTTAAAACAAAAATCGATTATTATTTTTCATTGTTTTTTTGGACCAATTAAGCCCACCTGAGTGAGTCTCCCTTGGGGAACTCTGATGGGGTGACAGCGAGATAAAAGTTGGACTTGGCATTACCTGGCTCAAATGGGCTGGACATCCAAGGTGGCTGGTGTACATGCCTTACAGTTCATCCTGGCTTCTGGCTGGGAGCCCAGATGAGGCTGTTGAGCCATAACATCCATACTTTAATATCTTATTAAATAAGCATGATGATCTCTCCTCAATTATGGCATGCATTCTTTTAAAGGATATCTTTAATAAATTAGATGTCCCATACACATATGAATAGTATTATTATTGCTGTTATTTACATTCTGCTGGCTATTGGCTGTTACCACCTTGCTAACTGCCATCCTATTGGTGTCTGGATGCTTCTGACTACTCTCTCTCCTAGCAGTCTTTGAGTTCCTAGTCACTCACTGGAAATGTAGCCACCTAGGAATTCCAGAGTAAGTAGCAAGGGGGAAATACTTAGGAAAAATTGTGTGGGATTTTCATTTATAAAATCTGTGATTGTTAACTGTAATATGGTGGGCTTCCCAGGTGGCTCAGTGGTAAAGAATCTGCCTGCAATGCAGGAGACACAGGATTGATCCCTGGGTTGAGAAGATCCCCTGGAGAAGGAAATAGCAACCCACTGCAGTATTCTTGCCTTGGAAATACTGTGGACAGAGGAGCCTGGTGGGCTACAGTCCACAGGGTCACAAAAGAGTTAGACACAACTTAGCAATTGAACAAAAACAACTGTAATGTGGTGGTAGATAGTTACAACTACACTCNAGCCTTTAAATCTAAGATGTGTATAAGAGACAGTTCTATCATTACTTTATTAACTATCCTATTATTATTCTATCAACAATGATGGGAGCTATTTTACAAGTAATTGTTATAAATACATATTATGTCATTTATACAGACAATAGGTTTTCATTTTGCTCAATATACTGCAGAATTTTCATCTTGTTACACAGCTATCCTAAGTTGGGGTGAATTCTTTGCCTTGTCAAGAAGTCAAGTAGTCTGTAAGCATCAGTGACCACTGATGCTGCTAGGCCAAAATTCCATATATGCAGCCGGGAAAGTGATAACTTGACTAAATGGCTTTAGGTAGTTTATCACTTACACAGAGATTATATGCAAGATCAGAATGGTGTTCAGGACTTATGTCACCAGAAGACAACATTGAACCAGAGGCACCAGATAGCTGGTGTCATGAGCCAGCGATTTTCTCAGTCATCAAGAAGATAATTCTAGCTTACAGTGAAGTGGTTTTATACAGGAGATGTAAATTTCTACACCTTAAAGTGCTTCATGGCAGTCTCGCATATGAGAGGGAGCCTCCCAGGAGATATAAAGGTAGATGTGAAATGGTTCTGTGATGCTTTTTCACAGATCTGCCTGTGAACATGTTCCTGGAAGACTCAGAGAATATCCACTGAGTCTTGGTTGAGAATGCTGTTGAATTTGGCCTGTGTGACCTATACAGAGACATCTAAGATGACCACTGTGCCACGATAGTAAATTATTCATCTACATGAAAAAATTTCCCCTTTTTGTCTGAAATTGACAAGATATTTAGAATATAATTTTTAGTTGAAATCTTGTCTGTGTTTCAGGTTATTTATATCTCCACTGTCATCAACACCACCACCATCATTGTCATCATCACCATCATCATCACCATCATTATCGTTATTAATAAAAAAACTTCACAACATTTGCTACTTTCTAGGCACACACTTTTACACAATTTAATCATCACCACAACCTTGCTGATGAGTGAAGTTGAATAAGTTATGAAGTCTGAATGCCAGTGTGTGGTCTTTCTGTTCAGAAAAAATATTTTTATCAGACTCCTCAACATTTATGAAGTATTAGCTCTATCTCCGGATGAACTGACTTGAAAGCATATAAGTCCATTATTAACCAGCCACATACACCAGCTGATGGGAACATAAATCACCTTCATTTATCTCCATGGTTTAGAAAAATGCAGTATATAGTGGTCAGCCTGATGGACATGTAGTCCAGCCTTTAAATCTATGTGTGCCATAAAGTTTATTTTTCTCCACTTTGTTCAAGACTAGCAGCAACTTTGCAACATGATCTTCATTATTTTGCTTCTCTTAATATTGCTTTTGATGACTTTCACCCAGTTTTTATATTACTGACTGTTTTGAAAGCTCTTATTAAAAGAAGTCTGTGAAAATCTTTACTATAATTGCAAACGCTATGAGAATTTCAGTCTAACTTCCGTTATAAAATCATTTCACTCTGTTCTGGAATTGGCTCCTTGAGACTATCATTAAGTACTGATCTTCCCTCAATTAAGATAGGGTTAAAGCCCAGTAAACTCATCATAAGTTTAAAATATTGTGAGTGAAATGCATTTAATACGCATAAAAACTTAATGTCATAGTTTAGTCTAATGAAGTTGCTCAGTCGTGTCCGACTCTTTGAGACCCATGGACTGTAGCCTACCAAGCTCCTCTGTCCATGGGCTTTTCCAGGCAATAATACTGGAGTGGATTGCCATTTCCTTCTCCAGGGGATCTTCCCGACCCAGGGATCGAACCTGGGTCTCTCGCGTTGTAGACCGATGCTTTACAATCTGAGCCACAAGAAAGTCTTAGTTTAGTCTAGCCTACCTTAANTGGAGTGGGTTGCCATGCCCTCCTCCAGGGGATCTTTCTGACCCATGTCTCCTGTTTCTCCTGCATTGAAGGCTGATTCTTTACCACTGAGTCACCAGGAAAGCCTTAATCTGGTTTATAAAACAAGCTAAAACCAAAGCTCAGAGATGAGAAGGAACCTCTTTCTAGGTCATTACAGCTAATTTCAAGGTTCAAACCTTTGCCTCCAGACTTCAAGCTCAACTTGTATTCAGTACAGCAGACCAGCTCAGGGACCTGCTTCCAGATCCTGTCCGAATAGACAATCTGATCTTGAGTGATTATGCTCTCCCCTTTCTACGCCCTTTCTCCTTAACAGCTCTCTTTTCTCCAGAGCATTTCCTCCTACACCCCTTTTATTCCCAAATGCCCGTTCCTGCTCCCATTCCCGCTGGGATGATCTGAGTAGTGACTAACCACTCAGCAGGAATCGGTTTTGTGGGCAGNCCCTTTCTACGCCCTTTCTCCTTAACAGCTCTCTTTTCTCCAGAGCATTTCCTCCTACACCCCTTTTATTCCCAAATGCCCGTTCCTGCTCCCATTCCCGCTGGGATGATCTGAGTAGTGACTAACCACTCAGCAGGAATCGGTTTTGTGGGCAGCGTCCCTGTGGGGAAATGTTCTCTTTGAAAGAACACTGACAAATGAGATAAAATGCAAACAGTTGGTGCGTCTGGGTGAAGAGAATATGGGGATCTCTGGTTCTATACTTGAAATTTTCTGTAAGTTTGAAACATCAGAATAAAAAGGTACAAGAAGGAGAGGAGGAAGAGGAGGAGCAGGAAGGGGAGAAGAAAACATTGGCAGGATTCCATATAGATTAAACGGTGGCTTTGGTGATGAACCTGAAGGTTAGCCTGAAGGTCTGGAGGCCTGAGTCTGTTCCTGACTCAGCCAGTGCTCTGCTCTGAAGCCTTGACCACCCTCATTCCAGATTTATCAGGAAAATGGGAGAGCTGGAGTAGATTATCCCTGTAAAGTTTATTGATGCATGGCAAACCACCCCAAATCTTAGTGACTTAAAACAAAAATTGATTATTATTTTTCATTGTTTTTTTGGACCAATTAAGCCCACCTGAGTGAGTCTCCCTTGGGGAACTCTGATGGGGTGACAGCGAGATAAAAGTTGGACTTGGCATTACCTGGCTCAAATGGGCTGGACATCCAAGGTGGCTGGTGTACATGCCTTACAGTTCATCCTGGCTTCTGGCTGGGAGCCCAGATGAGGCTGTTGAGCCATAACATCCATACTTTAATATCTTATTAAATAAGCATGATGATCTCTCCTCAATTATGGCATGCATTCTTTTAAAGGATATCTTTAATAAATTAGATGTCCCATACACATATGAATAGTATTATTATTGCTGTTATTTACATTCTGCTGCCCATTGGCTGTTACCACCTTGCTAACTGCCATCCTATTGGTGTCTGGATGCTTCTGAATACTCTCTCTCCTAGCAGTTTTTGAGTTCCTAGTCACTCACTGGAAATGTAGCCACCTAGGAATTCCAGAGTAAGTAGCAAGGGGGAAATACTTAGGAAAAATTGTGTGGGATTTTCATTTATAAAATCTGTGATTGTTAACTGTAATATGGTGGGCTTCCCAGGTGGCTCAGTGGTAAAGAATCTGCCTGCAATGCAGGAGACACAGGATTGATCCCTGGGTTGAGAAGATCCCCTGGAGAAGGAAATAGCAACCCACTGCAGTATTCTTGCCTTGGAAATACTGTGGACAGAGGAGCCTGGTGGGCTACAGTCCACAGGGTCACAAAAGAGTTAGACACAACTTAGCAATTGAACAAAAACAACTGTAATGTGGTGGTAGATAGTTACAACTACACTCCCAAATGCATCCTCTTTCTTACCCTTCCGGTGATGGGTATGGAAAATATGCAATGTTTGGTGCTTTCCTGGAAACCCATTAGAATCAGAGCGGTCCACAGGCAGAGAGTTCATGTCCCAATTGAGAAAGTTTACTCCTGCTTTTTAGTTTGCATACTTGCTTTAATCGATTACATATTTACATTTAAAGTCGACGATTCCATAGATTTATTTCAGAAAGGAGTAAGTCCCTTCTCCTGAAAAATCCTATCCCCAGAGACAATTGCTTTCTATTATTTCAGCTAGGTTTTAGTTTAGTTTGGTATTTATTCCAGATATTGCTACTTCTTGATTTTTCTTCTCCCTCCTCCATTATCTCATATACACATTCTTCCAGGCTACCCAAATATTCTCATGACAGTTACATGTTAATCTGGGCTAGGTCAATGTTCTGTTTTTTTGTGTTTTCTTACAATTATGTAAACACCCTTCCCAGCTGAATCCTGTGGTATTCACTGATCACTTTTCCATTCTAAATAATTATATTTTTCTCATAGCTAATGATTGTCTTACTACTGTTGTTGTTTAATTTACTTATCTTTCTACATAGGTAACACAAACTCATCCAAATCTCCGTCAGTTATTCAGCTCTCATTTAAAAATATTCAGAAACATCAGTTATTCAATCCATTATATATATTTTGAGGAATTCTAGCTTTTGTTGTTTTCCCCCTTGTTTAAAGCAAGTACATTCTTTGGCAGGGCAGAGCTCTCTGAAAAAGAATATACTGAAGGTAAAATTTTGAGAACTTGCATTTCTGAAGATTTCTTTATCATGTTCTCAAATCTGATTTGATAGTATGTCTAACTTATGAATCATTTTATTAGGGTAAGCACCTGACAGAAGCTGCCCACCCTGGCCAGGCACCATAGGAACCATTTGCATGAGTTGTTTTACGACAGGAGGTCCTGGTAAGGAACACAGAACTAAGAAGCCATCACCAACCGGAAGAGTTCAGGAAAGGTCAAAAGGAGACACCACGTGTTCGACCACCTCACAGAATCCTTCTCTCTGGCATCCATCTTGGCTGAACAAGGCGTGCACCACCAGGAAGGACTCTGAGTCAGAATGATTGGCTAAGGACAACCTGGAAACTAATCCCATCACCATAAAAGACTGTGAGCCACGTGGCAGAGCTGTTCCCCGGGGTTCCCTTACCCTACTGCTCTCCACCCGGGTGCCCTTTCCCAATAAAATCTCTTGCTTCGTCAGCACATGTGTCTCCTTAGACAATTCATTTCTGACTGTTAGACAAGAGCCCAGTATCAGGCCCTGGAAGGGGTCCCCCCTTCCTGCAACAGTTTCATTCAGAATTTTGAATGCTCCCCTACACCGTCTTCTAGCTTCTTGTATGACTGCTGAAATAAATCTGAAATAATTCTAACTCTTGATCTTTTAAATATTATTGCAACTTTACCTCTCCTCTCCTCTCATTTCCTACTAGTACAAGTCGCAAGAAAATTTATTAGAAGCTCTGAACTTAAAGGGGAGTGAACTTGCTGAGTGAGGACTCTAACGGTGAGTTTGGGCCATTTTATATCAAATCTGTAAATCTTTCCTCTTTTGGGGGAAGAATCCTCCATTCTCCAGTCTTATGTTGGAGGACACAGTCTGGTAGCTGGCATTCTTAGAGCTGTGTTGGCAGAGCTGGCTGGAGACCTGAACATTTAGGACACAAAAGTTTTCTTNTCTAACGGTGAGTTTGGGCCATTTTATATCAAATCTGTAAATCTTTCCTCTTTTGGGGGAAGAATCCTCCATTCTCCAGTCTTATGTTGGAGGACACAGTCTGGTAGCTGGCATTCTTAGAGCTGTGTTGGCAGAGCTGGCTGGAGACCTGAATATTTAGGACACAAAAGTTTTCTTGTCTTGTTTTCATAATGATGCCATACTATCAGCTGCACCTAGAATCCTCTAGCCCAGGGTGTATTGTTTCATCCCATCCAGAGAACACATTTCAAGTCTTCTATCAGAGAGAGGGAGGGTGTATACTTGGCTGCAATGTGTGAGGGAAGCAATCTAGAGATCTGTGTCATAAGCAGACTTTTAAGCAGACTTTTTTTATTCCTTCCCAAGTCTTAAGGGACTTGGTGTGAATTCATAAGTTTTTGAGGGATTCTGCATGTAAATAGGTTCTTTGTCAACTTTTACCAGTACTGGTTTAAGATTCAGCTTTTTCTGGGCTGCTAATTAGTAACCATTCATTTGCATTTCACTTCCTAAAATGTTGCTTGCAACTTTATCTCTTCACTTTCTCTGCTCCTGTGGATTTTTATCTTTTAAGATAGCTCTCTTCACTGTGGTTTCAATAGAGTTTTGGGAATGGAGCGAAACAATGTACATTTTTTTCAACCCACCATCTTTATCTTTACCAAATGTTCCCTGAGGATGATGCCTGCAATTGGTAAGATCAGAGGTTAGAGTAGAAAGATTCAGATCACAATATTTCCTCGAGCTTAAAGGGATTGAATTCTTAGGGCAAGTTCTTATTCCAGTTTGCATTCTCACTTTGTGCAATTGTCAAGGACATCACATTATTACCACTCTGAGTCCTATCAAAATAAGATGACAATAGCAATGATTCACTGAGCGGTTACTCCATGCCACTGCTGAGCCAAGTACATTACAAACCATCTCGTTTAATTCTCATACCGACTGACTGCATATCATAGGTAGTTTTATTATTCTTATTTTTTAAATGAGGAAAATAATGCTTGGGGAGATAAAATAACTTGCCCAAGGTCATAAAACTACAACTTGGAGGAATGAGGATTCAAACATGGGTCTGTCCAGCTGGTAGTTGCTTTATTGTGAGGTTTCTGCTTTTTGCAGTCTTTCCTGCCTTGGCTGATGAAGGCTACTTGCATTGCAGGCGGATTCTTTGGCTGCAGTTACTTGGCTGTACCATCGCTACAGCCCCACCATCATTGATGCTGCTGTATGTGTGTGCTCCCCGCAACATCAGTTTCACAGGATTCACTTAATAAGGGTACAAATCCCTGAAGAGTGACATTCTTGGATGAGGAAATGGAGATCAGAAGAAAATCATGTTTGCACAGAGGGGAGGCAATACGGGACAAGCCCAGGAAACTCTGTCCATATCAAATTTTTTCTCCCTGAAGTACTGGTTCAATTATTCCTACATTGCACACAACAGATTAATATTTGGCACATTTTCCAACTGGGGGTATGCATCCTGCTTGGGAAGTCAGCCATTACTATGACAACAACTTCTTAATTTTTTTCTAAAGGAATGTTATAATTAGCTGTCACATGAAATCAGATATAGCAGCTGACATCCTTGTCAGACCCTCTAACCCTAGCCATTTAAGATTTCTTGGTGGCAGGAAGCACCAATAGGAGCTTTGGCCAAGTGAGTGTCTCCAGATTCAAGAAACTTCTCATTAAGGCAACCTAACTCTAATTAGATGCTGCCTCACTTTCAAGCATATAAGAGAAATAAGACTCTGAAAAATAAATCGTGTTTATTGAGAAGTGGTTGACTCAAGAGAATATAATTGGTTTATTTCTCTAAGCGTAAGGAAACATTAAAAGTCAGATGCTACATGATTGTATAGGCCAAGTTTTGTATAAGGATATGTAAGTTGATTTTACTTGATCTACAGCTGGAAAAGCAGAAGTAGAAACGGGAAACTAACTTCCTACCCTGCCTACATTGTGCCAGGTGTCCTGTTAAACTGTCACAAATGCACTACACATTGAAACCTCGCCTACAATTTAGTTCAGTTCAGTTCAGTCACTCAGTCGTGTCCGACTCTTTGCGGCCCCATGAATCGCAGCACTCTAGCCCTCCCTGTCCATCACCAACTCCCGGAGTTCACTCAGACTCACGTCCACTGAGATGGTGATGCGATCCAGCCATCTCATCCTCTGTTGTCCCTTCTCCTCCGGCCCCCAATCCCTCCCAGCATCAGAGTCTTTTCCAATGAGTCAACNTGATTCATGGGCTTTTCCTGGTGGCTCAGATGGTAAAAAAAAATCTGCCTGCAATGCAGAAGACCTAGGGAGGAGACCCAGTTTCGACCCCTCGGTCAGGAAGATCCCCTGGAGGAGGGCATGGCAACCCACTCCAGTATTCTTGCCTGGAGAATCCCATAGACAGAGGCGCAACTAACACTTTCACTTTCCCATGAACAACTGAGCAACTAACACTTTCACTTTCCCTGATTCGTATAGTTTCCACAAATCTACTGCTAACTCCTGACAATCCAGGGGTCCACACATCACTGATGACAGTTGTACAGAACATAGGAATCAAGGAGGATTAGAGACAGGCCAGCCTACTGCAGTGATAGGATCACTGATCACCTCTAGACCAACAGCAGTGGTAAAGCTGATGGTATGTAGTGGTTGCGTGCTGCGCCTCCTCATTCTGCAGATGAGAAAACAGCCCTGTTGGTTGTGTTGCAAGAGTCACTTGGCCAGTTCACAGGATGACTAATCAGCGGAGGAAGAAAGCAGACCTCCAAAGCCAGAATGCCTTTCCCTCCATCACATAGGCTCATGGGGATGTTATGTTAGGATTTCTCATATAAACTCTCTGCCCAAAGGAATATTTGACTGGGTTTGCTCACAGTGGAATTTCAGACGATGTTTTAGGTGAGATATATTTATTCAGAAAAGCGTTCACTTCCCCTTTTTAACATCAGATAGACAGCCACTTAATCCATCTCACATCCTAATCTCTCTAACTTGACTGTGAAAACATAAAGCATTCTACATCCCAGTCCGGAAACAAAGTCACCATCATCATCCATTTCACCTTCTTTCCCATCAGATGTGGTAATTAAAGATTCTGTAATGTTATAACAAATTGCTTTGCCTACCCTGAGGCCCATCAGATATCTGCAGATAATGATTGGATCATACAAGAATTGTAATTTTCTTCTTCTCTGAGTTACATTCCATTTCGATAGACTTCACAGATACACATTGGAAATAAGTGTTCTTCTGTTTCAATAGTGTTAGCGGCCGTTCCTTTTCTCTTACTTTTCACTGAGAAAACACGTAGCAAAGACATCAAGTTATTTTTCTTTACATAAATCTGATACAGAGAAGGTTGGACAGAAAGTATGGAAGCTGCATATTATTCTTCCCCTATTCTCAGACTATTTTCTTCAGTTGGAAAGAAAAGCTCATCTTGAACTGCATTCCATTATTAATTTGGCCCTGAGAAAGCTATTTAAGGTTTCAGAGCCTTAGTTTTCTTTTTAGTCTTTTAGTTGAGGATAATAAAACATAGTTCAAGGTGAGAAGGATGATAGAATTAAATTAAATCATATTTACAAAAGGGTACTGCAATATGTCAAATACATAATAAACGATAAATGGCTGCTTAATGTAGTAAAATGTGCCGAGTGACTAATATGTGTCAGCCACAGTGGAAAATGTAGAATTGTCAAAAGAATTAATAATGACATTAAATCAGTAATTAATATGAATATCTATCGTTTATTCAATAAATCTCATTGTGCACCCAGTAACATAGCAGGCCTTGTGATGAGCTGTAGGCAGTCCCTGTCCTCAGGTGCTCATTGTCTCATTTGAGGAGGCAGAAGCAAACAGGCAGTTTATAATACAGTGTGATCGGCACTACTAAAAGCTTGAGAACAGGGGAGGAGTAGCTAATCCAGGATTGGGATGTCAGGGAGGGCTTCACTAAGGAGGTGATGACGCATGAAGTGGATGAAGGGGGGAGAGCTTTTGAGGAAGACGTAACAATTTCCACAAAGTCCTGAAAGCAAAAGAAAACACAGAACATTCAAGGATTGCTTGTTGTCTAATGTAAATTAAAAGTTGGAGGTAGCAAGTGGAGAGATGATGCTGTAGCAATACAAAAAGGCTGGATTATTAAAGATCATAGGAAGTTTAAGAGGCTTAGACTTCGATATAAAGGAAACAAAGAGACATTAACCAGGTAGTGGCATTATCACATTTGAGCTTTTGATGGTCACTCTGGCTTCAGTCTGGACAATGGATTGAGTGAACATAGGAGGACAAGGAAATACCGCTCAGGTCCAAGTAAGAAATGGTAGGAGCTTAGACTAGGTTTGTTGTTGTTCAATCACTGTTGTGTCTGACTCTTTGTGACTCCATGAACTGCAGCATGCCAGGCTTCTTTGTCCTTCACTATCTCCCAGAGTTTTCTCAAACTCATGTCTGTTGAATCCATAGTCCATTGCCAATAGGTTAGCTGGCAATAAAGAAGGATAGAAGATGATAGACTTGAAAGAAGTTGGAAAATATCCAGTGACTGAATGAACCTGGAAGCATCAAGCTGACTTGAGTGTCCAGATGAACATAGGTACCATTCACTTAGCAAGGGACCCAGGAAGAGAAGCTGGTGTGGGATGGGGTAGGTGGAAAAACCTGTGATACCCAGACGTTAACTCTGAAAGCAGGCAGCAATAGCTGAAAATCTATTTCTATAAAGTATAGAAATACTTCTCTAAACCGAGAAGGAAATGGTAACCTACTCCAATATTCTTGCCTGGGAAATCCCACGGAAAGAGGAACCTGGTGGGCTACAGTCCATGGGGTCACAGAGGAGTTGGACACAGCTTAGCGACTAAACAACAGCAACAATAGAACTGCAAGAGGACCATATGTAGACAAGAGAAGTGACTATGAGATAGGGCTAAACAAGCTGACAGTCAGGATGGCCTCTCAGAGGTTTCTGTGTATCTGCAGAACTCAAAAAGCAAGAACACTCAGATTCAGGTTTATTAACTACCCTGATCTCCAGTTAAGTGGCTAAGTCTACAATATATCCCATAGCTTATGGAGAAGTCATATGGACTTAATAGTTGCTGAAGCTGGATGAGGGGTGCATGAAGGTTTATTGCGCTCATCTGTCTTCTTTGTATGTTTTTAATTCTCCGTAATGAAAGATTTTAACAGGTAAGCTGACCAAACAGTTTTGATAAAGCAAGCAATCTTTACAATGCCAAAAGCAAGCTAATTCAGAGACATCACCTCTTGGTGACATCTCCAGGGCCTTGCCAAGAAGGGTCCTCAGACAAAGGCAGTGCACAGCACCCTCCTCTGAACCACCTGAGCATCACCATTACATCATACACTCCAGATCATGCCCGAGCATCTTCTCCACTATCCAAGTGTCACTTCCTCTGGGAAATCCTCCTGGCTGCACCACTGCCTCCAGCTGAAGGAATGATCATTCCTTCTAGTATGCCCTGACCACAGAATGTTTCCCTAGGTTTCCTGGGTTAATTTATAATGATTCCTGAATTCTCGACCCTGCTGGAAGCCCCTTACATGCATAACTCATCTCTGAATCTCTAGTTCGGAACACTTATGGTTGCTAAACAAACATTTGTGGAATGAATCTCTTTCTTTGTGTGTCTTCCTCATTTGTGGGAATGAGTCAAATTTCTCAGAGTCAAGAATTTGTGTGATCCTTTTCAACCCTTGCAAGACTGTCACTTCAGAACTACCTTGGCTCTTGGCAAAAGAATACCCATCTTGTTTACCATACCTCTGTGTAGGAAACACTATGACTCTTTCGTCTCATATAACGTAGTGGAGCCCAGGAAATTTCTCAGATATGCTAGAACGGGATACTAGAGAGTGTATAAACAGGTAGAAAAATATAGAACTATAACAAACTATACGAAAGACATTCCCTAAACATAGTTTTACTTTAAGTTGACGATTATCCTTAAGAATAAGTCTCTCTTCTCTGAATTCTCTCTTCCACCATTCTCTGGAAAGTGAAATTGTCACTTTTCATCACTATATTGCTTTCATCAATGCAGTTTATAAAGTGTTAGTCTTCCCAAACGGATCTGCTCCCTAGTGCTCAAGATGTTCTTCTCTTTCCCATTGTTCAACCTTTATTCTCACTTC
>SJYA01000080.1:15578-168659 GCA_006410615.1 Neotragus moschatus | reverse complement strand
CTCAGTCATGTCCAACTCTTTGTGACCCTGTGGACTGCAACATGCCAGGCTTCCCTGTCCTTCACCATCTCCCGGAGTTTGCTCAAACTCCTGTCCATCGGGTCGGTGATGCCATCCAACTATCTCATCCTCTGTCGCCCCCTTCTCCTCCTGCCTTCAATCTTTCCCAGCAGCAGGGTCTTTTCAAATGAGTCAGTTCTTCACATCAGGTGGCCAAAGTATTGGGGTTTCAGCTTTAGCATCAGTCCTTCCAATGAATATTCAGGACTGATCTTTAGGATGAACTGGTGGATCTCCTTGCAGTCCAAGGGACTCTCAAGAGTCTTCTCCAACGCCACAGTTTAAAAGCATCAATTCTTCGGCACTCAGCTTTCTTTATAGTCCAACTCTTACATCCATACATGAGTACTGGAAAAACCATAGCTTTGACTAAATGGACCTTTGTCAGCAAAGTAATGTCTCTGCTTTTAATATGCTTTCTAGATTGGTCATAGCTTTTCTTCCAAGGAGCAAGTGTCTTTTAATTTCAATTCCTTTAACCCCAAACAATGTCCCTTTTCTACAGCCCCTATCACTTTCTCATTTTATCACTTCTTGTCCTGTGTCATAGTTATTTGTATAAATGTCCCCTATCCTGAAATAGCTCAAAAATTCTATGAGGTCAAGAGTCATATCTGAGTCCATGGAAAGTATCTCATCATGTCTGTATGTTGTCTTACACTTAACAGGTACTTGGCAAATAAATGAATTGAAGAATCAAAAAATAGGTTTGATTAATTTAAATGTTTTGTCAAATTGACTGTTAGTATTGGCACTGCATAGGCATTGCCTAGGCTGTTTTTATACCCTTTATTTCCACAAATATTTGCTACAGTAGAATTTGTGAGACTAGTTGGAAGTAAATCCGTTTCCCCCAGTAAGCCATTAAAATCCAAGCACAAGTAGAAAAGCTCTTTTGGAAGGAGACAGTCCAGGAAATCTAATGTGTGGAGAGAACACTCAAAGTGAAGCCAATCCTGTTGACAATATAGCTGACAATTTCATAACTTGTTCAGGGTTAATTGTGGGACTTTTTAGGTTGTGGTGACTATTTTGCTTCTGTTGAGTGGTGAGAAACAGTATCTGTGAACTGGGAATGATAGGCATGGCTTTATATTTTAAATTTCACCTTTAAACAGCATAGCTGCAACCTCTTTCTCTTTCCTAATTTCCTCCTCTCTCGTCTCTCCCTCTCTATTTCTTGGCCCCTCTCCCCTAAACCCCTTGCTTCCTCTTCTCCTCTTCTCTATCGTTCCCTTCCTCTGTCTCTTCTTCCCTCTTCCATCTACCCATTCTCTCCTCCCTCCCACTACACCTTCTCTCTCCCCCATCATTTATTTTTAAATATACATGGAGAATTTATCTATATGAATCTGAAGCCTGAACTTAGATCTTTCCAGTGGGTGGTACAGAAAGTAGAGAGAGAAGGAGGGAGTCAGCTCCAGAAAATGGAGTCAATTCAGATGGTGTGGCACAGAAAGTGTGGTGACAAGGGACAAGAGGGCAGCCAGGCAAAAACTGGCATTAAAGAGATCTCACATGAGATTGTAGATTGCCCCCAAAGCTGGCTGGGACAAGATGACCAAACTGGGGTAGACAATGATTGGAGATCTGCAAGGGTTCTGAACTCAGGGAGGCAGTTTTAAGGAGGGAGGTAGAACCTAAGCCACTTATTTGTCTAGAGTTTGCCACACTTATTGTGGCTTAATTGACAAAAGCAATCAGAATTCTAGACTTGCAGGTCTGGGGAAATAACCCAGGTAGAGCCTCTCTCTGACAAAAGGGAACAGAACATTGGAAGAGAAATTTCCTTAAAAAGAAATCAATAAAATATCTTGGTTACAGGAGCAAGAAAAGAGTCAAATTCCCAAAGCAGTCCACTCAGGCAGAGCAGGACAAGCCTGGGTTGCTGATNAAATAACCCAGGTAGAGCCTCTCTCTGACAAAAGGGAACAGAACATTGGAAGAGAAATTTCCTTAAAAAGAAATCAATAAAATATCTTGGTTACAGGAGCAAGAAAAGAGTCAAATTCCCAAAGCAGTCCACTCAGGCAGAGCAGGACAAGCCTGGGTTGCTGATCCAGTCCATCTTTAAAATAACTCAAAAAGGATCAGGTTGGTTCTAGAAACTAGAGAAGGGATGGTTGTTGTTGTTCAGTCACTAGGGCATGCCTGACTCTTTGCAACCCCATCGACTATAGAACACCAGGCTCCTCTGTCCTCCACTTTATGCCAGAGTTTGCTCAAATTCATGTCCATTGAGTCCGTGATGCTATCTAACCCTCTCTTCCTCTGCCGCCCTCTTCTCCTTTTGCCTTCAATCTTACCCAGCGACAGCATCAGGATCTTTTCCAATGAGTTGGCTTTTCTAGCCTCCAAATAAGGGTGCAGTAGCTGTGGGTCATTCCATCATCAACTAGAGGTAGAATCAGTGTTCTTAATGCTATGATTGCAGATGACTGCCAGATCTGCTTGGGTTTGAATGCCAAGTATCTGACTTAGGATGTGAGGGACCTTGGGAAAGTACTTTAACCTCTCTTTGCCTCAGTTTCTTATCTTTAAAGTGGAGGGAAACAGTATCAGTACAAGATGCTATTAAGAGAATTAAATGAATAGAACCTGTAACACAGCATTTGTTATAATAAATGAATGAACAAGATAACTTTTCTCCATATTCACATGTTTTCAACCAAAAGAATGTTTAAGGTCCTTCTATTTAACCAATTAAACTGAACTAAAACTAATATAATCATTAGTTTTTCAGGGAAAATGATCCATTTTTCATTCACCAAGCTTAGACCACGTAAACTTGGTCTCAAACTGAACCAACACAATAAAGCTTCAATATGAGGGTTGCTCTATCTGTGTTCACATCTTGGGAACTACACCAACATTGTTTTCATCACTTTGACTTGATGAAAAGTCTCCCCACCTCTTGCTCTGACCCCAGGAGGCAGCATAGTTTGACAGTTAAGAGGGCAGGCTGTAGAGTTAGACATAACTGGATTAAAATGCGTCAGTTCTTCCCCTTTTTAGGTTGGCGAAGATGCCTATCTTTTCTGAGCTTTCGTTTTCTCATTTGTATGTGAGGA
This sequence comes from Neotragus moschatus, assembly GCA_006410615.1. Lineage (NCBI taxonomy): Eukaryota > Metazoa > Chordata > Mammalia > Artiodactyla > Bovidae > Neotragus > Neotragus moschatus. Next base: position 165,528 of record SJYA01000080.1, on the reverse strand, counting down.
TAACAATACCTACATCACAGAATTGTTGTGAGGATTAGATGAGATTTTGCATCCAAAGGACTTAACACAGTGACCGCCCGCAGTAAATGTTTCAAACCTTTTCAGCCTAAAATCATAGATCATAATCCAGTTGAATCTATCTTCTCAAATGTCTCCTAGCTCTGTCCCCTCTGCTTCTTCCTTCCACACACCCTAGAGTCTCTGTCAGGAGTGTGTGTGTGTATCTCTCGACTGGACTATGGACTCCTTGGCAGAGGCAGGGACTTTTTGCCTGGATGCCCTCTTGTCACTCATCACCATGTTTTCTGTGCCATACCATCTATCTCACCTTACTTCAGATGTTCATAATAAATATTCAGCAAGTATTTGTTAAACAGACTCTGCAGAACTTGATTTTCTCCCTGTACTTGGCGTAATAAATGAAAAAAAAGAGGCTAATAACCTCCAGGTTCTGAAGGGCTGTGATAATTCCTCGTGGACGTTTGATGCAGACCAAATGGCTCAGTAATTCTGTCAGTCCAAGTCACCCACACAAGGACTCCAAGCTAACACGGAGCCTGAAAACCCTTCCTACAGAAAAGTCTTCTTCTTAGACAACACGTAGCAATATCTGTCTACAGGGGACAGAACAGAGTAAGAGGCTGAGAACCGGAAAGAAAAAGCCAAAGCCACAAAAGAAAACTCTCAGCTTCAAATATTTGAGTGTACGTATTTGTGTCACTGCTTATCACATTTTCAAACACAGTACCAATTAAGTCTGGCAGTTTAATTGACAACTGGTGAAAAACACCATATTGTTACTCAGTTAAGTCTCACTGATCTTGCTATTGGATCTCTTTTTTCTGATGCCAGTAATTTGTCAGCTTCATTACTGACAATGTAAACTGCTCAGACTCCTATGAGAGACATTTTGGGGAGGCAAGGACATAACATTATTGTCCAGACTGACACAGTTCAAAAAAAAAAAGAAAACAATTGAAAACCAGGTTCTTAATTGAGAACCAGGAATAATACAGTCCATAAAATAAGTCACCGCTATTTATAAGGCAAAGCTGAACACACAAATGGTAGTGTTGAAAAGAGGGAATTATTACAGCTTTGATTTTTTTAAGCTGTTGGATTTCATCAGTTTAACTGAATTAATTGGTCCACCCGGTATGTGATTAACAGCATATACAGAAATTAAGGAGACATATCATATAGGTGGCCTTATTCATTAAAATGGAGAAGAAAATGGCAATCCACTCCAGTATGCTTGCCTGGAAAATCCCACAGACAGATGAGCCCGGTGTGTTACAGTTCACGGGGTCACAAAGAGTCGGATCCAACTTAGCGACTAAACAACAATTCATGAAAACATAAAAGAAAATTCTGTTCAAAATGAACAGTTTTTTTGGCTTTTCCAGTGCTTGAAATTCCACCATTATTTTCAACCTGTAGAACTTTTCTGACCAAAAAAGGTAACCATCAACTAATCAGGAACTGGGCAAGTTTTAAAAAATAAAATTGTTAGGTAGAAGAGACCAGGTTAGAAAGGGTATGAGAATGGGGTTGTGGGTTTTAGAAAGTGAAAACGTGGTGGTCTCTCAGCTCAGGTCAACAGCCTCGCGTCAATGACTGGGAGACAGAGGTGGAAAGACAGCTCTGTCCATTCAGCCAGCAAAAAGCTGACCAACTGATTGATCACTTCCTGCCTGCTGCTCCTGCTACTGAGCTTTCATCACTTTTCTCCAAGACTACCCCTCCACACAAAAGTCTACATTTCTTCTAAAATTTTGTCTGATCGTTTTAATCGCCTGATTTAAAATTTTTCGTGGGCTCACACTTCACCCTAAAATTAGCCCCACATTCGTTAAGCTCAAATTTCCTGTCTTAAAGGCTTCATCCTCCAGGCCACCTCCCCATAAACCCCATGTATCTAAACACACCACTTCTTTCCAAAGTTCTGAGTTTGGGCCCTTGTGCCTCTTTCCAAAAGGAATTTTCTTCTCTGTCTTTTCTGTTAGGTGTTCTCCCAAGCACGTTTCAAGGAAGGGATTAAAAATTACTTTTTTGGAGATGTGTTGATTTACATCATATTTGAGATTTCACATATAAGTGATATCACGTGGTATTTGTCTTTCTGACTCTGACTTACTTCGCTTAGTATGACAATCTTTAGGTCTATTCACATCAGTGCAAATCCACATATTTATGAAACAAAAACAGATTCACAGATATAGAAAAAAGAACTGTGCTTGCCAAGGTGGGACAAGGAATGAAAGGGAGGAATGGGTGTTTTGCATTAGCAAAGGCAAACTATAATATATAGGATGGGTAAATAGCAAGGTCCTACTGTAGAGCACTTCCCTGGGCTTCCCTGGTAGCTCAGACGGTAAAGAGTCTGCCTACAACGTGGGAGACCCGGGTTCGATCCTTGGGTCAGGAAGATACCCTGGAGGAGGAAACGGCAACTCACTCCAGTATTCATGCCTGGAAAATCCCATGGACCGAGGAGCCTGGTGGGCTACATACAATCCATGGGGTCGCAGAGTCGGACGTGACTGAGCCACTTCACTTTACTTCACTGTATAGCACAGGGAACTATATTCAATATCATGTGACAAACCATAAATGAAAAGAATGTGAAAAAGAAAACACACACGTATGTATAACTGAGTCAATGTTTTACATCCCTAAAATAGTTTTTAAAACGTCAGTCTTTCAGTAAAGCTTCACTGGCTCTCACTCAGCCAGAATTAATCACTCCTTCCTGTGTGATTGTACAAAACCGAATTCCTACTATGTGACTGTCTCATTGAAAAAACAGTGGCTGTCTGTCTCTTCATTTATGTTAGACTGTGAGGGCAGAGACTATGTGTTTCAGAGGCAATGAGATATTTTCAGGAAAATAATTAATTTCCCTTCTGAGCACATAGAAGGACCATATCTCCCAATTATAATATGTGCAGATGTGGCCTGAAGCAACCTATAGTCAATGCAATGGGGACAAAAGTGATGTAAACCACTTCCCACTGACCCCTAACATTTAATTCATGATTTGCTTTTCTCTCTCTCTCTCTCTCTCTTGCCAATTGCTCAGCTACAAGTTGAAGATTCCAAGAAGCTGCTGGGTTGAAGGCCTCTGGATCTGAATTGCCACCTGGAGGAAAGCCATCTCACTGCACATTGGCACCAGAATTCTCCTGCGCAAGTAAATCTTTACGGTGTTAAGATACTGGGATTAGGGGTATTGCAGCAACCAGCCTTACTTACTCTGAATAAGTCGTGTCTGATGATNTGAAGGCTTCTGGATCTGAATTGCCACCTGGAGGAAAGCCATCTCACTGCACATTGGCACCAGAATTCTCCTGCGCAAGTAAATCTTTACGGTGTTAAGATACTGGGATTAGGGGTATTGCAGCAACCAGCCTTACTTACTCTGAATAAGTCGTGTCTGATGATGCCTTCACGATGCCTTCACTCCCCTTGGAACCTAGAGCTGTCCGCTCCTCTGGGTCTGCCTGATCCGGCTCTGCCGTCACTTCCCTTCCTTTTAGACTGAATCCCTTGGTCAACCATTTAGTAATGTTATTACCGTCACCCTAGATTTTCTTCTCAGGTCTTCCTTTATGAACTACAGCTAGTACTAGTGGTACTTATAATAGTAGGAGCAGTAGCAGTTGTTGATATTCTTTAGGAGCACATAATGCTTTGCAGATTAAACATTTTTACCTTCCTTATCTTACTTTGATCTTGGTCTCTCCTTGTTTCTATCTTACCTCAAAGTGCTTCCTACCTGCTATACCCATTCCTGAGTCTGAACTGATGCCACAGAGAAAGTCACAATCTAGTCTCTGGCTCTCACACACATTAGTGCTATTTCCTCACTGCTAGTGAGCATAACACTTAGTCATCTCTTTCACTCTTTGTTTAGGTCTCCATATACAGCTTCTTAAAAGTGTTTATTAAGACTTTATTTTTTAGAAGCAGTTGTAGCTTCTCAGCAAAACTGAAAGTACAGAGATTTCCCACTTTCCCCTTGCCCCTACAAGTGCATCGCTCCCCCCATTATCAATATCCCCTTCCAGAGGGATACATTTGTTACAACTGATGCATTATAATCACTTGAAGTCCAGAGTTTACCTTAGGGTTCACTCCTGGGTGCTGTACGTCTTACAGATTTGCATAAATGTATAGTGACATGTATCCTTCATACTATCAGAATATTTCTATTATACTATTAGAATATTTTCTTGCCCTAAAAATCCTCCTTATTCTGCCAATTTATCTCCTCTCCTCAGCCCCTGGCAACCACTGATTTTCTTACTGTCTCCACAGTTTTACCTTTTGCAGAATGTCATATGGTTAGAATCATACAGTAAGCAGGCTTTTCAGATCAGCTTTCACTCTTCATCGCTGTTCATCCATTTTATTTTCCTACTCTCCTCAAAAACTTCACCCCTTATTTCCACAGTTAATCCCTCCCATTTTTACTTGATCTCTCCTTCCAATAACTATTTTTTCTCTCTCATTTCTCTTAGAAAGCCATACGGTCAAAAATTCTTTCTTATCTCTCATCATGCCTCTTTTATCATTATGCTTCAAGGCAGCCTGCATTTCACACATACCAAAATTCTTGGTTTCCCAAATGCAGCTCATATACCTTTATATGATGTTTTCTTTTTTCTGAAGTGCCCGTTCCCCAGTTCCCAATCTGGCAAACGCTTTTCTGTCCTTCAAAGAGCAAATCAAATATCATCCCCTTTATGAAGTCTTCTCTGATATGCCCAAGCAGAAATAGTGGCCCCTCCTCTGTCTCCCCTAGCACCTCGGCTATAACTATATTATATCTCATTGCATTATTAGGTCATGCGAGTGGTGGAGAGTCCACCTGCAGTGCAGGAGACCTGAGTCAGGAAGATCCCCTGTAGTAGGAAATGGCACCGCACTCCAGTATTCTTGCCTGGAAAACTCCATGGTCAGAGGAGCCTAGAGGGCTACAGTCCAGGCAGCCACAAAGAGTCAGACACGACCGAGTGACTGAGCATTCATTCATTCATTCATTTGTGGCCCTCTCTACCTCCTGGACTGTTAGCATTTCTGAGGGCAGGACTGTGTCTGATGACTTTCTTTATTTTCAGCACTAGGAACTATGCCTCACACAAGCAGTTCTTTAAGTCAGGAAAGCAGGCAATTGTATCTGCTCCTTGGAGGAATGGTTCAAGCATCCTAAGTATTATTAGCAACTCAAGACCCATGGCATTTCCAGTTCAACTGAATTTAAGCAAACTCTGGGAGTTGGTGAAAGACAAAGAAGCCCGGCTTGCTACAGTCCCTGGGGTCGCAAAGAGCCAGACACGACTGAGTGAGTGAACAACAGGACCCAGGGCAAGTGGGACTGAAGTAAAGANGATGACTTTCTTTAGTTTCAGCACTAGGAACTATGCCTCACACAAGCAGTTCTTTAAGTCAGGAAAGCAGGCAATTGTATCTGCTCCTTGGAGGAATGGTTCAAGCATCCTAAGTATTATTAGCAACTCAAGACCCATGGCATTTCCAGTTCAACTGAATTTAAGCAAACTCTGGGAGTTGGTGAAAGACAAAGAAGCCCGGCTTGCTACAGTCCCTGGGGTCGCAAAGAGCCAGACACGACTGAGTGAGTGAACAACAGGACCCAGGGCAAGTGGGACTGAAGTAAAGAAAGGAGTCTATCTTTGTATGGGACAGTAAGATTGACTCTATTTTGTAACAACAAATTATAAACTTAATGTGGCTGTGAGGCTGTGTCCTTTGAGGTGATGGTCAATCAGGTGTGGCCATAAAAGGGGACACAAAGAAGCAGAACATTTTGTACTCACAGGTCCTGGAGAGACAGAGTCACCACACACCATGAGGGGCCATGTGGACAGAATGCCAAGGGAGCTGACTCAACCAAGCAGGTGTGGGGGCAAGGAAAAGTGAGGACCTGTGGGCAAGCACCTTTACTGGGGACTGGGGTGGAATACAGAAGAAGAAGGATACTTCACTGATGCATTTGAAAGTCACTAGGTTACAGTCAGTGGAGGGAAGGAGGTGGAACTTGTGGCACATTGATGCATCTGGTCACCTGGGCAGGGTATTCACAGTCTATTTGCAAGGATGTTGAGGCAATAGAAAAGAAAAGGGAAAAATAGTATAAAGTTTTAGAAATTCACAATAAATTGAGTATCTTAGATATGTTTTAAATGGTCTCAGAAAGCAGAACTATAACAAATAGACAAAAGTCACAAGGAGACAGACGGGCACTCGAGATTAAGAAAGGTCTTTCTAGCCATCAGAGATGTGAAAAATGGAAGAGGTTACCTTGGAAGGCAGTGAACCTCATTACTGAAGGCATTCAAGCAGAGGCCAGATGGTTTGTGTGGGAAAATTGCTACATAAATTCACACAGCCTACAGGACCCATGTGGAGCTGTGTGGGATTCTCCTTGGTGCAGATCAAGTCAAGGCCCACCTTGTTTGGGGAAGGCTTGCACAAGATGAACAATCAAAGATCAAGCTACATGGAATTTTATGATCCTTCTTTCTAGAGTTTTTCTTCATATTTTTAGTATAATAAGATATTCCAGATTTTAAAAATTCTGAAGTCAAATATATTTGGGAACTACTTCATATATCACCCTATTGATGATTTAAAAAAAAAAAAAAAACACCTTGAGAATTCCTGAAATAAGGGAGCCATGCCACTTGGCTTATCTCAGAATTTCCCAAAAGTTCTGTTCACAAGATTTTTTATTGTGTAATATACCTGTGAATAGAAGGGGAAAAGGTGAAAGCAATGACAGATTTCCTCTTCTTGGGCTCTAAAATCACTGCAGATGGTGACGACAGCCTTGAAATTAGAAGATGATTGCTTCTTGGCAGGAAGCTATGACAAAGCTAGACAGTGTGTTAAAAAGCAAAGACATCTACTTTGTCAACAAAGCTCCATACAGTCAAGGCTATGGTCTCTCCAGTAGTAACATATGGTTGTGAGAGCTGGACCATAAAGAAGGTAGAACACCGAAGAAGGATGCTTTCAAAATTGTGTTGTTGGAGAAGACTTTCAAGAGTCCCTTCAACAGCAAGGAAATCCAACCAGTCAATCCTCAGGGAAATCAGTCCTGAATACTCACTGGAAGGACTGATGAAGAAGTGGAAGCTCCAATAGTTTGATCACTTGATGCAAACAACTGACTCATTAGAAAAGACTCTGATGCTGGGAAAGATTGAAAGCAGAAGGAAAAGAGGGCAACAGAGGATGAGATGGTTGGATGGCATCTTGGGCAAACTCCAGGAGACTGTGAGGGACAGGGAGGCCTGATGTGCCACAGTCCATGGGGTTGTGAAGAGTTGGACATGACTGGGTGACTGAGCAACATACCTATGAATGTTTCAGAGAAGAGTTCTATCTAATTCTGCTTTCACCTGGGTAAAAATGTCTTTCTCTGGAGAGAGGCAGATACAGCATTTTCTCCTTTGCTGATTTCAAATCATACAAGTCTAAAATATACAAGAAGGCTATAGGCATAGTAGGGGATTCTTACCCCCCAAGGGAAAAAAAGCTATTTACCAAACTCACATGCCTTTTCTTATTTAAAAATGATCCCACCCTTTAAGAAAGATGTTAGTATTCTTTTTACATAGGGGGAACCAGATGCAGCCAGCAAGAAGATGCAGGATTCCAAAATATGTGATATTCCATTTCTGAACTCAGCTGGGATTGAGCTGGGAGGCCAGAAATGAAAGAATTCAACTAAGAGACTGTCAAGACTATGACTAGCTTCATGGTCCATGATTCTTGATTTCATTATTTGAGAATGAACAGTCTCCAGAAGCATAAATGTCACCTTGATAATAACTACTGGTGCCCATTAAATCCAGAAATTTATTTTTTCATAGTTGCCAGAAAAATGAGAATGCAGGCAAATATGATCATTACTCATAGGCAGTATGAAGATCAATAACCCATTACTTCTGTCAGCTATATCCCTAGACTGAGCCACCTTCTAAAGCAGAGGCTGATAAGTTACCTGCTAGGTGTGAGTCAGGACCTATATAAATAAAGTGAAGTCACTCAGTTGCGTCTGATTCTTTGTGACCCCATGGACTGTAGCTTACCAAGCTCCTCCGTCCATGGGATTTTCCAGGCAAGAATACTGGAGTGGGTTGCCATTTCCTTCTCCAGGAGATCTTCTCAACCCAGGGACTGAGCCCATGTCTCCCTCATTATAGGCGGACACTTTAAATGAATTAGATACCCCATGGACACTGGGCCAGACAGCAAACGATGGTAAAGTTTTGATCTTTTTACTGTCAAAAACATCTCAATGGGCTCACACTTTGCTACAAAACTACTAATTAAGTAAAAATCAGATTTTGTTTTCATCAATGACCAGTTAGAACTGAGACAAGAACTGCCAGTTAAAACTTGAAACCAGCATCTGCCTAGATAATGTCACTGTTAATTTGATGTAACTCCAGTCATAATCAAAGAAATCTGATATTTCAGAGGCTTTTCCCTTTTCGTTTCAGGTAATGGTCCAGCTTCTCTGGGGCTATTTAAAATACAGAAAGTCGTTTGAAGTTATGGCAAGGATGGGTTGCAGAGTCTCTAAGACTTGTTTCATATATTTTACGTAGGCTTATTGATATAATTCTCTTTCATGGTTTTGAAATGGAAAGAGTCAATTAAGCAAACAATCAAGAAGGACAATAGCCCGGGAGCCCTGTTACAGCCTTCACGGTCTTGTAAGGGTCTAAAAACTCAGTAGAAAACTAGCCTAGGTCTATCTCAAAGAACTCTTCAGACTCAAAAATGCTGAGAAAAAATCCTATGGCTTTATGTTCTGTTTTGTTTTCAGGGAGCAATGATTGCCCCCCCACCAGTCTGATCTCCATTAGCTGTTGGAACAATTCTGCAAGGCCTTTTAATACTCCTGCTAATGAGGCATCCTTAGGTCCTTGCATTAGGTTCATTCAGTGTCTTGCTGAGAAGGCAGAGTGGTAACAAAATTAAAAAAAATAAATAAAAAGTCTTCTCATTGCCATAACACAAATCATACCCAGAAGCAAAAGAGGGGTGGGGGAATCTCTAAAAACTCCACATCCTGCTACCTAAACATTTAAATAATTAGTTTCCTGAAGATTGCCTGCTAGACTTGTAAACAGCTACGAAAGTCTTAATTTTTATTTTACAGCTTATTTCTGAACTCACGGCAGATAGCCTACAGGTTGGCCATTCATTGTGTATCTTTTATTTATTTTCTTTGTTTGGAGGACAGGGTATTAAGGAAAAGGAAAACAGAGAAACTAACTTTAGCATCCTTCTTCCACTAAGTTCTCCTTAATGTTCTCTATAGCAAAGGAAAAATCTCCAGGAGTGGGTGTCTTTACGCCAGCCTCTTCCTTGTAAAACTCTCACTTAAGATGCTACTTTTCACTGCTTCTTTTAATGATCATATTATTTTGATTTTATTAGTTTGGCTTCTTTCTAACTTCCACTAATGGATGAGTTAACACATGACTCACACTTACTTATCTTGATGTTTGGGAATGCAGAGATGCTTTTAAAAATTTTCCATCTGTATGAGCATGGAGACCACTTAGCACTGAAGGCCATATTTGAGTATCCATAAGAGAAAGCTCCTACTCTGAGCAAACCAGTAATACTGGTAAATTGATAGCACTTTTGCCTTCCTAGGAGTCTAAAGGACACTGAGCAGAGGGGTTGCATTCTCTGTTTAAACTATTCTCCTGCGTACGGTGTTTGGGTGTCTGGTAATGGTTGGCTGTAGCCAGAGAAGTATGATAGGCCAAATGATTTCTTAAAGATGTGATATTAAAAGTAACTGAAAACATATATCCATTAAGGACAAGGGTAGGAAAGTTGGAAAGAAGTTTGATTTGAACTTTTTAAAACATATATTATGTGCCAAAGTTGGTGCTGGGGTGCTAGGGATAAACANTTGAATTCCCATCTGGAGTGTGGAGGTTCGCCATGTCTACTTACTTGCCCTGGCTTCTAAGACTCACTCAAGAGGGAGCCCAAGGCGGGGCACCCTCTGCTATTCAAGTAGGCACCGGTGGCCTACATAGGTGGTGCAAACTCCTTGTCTTGGGGTTTTATTTGTTTTCTGTGTAAACCAAGTTAATCAACCTCTTTTCTCCACTTATTTTCCTACTACACTATTTCTTTCTAATCTCTCTCCATATCTGTAGTTAAGCAATTAATTCCTCAGATGCCAGTATTGTCCCTGCTTCGAATTCCCTGGATCCACCGGGGCTGAACCCCAGCAGTGAGTGATCACACCATCGTGATTATCTTGGTCATGAAGATCTTTCTTGTATAGTTCTTCTGTGTATTCTTGCCACCTCTTCTTAATATCTTCTGCTTCTGTTAGGTCCATACCATTTCTGTCCTTTATCGAGCCCATCTTTGCATGAAATGTTACCTTAGTGTCTCTAATTTTCTTTAAGAGATCTCTAGTCTTTCCCATTCTGTTCTTTTCCTCTATTTCTTAGTATTGATTGCTGAGGAACTTTCTTCTCTCTCCTTGCTATTCTTTGGAACTCTGCATTCATATGCTTGTATCTTTCCTTTTCTCTTTTGCTCTTTGCCTCTCTTCTTTTCACAGCTATTTTAAGGCCTCCTCAGACAGCCATTTTGCTTTTTTGCATTTCTTTTCCATGGAGATGGTCTTGATCCCTGTCTCCTGTACAATGTCACGAACCTCATTCCATAGTTCATTAGGCACTCTATCAGATCTAGTCCCTTGAATCTATTTCTCACTTCCACTGTATAATCATAAGGTATCTTATTCAGGTCATACCTGAATGGTCTAGTGGTTTTCCCTACTTTCTTCAATTTAAGTCTGAGTTTGGCAATAAGGAGTTCATGATACGAGCCACAGTCCACTCCTGGTCTTGTTTTTGTTGACTGTATAGAGCTTCTCCATCTTTGGCTACAAAGAATATAATCAATCTGATTTCGATGTTGCCTATCTGGTGATGTCCATGTGTAGAGTCTTCTCTTGTGTTGTTGGAAGAGGGTGTTTGCTATGACCAGTGCATTCTCTTGGCAAAACGCTATTAGTCTTTGCCTTTGACTGTGTGGATCATAAGAAACTGTGGAAAATTCTGAGAAAGATGGGAATACCAGACCACTTGACCTGCCTTTTGAGAAACCTATATGCAGGCCAGTAAGCAACAGTTAGAACTGGACATGGAACAACTGACTGGTTCCAAATAGGAAAAGGAGTACGTCAAGGCCGTATATTGTCACCCTGTTTATTTAACTTGTATGCAGAGTCCATTATGGGAAATGCTGGGCTGGAAGAAGCACAAGCTGGAATCAAGATTGCCAGGAGAGATATCAATAATCTCAGCTATACAGATGACACCACCTTTACNAAAGGAGTACGTCAAGGCCGTATATTGTCACCCTGTTTATTTAACTTGTATGCAGAGTCCATTATGGGAAATGCTGGGCTGGAAGAAGCACAAGCTGGAATCAAGATTGCCAGGAGAGATATCAATAATCTCAGCTATACAGATGACACCACCTTTACGCAGAAAGTGAAGAGGAACTAAAAAGCCTCTTGATGAAAGTGAAAGAGGAGAGTGGAAAAGTGGCTTAAAGCTCAATATTTGGAAAACTAATAGATGGGGAAACAATGGAAATGGTGTCAGACTTTATTTTTTTGGGCTCCGAAATCACTGTAGATGGTGATTTCAGCCATGAAATTAAAAGATGCTTACTCCTTGAAAAGAAAGATATGACCAACCTAGATAACATATTCAAAAGCAGAGACATTACTTTGTCAACAAAGGTCTGTCTAGTCAAGGCTATGGTGTTTCCAGTGGTTATGTATGGATGTGAGAGTTGGGCTGTGAAGAAAGCTGAGCACCAATGAATTGATGCTTTTGAACTGTGGTGTTGGAGAAGACTCTTGAGAGTCCCTTGGACTGCAAGGAGGTCCAACCAGTCCATCCTAAAGGAGATCAGTCCTGGGTGTTCTTTGGAAGAACTGATACTAAAGCTGAAACTCCAGTACTTTGGCCACCTCATGTGAAGAGCTGGCCAATTGGAAAATACTCTGATGCTGGGAGGGATTGGGGGCAGGAGGAGAACAGGAGGACAAAGGATGAGATGGTTGGTTGGCATCACCGACTAGATGGACATGAGTGTGAGTGAACTCCGGGAGTTGGTGATAGACTGGGAGGCCTAGAGTGCTGCGATCATGGGGTCGCAAGGAGTCGGAGATGACCAAGCGACTGAAACGAACTGAACTACATATCCCCTAAAAAAGATTTTACCTGTAAAAAAAAATTTTATGAGCCAAAGTCTAGTGCAAATAACATTTTCATGAAAACTCAGAATTTATTCCTCCTCTCCATTGGAATTTACATATATACACACATTTCTTCAGTATCAGATTTTCAAAATATATCAAGTTACAACATGTGCTAGCTTATTTTTAAGCTTTTTATTTTGTTTTGGGGTAGCCAATTAACAATGTTGTAATAGTTTCAGGTCAACAACGGAGGGACTCAACCATACATATGTATGTGTGCTCAGTTGTGTTTGATTTTTTTTTGTTGCCCTATGGGCTGTAGCCCACCAGGCTCCTCTGTCCATCGCATTTTCCATGTAAGAATACTGGAGCAGGCTGTCCTTTCCTCCTCCAGGGCACCTTCCCAACCCAGGGATCCAACTCAAGTTTCTTGCATCTCCTGAAATGTCAGGTGGATTCTTTACCATTAGTGCCACTTGGGAAGCCTCTACATGTACATGTATCTATTCTTCCCCAAACTCTCCTCCCATTCAGGTTGCCACATAACATTGAGCAGAGTTCCAAGTGCTATAGAGCAGGTTCTTGTTGGTTATCCATTTTAAATATAGCAGTGTTGTACTAGGTTTTTGTGTGTTTACTCAAATGCCATGCTAAATCTCTGACTAACCTTGAGAACTCATTCCAGAAAATCTGCTTTATAGGAGTAAAGCTATCTTGTCCTGAAGATTGCTCTATTTCATTAGTTAAAAGACTCATTCATAAGGTGTTGGGGACACAGATGAATGAGACGGTCTCACTCTGTCTTATTTTAATTATAAGACTGGGAAACCACACAGGAACACATATGGTATTGGAATGTTAATAAATACTTCAAACATGCTCAGTGGGCTAAGGAAGCATACAGAGGACTATGCCTGACCATCTGGAGGGGAGCTGGAGATCTGGTTGGGAAAGTCTCCTCAGGATAGACTCACCTGGGCTCACCATGCGGGGTGGAGGGTGAAGGGGAACAGAGGCACTGGAGACAGAAATCAGACGTGTCTATTAGAGCCCTCCTGTTTGGTTATAAATACAAATAACAGAGAAAGGGCTAGTTTTACAATGAAGAACAAAATTTTCAAAGACAAAATAAACTGAGTCTCAGAAATGAACTAGAACCAAGGCATTGGAGGCCACAGGAGTCTCTTCACACTGACTTAACCTTCTCTCTCGCTGCAGACTGACCTCATCTGGTTCCCAGACCACACAGTAAAACACGGTCACCTGGAGCTCCCAGGCTTACATTTTTTCTGTTTGATAGCCACATAACACATTACCTCGATACTTAGTGGTTTAAAACAGTAGGCTTTTATTATTTTATAGCTTCTGCATGTCAGAAATCCTGGCTGACTTAGCTGGGTCAGAGTCCCATTTTAAAATATACCTTCTGAAAACCCAGTCAGCAGAAGGGGAAGCTTTCAGGGAAAGGGGCTGAATTGGTCATCTCAATTGAATGGGGTCTCTCACTGGCTCCTCAACACACACACATCCCTGACCTCCCTGCTCTGTATCTGCTGTATATATTAGGATTTTAAAAACACTTCTGTTTGAATGAAGCTTTGAAAACTTACACGTGATGAAATTGAGGCCCCCAAAGAGGCAAGACTTGTTCAGGATCACAGAGCAGGTTAGTAGCAGAGCAGGGCAGAAGGTAGGCGTTAGTGGAATATCAGTATTTCACGCTGGTGTCCAGAGATGATGCCTAGGGCCTTAGGAGTGGTTTTCAAGGAGGACCATTGAAGTCATGTAATTGGGGTTTAAAAGGAAGATTGGGGAGGATGAAGTGCTGAAAGAATGAGTACCTGACTTTGTTAGAGGGAAACAATGGGATGATGATGCCGAGATTGGCAAGCTGGGTCAAGGTGAAGACCTGTTTGGAGTGAATGAGACCTACAGTATTTTCTGGTTGAAGGACCAGATGGGAAGGAAATTTCATATTTGAAGGAGCAGTGAGCCAGAAAGAGTGGATGAAACCATGTGCGTGGAGAGAGCTGGAGAGGTGGGAGGGTGGGGACCACATGGAAAGAGACATGGGGCACTTCTTCATCAAAAGGTAAAGAAGAGGAGAAAGGAATGGAGAAGAGCTCAGAGCAGCATTTCTGGGGAGGCACAGGAAGATGAGGAGCCTCAGCGGGGAGGCTCACTCCGCACAGGCTGAGAGACAAGCAGACTCCAGGGAGACTGAGGGAAATGGGGCCGACCTTGAGACTCAGGAGCGGGAGGAGAACTTGCACAGGTGCTGTGGGGAAGCAACTGGGCACAAAGGAGCAGGAAACAAAGGCTGGGGAGGAGCGGTGAGGTCTCAGTTGAGGTCGGACAACGGGAGTTTGCAGCAGGCTTACTTATGTGAGTCCATGTCCCAGGACTTCTCTGACTGCCTAGAAACCAGCATCCCAGCCCAGCCCTGTGGGATCTCGGGGATACCTAGAACTTTACTGCTGCTTTCGCTTAGAACTGGGGAACTGAGAAATTAGTTAATGGTGGCCAAATGGACATTATAAAGATGAGGACCAGACATATTTCCTCCTCACTAAAGACAAAATGTAAGGCTTAAGAAAGAGGATTCAATAGAACAGAAGAAATATTTTCCAGCTAGACTCAAGAAGACAAATTCCTTCCCTATAATAACTTTGTTCTGTGGGACAACAATTAGGTTACAGAATGACATATTTAATTCCTCAATCGGTTATTTCTTTTATGTGCTTAAGACTAATGAGCTTAAACTTCAGCTTGAGCTATTTAAGAAAATGTCAAAGAACACATTTGTGGGGCTGTTAAAAAGCTGGATGGCGTAATGGTTATGATCGCCGGCTTTGGAGCCGTGCTGTCTGGATTTGAATCTTGCCTGTGCTGCTTAGTGGTTGCGTGACTCTGGGTGAGTTACTGCCCTTTCATGTTTCTTTCTTTCTTTTTTTTTTTTTCCCATCTCTAAAAAGTGATGACAACAGTACCTGCCTCATTGGTTGTTGCAAAAAGCCCTTAGCATGATAACAATACAGCCTTCAATAAATACTAATTAACTATTATCATTTAAAAAAAATCAGATTGCTTAGTGAACTTCCTAGGAGCCCTGGCTCTCAGAGTAGGGAACTTCTGAGACTACTTGATTTTTAAACTGTGCTCTTCAGAGCCCAAGGGTGAATAAGAGACGTTTCTGGGAAAACAAGGGGGAGGAACTTCTATGGGTCCAGTCCATTCCCCCACTTCCATAAGAACAGCTCTACCTTGATCAGTTTCACATATTTGGTAGACTTCTGCCTATACCTCAAAAGGAGATTTCAGTATTGAGACAGAAACCTGAAATAACTTTACAGATGAGGAAACTGATGTTCAGAAGCGGAAACGACTCACCCAAGGTCAAATGCTGAATTGTCAGTAGAGCAAGATCCAGCGCCCAGGCCTGCTGCCTCTGGTCCAGGGTGTCTCTACTGCACCTCTTTACCTGCAGTTCCAGCCCCATCCCAAACAGGCCTAAGATTTTTTCTCCCCCGCAGGACCTAGCCCAATCACATTTCCTCTGGAAAACCTTTCCCAGTTGGCTCTTCCCTCCTAGATCTTCCAGTGGTACCTCTTCCTATATAATGTTTTAAATGGCAATCTTGACTGATGTATAAAAGACCTCAGTTTCAAATGAAACCATATTTTATCTATGTTGGACTTCCTGGTGCCAAGCCCAGTGACTGGCATATAGTAGGTGCTGGGCAAATAATGGGTGTGAACAAACATTTTAAATAAAAAAACTGATGCATAAATGTGATGAATAATTAATGTTGCTATTACGATTATGGTGAAGGAGTGGCAGATGTAACAGTTCTTGTCCCAAATGACCTGATTATTGAGTTGGCATAAAGCTTCTGCAAATTTTATTTCTTTTGGGGAATAAAATGTGAGTCCAAAGTGGCACATAGGGTTTAATTTTAATTTGTAACATAAAATGCTTCTGTGGTTGGAGAGGAGGTTTGCAGGGAGGGTGGGAGAGATTGGTTAAGGGCAACCAGTGTCTGCAAGAAGGTTTCAGGAAGACCTGCCGACCTGTGTGCACAGCCAGAGGCCAGCTTCTTTCTCCTGTACAAGGCCTGTCTGCAAGCCCGAAGAACCTTTTTCCTATGAGCACATTCCATGGCTGACTGATTAGGGGAGACCTTTTAATGAAGGCATTAATAAAAGAAGCTCCAGTGCCAGAGGGGTCCTGCGCTAATTAGGATGGTGCCACTCAGGAGAACACCCACACAGACAGCTCTGGGTCTTCTCCGCAGTGGGCATGCAGGGAGCTGCCGGTTGTTGCTACCCCCCCTGCCCTCTCCTCCCCACCTGGGGCCTGTTTGTTAAAATCCGCTTCCTACGCAGTCAGCCCCCTGAGAATGTGTGGGCTTGCCCCGCCCCAGCCAGAACCAGGGGAGGTGGCTCTGTTAAACCTTCTGGGACACCACTATCTTTACAGAAAGCATCACAGCTGTGTATGTTTCCAGAGAAGATGGAGAGAGGGCAGTACAAAGACCTTCCGGCCCCTCAGTTCCCTCAGCTGGGCAGAGAATCTTTGCTTTCCTCTCTTCACTTTGTCCTTTATTTTATAACCTTCCAAAGTGATTGACTATCCCATCTGTATCAGTCAGTGTTTTCCAGCGAATATATAGATACATACACACATATGTGCATATGAAAAACACTGGCTGGTTGATTTATAGACATTGTCTAATGCAACTGTGCATACGTGCTAAGTCACTTCAGTCGTATCCGACTTTCTGGTGACCCTGTGGATTGTAGCCTTCTAGGCTCCTTTGTCCATATGGTTTCTCCAGGCAAGAATACTAGAGGGGGTTGCCATTCTTCTCCAGGGAATCTTCCCGACCCAGGGATTGAACCCACATCTCTTATGTCTCCTACATTGGCAGGCAGATTCTTTACCACTGTGCTACCTGCAACTGTAGGGGAATACACATCCAAAATTTGGAGAGCAAGCCAGCAGGCTGGAAACTCAGGCTGCAGTCTTGGGACAATTTTTTCTTCTTCAGGAAACTTTTGTTTTTTTTTTCCTATAGCCTTTCAGCAGATTGGATGAAGCCAACCCTCACAAGATTAAGGGTAATCTTCCTCTATTTACAGTCAACTAATTGTAGATGCTAATCCAATTTGCAAATTACCTTCACAGCACCACTTAGTGTTTGATTAATAACTGAGTGTTATAGCCTAAACTGAGATGGCACACAAAACTAACCATCACACTGTCTTTATGACATTTGAACTTCCCAGTATTTCTTTAAGCTAAGCAGAAAAGTTAGCATTATCTCCATACAAAAACTGAGGCTTTTCTAGTCGCATCCTGTTTACTTTCACACAGCTTTGTTGTGCAGTAGCTAAGTTGCATCCAACTCTTTGTGACTCCATGGACTGCAGCACTCCAGGCTTCCCTTGTTTAATATTAACGTTAAAATTAAACCACAGTTTCTGGAATCAGTCTTAAGTTCTTAACATGAGATGTTACTGCCTTTCTCACACAGTGTTCATTCATTCACTCAAATAGTTAGACTTTTGGTCCCCACTATGGGCCAGGCACTGACTTGAACAGGATGGACATGGAGTCCTGGCATGACAGAGATGATTCTCTGCTGAGAGAGATGCACACAAAGACACTAAAGACACACACACACACACACACACACAGACACTAAAGACACACACACACACATACAAAGACGCTAAAGATGCACACACACACACATGCGTGTGGGCACACGGAGATGCTCACAGGGTTTAAAAGGCTTCTCTGAAATTATCGATGACCTCTGGAAGAAGCAGGAATTGTCATCCATAATAGAGAAGCATAAGACTGAGAAGACTGTTTGGAAAACGCAGCCGTTTTTTCAAAGACANCTAAAGATGCACACACACACACATGCGTGTGGGCACACGGAGATGCTCACAGGGTTTAAAAGGCTTCTCTGAAATTATCGATGACCTCTGGAAGAAGCAGGAATTGTCATCCATAATAGAGAAGCATAAGACTGAGAAGACTGTTTGGAAAACGCAGCCGTTTTTTCAAAGACAGAGACAAGCTAAATAAATTCAGTATCCATTTACTTTAGAAGAGTCTGAGCCCCATGTCTGTGGAGGAAAGGGGGTGAGTTAGCAGCCAGGGAAGTGTCTTGGTTTTCACCTTTGATGTGAGAGGGGCTGCTGGATGGGAGGCAGGTGGAACCAACATGGGGCGGAAGTAGACTGGAAGCTCGGGGCAGGCTGGCCAAGCAGCAAACCCCCTACCCTGGTCCCTGGTCTACTCCTGGCCTCTATGTGCTAAATTGCATGGGGAAGAATATTCAAAGTTACCTCTCTGGCTGATGAAGACATTTTATTTGGGTCATGAAATCAAAGTATTTTATGTAGCTTTCTGCAAATGCAGAATATATCCCTTCATCCTGTATCTAGGCATCCCTTCCCTCCTACCATCACCAGACCGGAAATGGACGCTCTCCAAACAATATTTGTTGTGTAGGATTTCAGNTCAAAGTTACCTCTCTGGCTGATGAAGACATTTTATTTGGGTCATGAAATCAAAGTATTTTATGTAGCTTTCTGCAAATGCAGAATATATCCCTTCATCCTGTATCTAGGCATCCCTTCCCTCCTACCATCACCAGACCGGAAATGGACGCTCTCCAAACAATATTTGTTGTGTAGGATTTCAGAGTTTACAAATGCTTTCAAATATATTATCCCACCTAATACCTGGAAAAAATGCAATAAAAACACTATGAAATTGCCATTTCACAGAAGAAACTGAGGTTCAGAGAGATGAAATGACTTAGCCAAGGTCTCCAAGCCAGTATTTTTGAGAGCTTTAGACCTAAGAGTATTTCACTTAGCTCTTACTACTCAGTCACCAAAATCAAACATCAGTATTATAGTTTAGGGCTGCTGTAGCAAAGCACCACACACCAGATGGCTTATTGTCTCTCAGTCTAGACACTGGAAGTTCAAGGTCAAGTTCTGAAGGCTGTGAGGAATAACTTGTTCCAGGCTTCTCTCCTAGCCTCTGGTGGTTTGTTGGTATTTTCTGGAATTCTATGACCTGAAGGCACATCACTGTAATCTCACCTTCAAGTTCCCGTGTCCTTCTCCCTGTGTGCGTTTCTGTGTCTGAATTCTCTCTTTTCATAAGGACACTAGCTAGGCACATTGGATTAGGGGCTCAACCTACTCCATGTAGGACTGCATCTTAACTAAGAACACCGGCAAAAATTCTGTTTCCAAATAAAGTCACACTGGGACTTTCTTAAAGTCTGCACTGGGAGAGGCAGAGGACTCCAATTCAAGAACTTAGGAGGGACATGGCACCGTTAAAATTAGCGTCCCTTAAATCTGTCATCTTACCACCCTGTGAAGTGGTAAAGCTGAGATTATCATTCCCATATAATGGATGAAGGTGAGAATCTGCAAGGTAAGGTAAGTTGCCAAGTGGCAAAGTGGCACCCAAGTGGCAAAACTGCCCCTGCCCTCACTCTGCCTCACTACTAGCTTTAAAAGCGGGGCCTTCAAGCTATGCTATGGCACATGGAATTCCCCTGATGTCCTTCCTGTGGAGTTTAGTGAGGGTAGAGCAACGGCTCATGTGATCCTTGAGAAATTGCCGACTGAGAGAAAAACGAATGACTTAATGAAAGTCAGACTATGAAGCACACTTGGAGGGGATTTTCACTTGAAAAGGAAAGAAAAATAGTGCTGGGTCTCCATGTAGTCTGTCTCCAAATACTGTACCAAGGAAATGGAATCAGATAGAGAGCATCCAAGGTTAACAAGATAACGAAAAGATTAGCTCTACTCTTTAGGAATATTAACATTCCTTTGTTGCCATAACTATGTTAGCCAAATTTTTGGAATCACAAATAGGATCAAGATATTTGAATGAAATTATCTCAGACTAGAAAACCTTTCAAAATTACCTAGACTTTTTTGAAGGGAACAAGGAATCTTTGGTTTCAACAAAAACATACAAATTACAGCATGCCTGGTAAAGAACTGATCTGAGTCATAACTTAAGACGAGGCCTTTCAGATGAGTTATGAAGCATCAGCCAATGCTCTGCTGTCTGTAGAGCAGTAGAGAAAGCCTATGGTTGCGAGTGGAAAACATAGATTCCCATCTTGCCTTGCTTCGTCACTTTCTGATTAGATGGGGGGCAACTTGGACAGTGGGACTTGTTGGGCTTTTTAGGTCAGACAGACCTGAGTTTGTGTTATGTGTATCACTCACTAGCTATGTCACCAAGGACAAGAATTTGAGCTTTCTGAACCTTGGTTTCTTAATCTATAAAATGGGTATAAAAGTCATTAGAATTAAGCAAGATAATGTATAGAAATGTCTGCCACATAAGAGCTCTTAATGTGAGCTATTTTTCCTCCTCTGTCTTCTGATTCCACCCTACTACCTTCACACAGCTATTCGAATGATAACTAAAGAAAATGAAAATGATTTTCTCTTGGAGGCATCCTAAAGAAGCATTCCTTTTAAGTAAATAAAACCCTTTTCCTGAACCTTTGTCGTTGCTGACTTGCCTGAGATTTTTGAGGCTTTGTGTAATTTTGCAAAAAATATTTCAAGAGATCTGAGATTGAACCAGGCACCTGGTTGGCAACCACAAACATCAGTTGGAAAATCCAAAGAAAAATGGCATTTCCAGATAGTATTTCTAGCAGATATGTCTTGTAACCTGACAAACCATGCCGATAGTAACCATGTGGACCATCATCCCCACATTGACATACACTGTTAAGGATACAAAGGCTTTGCAGGGCTTTATTTCCTTAAGCCTCATGTAGCCTGTCTGTACATTGGAGAAGACACAAGTAGTTATTACATGTTTATTCTGTCATGAATACACTGAGTCACAGAGCAGCTAACTGGTCTTGGAGCCAGTACTTAAACCTGAGCTTCAGGCATCCCAGGCAACCACACCACATTGCCTTCTGGCCTGGAATTATCAGGCCAAACTCCATCCCAGAACTCTGGCAAGAGCTGAGGCAGAGCTTATATCCATGGCCCTGTGTGCTGGGGCTTTGTCCCTTACTTTGCTTACCTGCTTCCTCATCACCTACCTCCCCAGAGAGTCAGAGCCTCCTTTCCCAAGAGGAGAAAAACTTAACATGGATTCTCACTTAGCCAGTAGCTAGTTTTAACTTCTGTTCCTCTTTAGATGTTTACCAATGTATTGAATATAGATATTTTCTTGGTAATACTGAACATATTTTTATGTTCAGTAAAAATACGAACATAATTTTATTTAGTCACACATTCACAGAGGTCTATCATGTGTCAGGGAATATTGCAGGAACATTGAAGGAACGCATGGTCTAACAAGGGAGATAGGACATACGATGGGTAGCAGGGATGGGAAGAGTTCTAAATTGCTGCAGCAAGCAGCTTCAGAACCCCAGTCCAGACCCTGATGGGGCACTGGCATGGGCTAGCCACTATTTGTTCTTTCTCCACTAGCGTGTCCCTTCTGTAGAGCAAGGCATCCATCTTAAGCGTCTGGAGCTACCCTGTATGGTAGAGTATTCACTGATGGCAGAAATATCCTATACCTACACTGTCCATGGACTTTGCTAGTAGCTCAGCTGGTAAAGAATCCACCTGCAATGCAGGAAACCCCTGTTCAATTCTTGGGTTGGCAAGACCCTGGGGAGAAGGGATAAGTTACCCACTCCAGTATTCTTGGGCTTCCCTAGTGGCTCAGACCGTAAAAGAATCTGCCTGCAATGTGGGATACCTGGGTTCTATCCCTGTATTGGGAAGATTCCCCTGGAAGAGAGCATGGTAAAACGCTCTAGTATTTTTGCCTGGAGAATCCCCATGGACAGAAGAGCCTGGTGGGCTACAGTGCATGGGATTGCAAAGAGTTGGACACGACTGAGTGACTAAGTGCAGCACGGCCCAACATCTGTCCTCAACAGTTACCATGAGCCACGCTTAACTTCTGAGCACTTAAAATGTGGCTAGGGTAACCAAGGAAGAGAAGTTTTCATTTTATTTCATTTTAATCAAGGCTGATTGTAGCTGGTGGCTACCATGTTGGACAGCACAGAAGTACAGACAAGAAAGTGGACAGCCCTTCATGGGCATGTCAGATTTTAGGGGGGCAGCTGAAGATGGCTATGGAGAAGAGCTCTCCCATTGCCNAGGAAGAGAAGTTTTCATTTTATTTCATTTTAATCAAGGCTGATTGTAGCTGGTGGCTACCATGTTGGACAGCACAGAAGTACAGACAAGAAAGTGGACAGCCCTTCATGGGCATGTCAGATTTTAGGGGGGCAGCTGAAGATGGCTATGGAGAAGAGCTCTCCCATTGCCCCACTGCTCCTCCAGGACACCTGTCATCATCTGGTTGTCCTGGAGTGAATGTCAGGAAGCTGGGACACATAGGGCTGCATCCTTTGAAG
The DNA here is from genome assembly GCA_006410615.1 of Neotragus moschatus. Classification (NCBI taxonomy): domain Eukaryota; kingdom Metazoa; phylum Chordata; class Mammalia; order Artiodactyla; family Bovidae; genus Neotragus; species Neotragus moschatus. The sequence continues at coordinate 142,761 of SJYA01000080.1, read as the reverse complement.
TGTCACTGAATCAACGTGATAAGTCAGACCCTCCCCACACCTACATGTGGCTGCTACCAGCAACCCTCCCTTCTCTTCTGAGTGATGAAATTAATAGATTCTGGCAAGGTTCAGATTTAAAGAGGAGCAAATCCTCTGTGAAAGAGAAGCAATGAGTTGTCAAAAAAGCCCCAGGCCTCACTAGCAAGGTAGTGTGGTGGCCTGAAGGGAGCGTGGGGTGGACATAAAGAAACCTGTGATCCAGCTCCCACCTGCTGTGAGCCCACTCTGTGACCCTGAGTAGCTATTCCTTCTTACTGGGCCTTGATGTCCTTTTCTGTAACCCGGGGGATGAATTTTCTGATTTCTCAGCCAGCTCAAAGCTTCAGAGAAAATCTTATTCCCAGAGACAGCAATTTAACAGTGAAGGAGAGGCTGGGGATGTATTTTCCAATGTGAAGCACAAGGCAAAACTAATTTAGCAGAAAATAAAAAATGGGAATAGTTGAAAGTACATGGTGTTATCGGTGATAAGCGAGTGCTACTCGTGAACTTAGCAGCAGTAAGAAGAAAAAAGGCCAAGAAGATTACAGAGGAGGAGGGGAAGACCGATGAGGAACCCAGAAGAACAGAGGCAGGAGCCACGGGGGCAGATAAATAACAAGAGAATCACCAGCCGTGCAGCCAGAGAAGGGTGAAGAAGGCAGCAAGCAGACCTCCCTGAACTGGAAAAAGCAATTCGATTAGGGGTGATGAGCAGCACAATTTTTGCCCTTGATGCGGAACATCCTGCCTTCAGCCAGTGTCTGAACGCACTGGGGAGAAAAATGCCTGCGGCAACAACTTCAGTCAGTCAGTCAGTAAATATTTATTGAGCACTCTGCAACACTGGCTCCCAGTCCTGGATGAGTGTCAGAAGCACCTGGGGAGCGTAAGGAATACTGAATAAAAGCCTGATGCCCAGGCACACTCCCAGGGGCCCTTCTCTAATTGGTCTGGGTGGTGCTCAGTACTGGTGGGAGATGAAATCTCCCCAGGTGCGCTGGCCTCAGCGGAGAAGCGCTGGTTTCTAGTGCCAGGTTTCATGCTAATACAGGGCCTACAGCGGGAATCAGACAGACATGCATGGCCCCTGCCCTCACCAATGTGGGACTATGGTCTCTAAATCACACATGAAAAAAAATGACACTCAGAAAAGGGATCTATTTCCATGTAAGTTGAAAGTCATTAGTCTTGGACTCACCTCCATCAAGTTAAATCTCAAGACCCAGCACTCCTTCCCTTGTACCACGTGACCTCACCACCCCACCTTAAGCAACAGAATGTAGAGAAAGGTCACTTTCTAGTGGTCCCTTCTCTTTTATTGTCAGCACTTGAAATGTTCACTAGGCTCTGACCATATCCAGACTTGTCAGACTCATAGGTGCCCAAGAGCTGCAGGGAGTGGCCACAGGCTAGGAACCCTGGGATAATCCTAACGTGGATTACAGCAAGGGGACACCTCACTTGAAGTACCTGAAAAGGGAAGGAAACACTAATGTACGGACACCTAATACTTGCCAGGCACCATCCTAGATGTTAAAGACACAGAGATGGAGCCTCGAAATCCATGAGTAGCTGCTTCAGACTAAACAGAAAAGGGCTACCTTTTTTATCCCCTCTTTTTGCTTCACATGAGTTTACAATAAAAAATACATATTAATAATAGAGTGGTAAATTAAAAGACACTTACTCCTTGGAAGGAAAGTTATGACCAACCTAGACAGCTTTTGAATATAAAAGCAGAGACATGACTTTGCCAACAAAGGTCTGTCTAGTTAAGGCTATGGTTTTTCCAGTGGTCACGTATGGACGTGAGAGTTGGACTGTGAAGAAGGCTGAGCACCGAAGAATTGATGCTTTTGAATTGTGGTGTTGGAGAAGACTCTTGAGAGTCCCTTGGACTGCAAGGAGGTCCAACCAGTCCATTCTAAAGGAGATCAGTCCTGGGTGTTCTTTGGAAGGACTGATGCTAAAGCTGAAACTCCAATACTTTGGCCAACTCATGTGAAGAGTTGACTCATTGGAAAGGACTCTGAGGCTGGGAAGAATTGGGGGCAGGAGGAGAAAGGAACAACAGAGGATGAGATGGCTGGATGGCATCACCGACTCGATGGATGCGAGTTTGAGTGAACTCCGGGAGTTGGTGACGGACAGGGAGGCCTGGCGTGCTGTGACTCATGGGGTCGCAAAGAGTCGGACACGACTCAGTGACTGAACTGAACTAAACTGAATTTAACACATGGCTGATTGGAGAAAAATATTTATTGTCTATAGCCACTCTTTCCATAAGAAGTATGGATCCAGGTAACTAGAGGATTTTTTTGTTTGCTGATAATAGAAAAAAGTCTTCATCTTCAGTGTACTGGACTTAGACTTATTTAAAAGATGATATTACAGAGTGGGAAAGAGCATGCAAGTAGGAGAGAAGAGACTAAGATGTCCTAGAAGAGTAACTGAGTAATTGTATCTAAGAAGAGAAGAGACTTAAGATGTCCCCCAGAGTAGTTGTTCCCTGGAGGCAGGAGACAGCAACCAAGAGGCTACATGAAGACAGGTGCAGAGCCAAGTTACATAAGGAAACAGTAAGAAAGATGCCGGTCTGGGGGTGCTGAATGGGAACTCCTGTGCACTGTGAAGTGCTGTCCTCCTTTGCCTCCCACTATGAATTTGACAGTGCTCCACATCGCTCGTTTTTCCTCATGAGTGAAGTTAATCTGGAGAGAGTGTGAAAAAAAAAAAGAGAGAAATATGGGGACAGGACTGAGCAGCAAGCTTAGGTTATGCCTACCAGGCATTCGGGCTGAAAAGGAACTTGGATGCAGATGCTGTTGGGTAGAGGACCAGGAAATCCCTTTTACAATAATCCTATTTACATTCCAGCTGAACTGAAACTCCACTCTAGACAGGAAGCAGAATCTGGAAACTCCAAGCTTTGAAAATGTACATCTACCTAAGAGCCTGGAAGTCCCTTGGAAGGGAATTGATCTATGTTCTTGTACCTATTTGCATCTACTAATCTACTTAATGAAAATGTTTATTGTCATTAAATATACTTCTGCCATATCATTTTTCAGTAGATTTATAATATCTGTTATGTACCTACACATTTATTCAGCCAATATATTTTGTTTGGCATTAAAGCTGTTTGTATGATTTTTTAAATAAGCTACACTGAAATGTTATAGATATGTTCTTATACATCTTCCTTAGGAAAAATTCCTAGGATTAGAATCTATGGTCAGAAAAAAATTTGTATTTTCAGGGATGTTTAACATGTTCAAGCAATGGGAATATATGTCTATATATACACATGTGTGTGCAAAGACTTGATAATTGCTTGTAAAGTTAAGATCACGATTGAAAAGCTGCTTGAGTCCATGTATGTTTACTGCTGGGAAAGCCTGAGAACCGGGGTGCTAGAGCTCTCTCATCTAGTTAGGAGGAGCATGCAGACTAAGGGGCTTGCCAGGTGGCGCTAGAGGCAAAGAATCTGCCTCCAATGCAGGAGACAGAAGAAACTTGGGTCTGATCCCTGGATCCGGAAGAGCCCTTGGAAGAGGGCAAGACAGCCCACTCCAGTATTCTTGCCTGGAGAATCCCATGGACAGAGGAGCCTAGCCGGCTACAGTTCGTGGGGTTGCAAGAGTTGGACACGACTTGGCGACTAAACTCTCGTCACCACCGCTAATTTGCTTCAGTTGTGTCTGACTCTTTACGACCCCATGGGCTGTACGCCGCCAGGCTTCTCTGTCCATGGGATTCTCTAGGCAAGAATACTGGAGTGGGTTGCCATTTTCCTTCTCCAGGGAATCTTCCCAACCCAGGAATTGAACCCAGGTCTCCTGCATTGCAGGCAGATTCTTTATCCACTGAGCTATGGGGGAAACCCTTAGTGTGCAGGAACAAATTCAGACTAAAGTGGCTGTCTCCATGGGGAGTCTCAGAGACAGGAAAATAGTATTGAAACTCTGAAATCTTGGTACAAACCCCACAGAAGACTTTTACTCTTTTCCTGTTCTCCAAATTTCTTTGTATATAATCTCCACTGATTCCACTTTGCATACAGAAAAAGAACTCTTTGAATGACTCCTTGAATCATATCTAAAGTCCCCAGATGAATAAATACAGAGAAGATAATAGAAACAGAAAATCACCCTTTTGTAAGCTCCAAAATAATAATTGATTCTTGCAAGGATCATCAAAAGGAGCTCAAACAATTAGGTAAAATGTATGGGGGATAGAGTATTTACCCTAGTACCAAAATATCACCACACAAATTACTAATTCAAATAAAACAACATATCACTGAAAGAAGAACAGATGGTCAGTACATTTCACCAGGCAATCAAACCTAACATCGCAGATAGTGGGATAGCAAAAATTTCCCTTTTAATTTCCATTTTGGCTGTACCTTCCAAGTCTTGACACATTTTCATTCAGTCACTTCTAAATATTTTCTAATTTAGTGTTTTTAATGCCCCGATTTAGTATTCAATTTTCTATTTTACCATTTTATTTGATCTATGAATAATTCATGTGTTTTTAAATTTTTAAAATACAGGTGAATATTTAATTAACTTTGGAAAATAATCAAACATATGCACTGTGGCCTGATTTCTATTTTTCTTAAAACTTGATTTTTATGTTTGTGGAAAAGTATGTGGCTAATCTTTGTGCATATTTGGTATGTGCTTGAAAAAAGTGGGTTTTCCCTGATTTGAAAATGCAGTACTCTATCTATGTATGTATCTGTAATAGATCAAGGTTGGTAATTGTGTTACTCAAATGTTTTATATCCTTACTAAGTTTCTGCTTACTTGGTCTATCAGAGGAAGAAGTGTTAAAATATTCCACTATAATTGTGGCTTTGCCAGTTTCTTCTTATAATTTGGACTGTTTGACAGATGTGCTCGGTCAGTCAGCTGTGTTTGACTCTTTGTGACCCCATGGACTGTAACTCACCAGCCTCCTCTGTCCATGAAATTTCCCAAGCAAGAATGGAGTACAAGCCACTGGAGTGGATTGGCATTTTCTTCTCCAGGAGATCTTCCCAACCCAGGGACTGAACCCATATCTCCTGCTTAGCAGGTGGATTCTTAATCATTGTGCCACCTGGAAAACCCCTATATACATATAAATTCTCAAATACGTGTATGCATATCTGAGAAATTATTTTTAGATGCAGGGAGGTACAGGGCCAAGGTCATCAAAAATAAGGACAATGAAAAATTGTCACAATCTAGAGGAGACTAAGGAGCCATGAAGAGGAAATGTAAATGGTGTTCTATGGGATCCTGGGACAGAAAGCGGCAGTAGGTTAAAAACTAAGGAAACTGAATTAAGTGTAGACTTTAGCTAGGGCTTCCCCGGTGGCTCAGTGGTAAGGAATCCACTTGCCATTCGGGAGAAGCAGGAGACAGGTTGGATCCCTGAGTTGGGAAGATCCCCTGGAGGAGGGCATGGCAACACACTCCAGTATTCTTGCCTGGAAAATCCCATTAGCAGAATAGCCTAGCAGGCTACAGTCCTTAGGATCGCAAAGAGGTGGACTTGAATAAAGCATCTGAGCACACAGGCATGCACCATAGACTTTAGCTAACAATAACGTGTCAATACTGGTGGCTCAGAGGGTAAAGCGTCTGCCTACAATGTGGAAGGTCTGGGTTCAATCCCTGGGTCAGGAAGATCCCCTGGAGAAGGGAATGGCAACCCACTCCAGTATTCTTGCCTGGAGAATCCCGTGGACAGAGGAGCCTGGTGAGCTATAGTCCACGAGGTCACAAGACTGAGTGACTTCACTTTCGCTGGTTAATTAGTTATAACAAACACACCATACTAGAAGATGTCAATAATGGGGGAGCAAGGTATATGGAAACCTCCATACTATTATGTCTACTTTTCTGTGAATCTAAACTGTTCTTAAATTTCATGTTTTTTAGATGAAAGTTACGCACAGTTAGTGATACCTGCCAGAGGAAATATAAACCCTAACCCAGGATTTACAACATTTCCACAGGTAGAGCCTTGCAGATGTTCTCAAATCGAAAGTTACAGGAACAAAGGAAAGTAAACACTGAGACAGAGAAAGATACACACAGGGACAGACAATACATTAAAACAGCAAATTAAAGGCTCCCAAGAATTTGAGATAATAGAGTTATCTGCTAGAGAGAAAAACAATTATTTTAAATCACTAAACGTATGAAAGAAGGAATTTAAAATGTGGGGAAATTGAAATAGTGGTTGCACTATACATTTTCATTTATAGAAACAGCTATGAGACCAAAAAGACATAGAAATTACCTTCTTTAGAAGACAAATAATCAGAAGAATTTTCTTTCTCAATAGTGTAATCGGCCACACATCTTGCTCTAGTATTGAATGGCCATTATCAAAGACATAAAGGTTTAAGTACCAGCTTTAGAAATACATGTCACCAGACTGGCAAGGTAGCAAGATTCTGAGCAGCCTTAAGGAAACGTATGAGAGCACTTCTACTGAATGGTCACATGAAGATTTGGGAACAGAGGCCATAGAAGATAAGATTTTCCAGCTACATGCAGAACTTCTGGTTTCTTTGAGTTCCCTCCCCATCAAAGGAGGAATTTACTTTCTAAGAATAAAATTTTAACTCTGAGTTATTTGACAAAGAATACAAAAAATCACTTAAGTTTTGTCTATAGTCTCGAGTTCTTGAGTGGTTTTGCAGACTCAAAACTATTACATCTGAAAGTGAAAGTTGCTCAGTCCTGTCCAACTCTTTGCAACCCCATGGACTATAGAGTCCATGGAATTCTCCAGGCCAGAATACTGGAGTGGGTAGCCTTTCCCTTCTCTAGGGGATCTTCCCAACCCAGGGATCAAACCCAGGTCTCCCGATTGCAGGCAAATTCTTTACCAGCTGAGCCACAAGGGAAGCCCAAAGTAGAACTGTAATTCTATTTTGCTTTAATTTCACAATCTCTGAGGCCTAGAAGTGTCTGCTCACTTGTACAGAATGAGAGATGATTTCACATACATTTTTGAGCTTCTTGTCGATACCATTAGTCAAATCAGAAGGCAGTAGAAGACCCTTTCTTAACAAAAGGATAAGAGAGCAAAGAGAAAGAAGACAGGAAGCCTCCTTTTGATGTAAAAAACTCTCCTTAGAATCTTCTGCACATTCAGTTGCCATCTATGCAGCCATGACTCAATTAAATGATATCAACTGCACCAAGTCAAGAATTATTTTATTTTTCCTTTGTCTAAAATTATAACCCACTCACATGGGAGCCAGTTAGTCATCATCATCGTAAAAGGGCAAAGAAATATGTTACAATTTGATTAAATTCAAATGCTCAGGATGTATTGCTCAACCAGAAGAGCATCTTGTGTTCTTATTAGAATTTTGTTACAGGCAATATTTTTCACATTTATCACCCTTCATAAGTTTTTTTAGGTAAGAGAAGCTATTTTCATTTTCTTTACAAAAATTAAAGAGGAAGAAGGAGTTTGTGTAGGCACATAAAACAACAAAAAAGGAAACAGGAACCAGTTTTCATGACCCCCTGTTCAGATCCTAAGAAGCTTTCTTCTGGGGATATATAAGATTAAATAAAAGAATGAAAGTAAAGAATGTATCAAATGTAAGAGGCAGTTGGAATTCTTGTTCCCTCCAGAACAAATCATTCAGCAAGTCTACATCACAGAACTTTCAAAATTTTCACACTTTCACCAATTCCAGCCTTCTTTCATCTCTGTTACTTTCTCTATAGTCCAGACTTAACTATCTTCCAATCTTGGACCATGACAGAGACCTCCTAAATACTACCTTTGTCTCTCCTGCCAGGCTTCAGTTGATTTTGGTCATAAGAGTCAGAGTGTGCTAAAAAAATAAAGGCAAGACTCACTCTCCTGCTTCAAACCCTCTAATTACTTCGCCTCGCACTTGGAGTAAAAGTAAATCTTAGTACAGCCCCTGTGATGCTATATGATCTGGGTTTGTGCCAACAATTCTGACCTCAGCTCCTGTCCAGTCCTCCACTCATTCACAACCTGCCATCCATACTTGCTTTGTTTTTGTCTCATAGTCAAGACCATTGCTACCTCAGGGCCTTTGCACTGACCATTCTCTGAGCCTGAAATGTTCATACCTAAGATCTCAAGAGGCTGGCTCTTTCAAATTCCAATTAATCTTTCTTTCGCCTCCACAAAACCTGCCTCTCTCTAGCTTTGTCATTTTGGTTTCAGTTTAAACACCACCTTCTCAAAGAGGACTGGCCTAACCTCCCTATCTAGATGGTTCCAGCCATTCTTTTTTTTTCACCACTTTGCTTTCCTTTACTTTTAGTATTTGTCCTTATTTAATACATTTTAAAATTCTGTTTATTTTCCATTCCTCGCCTCTCTCCCATTTGAACTTTAGTTCCATGTAAGCAATGAATTTGTCCAGTTTGCTGGTTAATATATTCCCAACACCTGTTCTAATGTTAAACACATGAAGTGGGTAGTAAACACAATTAATACAATATTTTTAGAGCAAGAGGCTAAATAAAAGTTGGCTGGAGAGCAGAATGGTAACTTTTTGCTAATAAGAATAGAATGAATTAGATTTAAGGAAATCCTGTTTAAGTAAAGTCACACATCAGTTGAGTACATCCTATTTTACTTTCTCATGGCCAAAAATATTAACAAAGCAGCCATTTGACAAAGATAGCTGGTTATCCATCCAAATTAATAACTCCCCTTCCTTAATATATTAATAGGATTAACAGTGGAACTTGATGGCCCNAAATTGATGCTTTTGAACTGTGGTGTTGGAGAAGACTCTTGAGAGTCCCTTGGACTGCAAGGCAGTCCAACCAGTCCATCCTAAAGGAGATCAGTCCTGAGTGTTCATTGGAAGGACTGATGTTGAAGCTGAAACTCCAATACTTTGGCCACCTGATGTGTAGAGCTGACTCATTTAAAAAGACCCTGATGCTGGGAAAGATTGAAGGAGAGAGGAGAAGGGAACGACAGAGGATGAGATGTTTGGATGGCGTCACTGACTCAATGGACATGAGTTGGAGTAAACTCTGGGAGTTGGTGACCTATAGGGAGGCCTGGTGTGCTGCAGTCCATGAGGTCACAAAGAGTTGGACATGACTGAGCAATTGAATGGATCTGAACTCGGAAAAAGGGTTGTTTTGTTGTGTGATCATCAGCTCTGGACTTAAAGAAAAATGTTTGTCCTTTTCTCCTTCTTGAGAACTCTAGGCTCCTATCTCCTTGAGAGCCCCAGACCCCTCTCTCCCCTTTGGGGACCCGGGACTTCTTATCAACCTTGCTAGGAATTCACTTTCTCACTTTCCCCCCAGAAAACTTGCCTCCTGCTTTCTCACCCAGGGCTGAGCCTCTTCAGGATTCTGTAGGTCAGATTCAGGTTGGCTCACCCCTTACAGCATCCCATTCCAAGGCCCTTAGCTTATAACTGTCTTTAAGCTGCTTTCAGGCCTCCCAGTCCATGTCAGTATCACGTAATGTCTTTGAGCTCTTTTTCACTCTGTGTCCTCAGGACAAGGTACATCTGTGAGCAATTCATTAGTTTTAAGAGAAGTCCAGATTATTTTTAAGGCTATACTTGAAACTCTAATTGCCCTCTGGAACCTTGCTGTGGAAATTGTTGGAAATGTCTGTATTTCTCAGTAGAGGTTGAGTCCACAGTATTCCTGAGTCTTTGTGGAATCAAAAACTACTACAAGCCTCAAGAACCCTGTACAGAAAAGTGGCCTCAGTAGAGAAGTAAAGAAAATGAGAAGCTTTTCTTGGAATGCAGACTGCCAATTGTTTGAGAAATCCAAAGTTTGAAAATCATCTTCAAGTGGTTGTAAACCTTAAGCTAGTAGAAAGGCCTCGCAAACTTCTCTCATCCAGGGAATTCTGTGTTGTTTTTCTTATTGTCTGGAGGAGTCGTAGGAGAGTTTTTCTGTTTTCTGGTTCCATCTTTTAAAGTCTAATTAGATTTGAAGTGCAGCCATCTGGCTCCTCCTCCAGGAGGTGCTGAAACAGCTCTGATGCTCAGAAGTCACAGTCAGAAAATCTTCCATGTGAATAAACACTCCCAAGCGCTCCTATGCCCACTTTTAATACTTTGAACTTTCAAAGGTTCAATTCAAACAAGCTCTTCCGGTAGAAAGCTGACTTTTTCCTTCTCTCCCAACCCCCTACCCCTCACCCTCCACTCTCCATTTCTGCCCAGAAACGTCAAGGACATTCCTGGGTTGACATCGAGAAGCTTCTCCATCTAACACTGACAGGAGCCACTGATGCTGCGAAGCTTTTCTCCTGTGGGGTTGTGAATCCCTGCTTTTCTCTCATTAATCAGAGAATTTTACTTCCTTGGGCAAAATGGAGCGCAGCTGCCAGTTATCCAGTGACAGAGAAATCATAATATTATTTTAGTTTATCTTCAGCACCCCTCCCACTCTTACTGAGTTATTTTGGGTGAAAGCCAGGTTATTTTTGGCTCTGTATTGATCTTCACGAAGAAGAGACAGAATAGCAGAATGCTTAGGATCTCAGTGTCAGCCACACTGGATTGAAACCCAGGCTCCCTCATTATTAACTAGGTATGGCATATTGAGCATGTTACTTAGCCTATAAATATCTATAAAATACATAATTATACTAGGTTTTCAATAGGACTCTGTGAAAGATTACACCAAACAAAATGTACAGAAAGATTTGAACATATGGATTAGCATACAGTAAATGCTCAATAAATTTAAATTATTATTGGTATTGAGAAGATGAAACTAATGTGTGTGTGTGTGTGTGTGTGTGTGTGTGTGTGTGGCTCAGATAGTGTGTGAGGGAGCAGCAAGGAGGCTGAATAGTGAGACCACCCCAACCCCACCTCACCTCCTCTTAAGAACACACCAAAACCACAACTATCTGCAGAACAACACTGGACGAAAAAGCCCAGAACCTACCAGAAAAGATCTTCTAAAGACATAGAGAACCCCGAGCATTCGGTTTTGAAGGCCAGTGGGGCTTCGGGAGTCGCCACAGGACTTGGGGAAGTAGAGACTTTGGTCTTAAAGCACTTTAAAACTACACACACACACACACACACACACGCACACACACACACACACACACACACACACACACACACACACAGGGACACTTGACAAAAGCAGTGATTTGATAGGAGTCTGGGCCAGACCTACTTGGTAGTCTAGAAGAATCTCCAGAAGGTGGGCAGGTCCTCACCTTCAGGGCACAAAAGCTGGCAGCAGCCTTATTGGGGAGCTCCTTCTACTGTGTGAAAGCCACGTGGGATTTAGTTACCTCAATCACCTGGTATTGCCCATCTGCCTGTGGACCTGCACTGAGGGTCTGTGGCCAAACAACTAACTGTGGCAGAGACATGACCCCACCCATCAGCAGACATGCTGCCTAAAGACTAAAGACCCCACACTTCATGGCAAATAGAAAGCAAAAAAGTGGAAGCAGTGACAGACTTTATTTTCTTGGGCTCCAAAATCACTGAAGACAGTGACTACAGCCATGAAATTAAAAGACACTTGCTCCTTGGAAGAAAAGCTGTGACAAACCAAGATAGCATATTAAAAAGAAGAGATATCGCTTTGCCAACAAAGATGCATCTAGTCAAAGCTATGGTTTTTTCCAGGAATCATGTACAGATGTGAGAGTTGGACCATAAAGAAGCCTGAGCACCGAAGAACTGATGTTTCTAAATTGTGGTGCTGAAGAAGACTCTTGAGAGTCCATCTAAATGCAAGGAGATCAAGCCAGTCTATCCTAAAGGAAATCAACCCTAAATATTCATTGGAAGGACTGATGCTGAAGTTGAAGCTCCAATACTTTGGCCACCTGTTGTGAAGAGAGGACTCATTGGACAAGACTGATGGTGGGGAAGACTGAAGGCAAAAATGAGAAGGGGGCAACAGAGCATGAAATGGTTGGGAGTATCACGTACTAAATGGACATGAATTTGATCAAACTCCAGGAGACAGTGGAGGACAGAGAAGCCTGGTGTGCTGCAGCCCCTGGGGTCACAAAGAGTCAGACACAACTTAGTGACTAAACAGCAACAACTACAGGCCAGGAGGGAGAGGCACATTAGTGTGTAATATTGCAGAGGTTTATAAGACCTACATCATGGAATATTGCAACTCTGCTGGATTGATGTTTCTGATGGTTTCAGTCCCACACCTGTCAGAACTTCTCTATAATTCCTTAAGAGGGGAGATCACTTTATGTCCAAAGGTGCCCTGTATCATCTTCAGAAAACTCAACTGTTAGTAAATTATTTGTATTGAAAGCAAAACTGATTCCCGATCATTTCCATATGTTGGTGGAGCACCCCACTGAGGGCACATCGCTTCAGTCATGTCCAGAAGAACACATGATACAAGTTTAATTTGATCTCCACTTCATGGTCCTTTAGAAACTTGGACACAACTGTCAAGTACTGCACAAGTTTTTTCTTAGCTGAGGCCCTGAGCTGGACACGTTCATTCCTCCCAGGGTTTCTGCATGCCTTGGACCCAGGCCCCTCTCCATCGTAGAAAGTTTTCACCATTACTATGACTGGTGTCTCATCATGAGTGGTACCCAGGGCTGAAGGCACAATGGCAGGGACGCTCTCACCAAGGCAATCTATGTTTTTCTCAATTTCTTGTAAATCTCCTGAGCTCCATGAATATTTCAAAAAGGCCATACGAAAGGGATCCATAAGCTAGACTGGAAAAAAAAAACAAACTGAACTCCACCATAAAATAAATGTGGGGTGACTAAAGCTCCTTTCAATTGTGCCAACAACTAACTATTTTTAATGTGGCTGCCTGTGCACCTTTGTTTACCACAACATGTGTTGAAAAACTTGAAACAATCTGGAGTATTGAGGAAACTGGGGTTCCTAGATTCTCTTTTCAATTCACTTTGAGAACCAGTCCTGTGACTACATTAGATTCAAGTTCAAATTCAGTCTGCCTTTTATCAAAAACAAAGTTGTGTAAACTTGTTTGTGTTCCTGAATGTCATTTCCTTAAATCTTCAAGGTGAACCCCAAATCCCTACTTCCCATGTCTACAGTGAGATATTCCTGGATCAATGCTTGTGAGCACATTCCACACAGGATGTCACAGGAAATACTCAGAGGTACTGCCACCTACTGGCTTCCACTAAATACAGACCCAAGAGTATACATGTTGCAAGAACTATCGGCTCTTTATTTCACAGCAATCTATTAAAAGTTTAAGACTGTTCAGTTCAGTCATTCAGTCGTATCCAACTCTTTGCAACCCCATGAATCACAGCACGCCAGGCCTCCCTGTCCATCACCAACTCCCAGAGTTCACTCAGACTCACGTCCATCGAGTCAGTAATGCCATCCAGCCATCTCATCCTCTGTCGTCCCCTTCTCCTCCTGCCCCCGATCCCTGCCAGCATCAGAGTCTTTTCCAAGGAGTCAACTCTTTGCATGAGGTGGCCAAAGTATTGGAGTTTCAGCTTTAGCATCATTCCTTCCAAAGAAATCCCAGGGCTGATCTCCTTCAGAATGGACTGGTTGGATCTCCTTGCAGTCCAAGAGACTCCCAAGAGTCTTCTCCAACACCACAGTTCAAAAGCATCAATTCTTCGGTTAAGAGACCTCTTTGAGTAAATTAACTATGGAATGGAGTCAAGGGTCCTGGAATATATTTCGCCCCCAGCTCATGTGACATTGGGCAAGTTCCTGCCTTAGCAAGGGTCTCTGTTTCCTTATTTGTAGATGGGAATTCTAATTATGATGGGAAGATTCTTCTCGCAACTGATATTTTCAGATTATAATTTACTCTCTCCCCTTCCAGCCTACATCATTGTTTGATATGTCCTGGTAATACACTTCAGAAGCTAAATTTTGTTTTAACTCCAAAAATGTTGAATAAGAAAGAAGAGAGTTCCCAGAAGCATTCAAGCTAATGTCCCAAATAATAAATGATTTCCTGTTACTCTATTTATGAATCAAAGAACTTAGAAGCTACACAGTGTGTTAGTATGTGTGTCATTTCTACTTTTCAGACAGTGAGGAGTTATACTAAGAAGGATAAATGAACAGGTCATGTATCACTCAGGCTCCCTGAGCATATCCAGTACCTTCTTTAAGAGTTGCTGAGAAAGAGGGATGCCCTATAAAACTGTCTGGTAGGTACTAGCAAGCTTGCCTCACAAGGTTGCCTGAGTAATGACCCCATGGTAATATCTGCACCTCCAGGCAAAGTGACCACCTGATAAAGGGAAAAATAAGAACCCAGTTTTTCTGTAACATCATACTCTTTCTCCTGTCCATACCCATTGCAGTAATATTGACCCTAATATACAATTCTACAATTTGCAAAACAGTTTTATTCCCAGTAGTTTATAACAAAAATAATCCTGCAAGATAATGACGCATGGCAGGAAAGAGCAGATCTGAGACTATTATCGTTTTGCCTTGGAGAAAATAGTTGAGCCTAAGTGAAGATATAGAATTTCACACAGTTAAAGATGGAAAGAGTGGCAAATTTTAGAACTTTTAATTCAAGTCATCTGACTTCAGATCCTTTATTCAGTCTAATACATCATATTGCTTCTCACTGTCATCAACTTGACTCCCACAGTGGTGCTAAATGCCAAGAAGGACTAGTGGAAAAGGACATCACCATGAAAAGGACATCATGTTGAAAGCTGGTCATTCTAATGACGAAGCGAAAATCTGGATGTCAGAACAATGAGGCAGTCACTTACTATCAGACTTCCTATCAACACTTCTCAGATGCTAGGAGACAATGAAAACTCTTCAAACTTCAGACGAAAAGAATTTCAACATAGAACTCTATACCCCCAAAAAATCAATCAACTCTAAAAGCAAAGACATGTAAGACACTTTTGGATGCCCTTATACTCTGATTAAAAAATACTACTTGAAATGTGATTCTCCACCAAAATATAACAGAAATTTGACAAACAGGATGAAATGGGACAGCAGAGAATAACTGAGAAGTAAGAGGGACTAGAAATCAAGTAAGATAGAATCTATTAGATGGGACATTTGGAAGATTCTCCTTTAACCTGAAATATGTAAAAGGAATAGAATATTTCCTTTTAAATGGCTTAATCCATACTTCTGGTTCTATATAGAATATTTACATAACAATAATATGGTAATTCTGACCATTCATTTTCTTTTTTATAATTCATCTGTTATATAATAAGATGTATGTACAATTATAGGAGAGAATGTAGATGTAAGAAATTTCATAAAATAAAAATAATTACAGAGGAAAGAAAAATTTGGAGATGGTTGAACTGTAGTGTCAGAGAAGACTCTTGAGAGTCCCTTGGACTGCAAGGAGATCCAACCAGTCCATCCTAAAGGAGTTCAGTCCTGAATATTCATTGGAAGGACAGATGCTGCAGCTGAAACTCCAATACTATGACCACCTGACGGAAAGAACTGACTCACTGGAAAAGACCCTTTGCTGGGAAAGATTGAAGGCAAAAGGAGAAGAGGATGACAAAGGATGAGATGGCTGGATGGCATCACTGACTCAATGGACATGAGTTTGAGTAAGCTTCAGGAGTTGGTGACGGACAGGGAGGCCTGGTGTGCTGCAGTCCATGGGGTTACAAAGAGTCAGACATGACTGAGAGACTGAACTGAACCAGGTATATCATTGTCATTTTCTTTATAGTAGAGTTTTTAGCTGTCTAAAGTTTGATAAATCACGAAATAGAGTTTACTTGTATTACTTAAATTCATGAAGACAACTAGAAGAATATCCAAAAATAATAATCAAACTAACAACGATTAGGAAGTGGAAGAGGAAGTAAAAGTGGATGGTAATGTCAGTGAGTAAACTCCTTAGACTTTATATCTAGAAGGTAATAGGTCTATCTAGAGTTAACACATCAAAAAGTAGGGATCTAAGTATGTCATATAAAGTTATAACAATAATCACTAGTAAAACTAAAAAGAGGAAATACTGACAGTGGTTATCTCTGGGGAGAGGGTTGGTAATAGAATGAAGGGTAACTTTACATTTTATTTTTGTTCTTCTGCACTATTTGAATACTTTGAAATTCTATACGTGCACTAGTTCTATATTTAAACAAAAGAAAATTCAGTCTATGTGAATATCTTATAATATGTGGATGAAAAGCACATCTGGATGATGGTTTGACACGATGCTGGCATATCAATCATTACAAAGAAAAAAAAGAGAAGACTGAAAAAATCAGTTTCATCTCGTTTATTTTAAATATGAAGTATCATGAACCAAGAGGAAGTGACTCTTTCAAAGAGACTTTACAGTGCTGACTGTAAAACTTAGATTCATATTCTAATCAAGAACTGACTTGAATTTTTTTAGGTAACCACCATTGTCCCAATGTCGAAGCACAGTCATGGTCAAAATCTGGTAACTTCTGGCACAGTTAACTACCCTGTCAATCAGCCTTTTCGAAATGAGACCCTTTTATCTCTTATGGTTACTTAAGTATAAAATTGGACAATTTCAATGCCTACTTTACTAAGCAATGGATTTCCAAGAGTTGTAAATCACCAAATCTCAGATCAATGTTATTAATGCTATTTTTATGCTTTCTCATTTGCTGTAGTTGTAAGGACGACCCTTCACAGACTTAGGATGGATTTACACATAAGCAAATATATTGTTTTCTCTCACAAAGCCTATCAAAGTGACTTGGGCAGAAATGTCAGGCCTCTATGACCCACTAGGTCTTTAATTCTGTGACAGGTTATGGATCACTGAAAGGGCATTTCCTCTTTGTTCACTGACCAGGCAGAGGTGCTGAGTAGGGACATCAGTTCAGTTCAGTCGCTCAGTCGTGTCTGACTCTTTGCGACTCCATGAATCTCAGCACGCCAGGCCTCCCTGTCCATCACCAACTCCCAGAGTTCACTCAGACTCACGCCCATCGAGTCAGTGATGCCATCCAGCCATCTCATCCTCTGTCGTCCCCTTCTCCTCCTGCCCCCGATCCCTCCTAGCATCAGAGTCTTTTCCAATGAGTCAACTCTTCGCATGAGGTGGCCAAAGTACTGGAGTTTCAGCTTCAGCATCAGTCCTTCCAAAGAAATCCCAGGGCTGATCTCCTTCAGAATGGACTGGTTGGATCTCCTTGAAGTCCAAGGGACTCTCAAGAGTCTTCTCCAACACCACAATTCAAAAGCACCAATTCTTCAGCGCTCAGCCTTCCTCACAGTCCAACTCTTGCATCCATACATAACCACTGGAGAAACCATAGCCTTGACTAGATGCCCTAAACTAGCCTTTCTTCCTTTCTTTTCTTTCCTTCTTCCTTCCTTCCTCCTTGCCCTCCCCTTTCTCCTCCCCTCCTGCTCCTTCTCTTCCTTCTTCTCCTTTTCCTTCTTAAAACTAGACTAATCTCTACAGAGACCTTAGCTTTTCAAATCCTTCTTGGTACTCAGCTCAGTACCTTCCTAGCTCCAGCTTTCTCTGCTCACTGCTCTGCACCTACACCACCCCAGGTGCCAGGTGAATGGACCCTTTATCAGGCTTTGTAGAACCTTGAGCTTTACCACCTCCACGTATGGTTCCCTCACCCAGTACCATCTTACCCATCCATCACGCCCAAATCCTACCTGACACTTAAGTCTTAGCTCATGGATCAGCCTCCTTCATTAAACTTGCCTTTTCTGCTCCCTAAACTTAAGCAGTCGCTCCCCCCCTGCTTGTGACGTCTCTATCTGGTCTTGTCTTTCAGCTCCAGTCTCCATGTACATCACACTAGAGTCGTTTATGCATTGCTTCAGCATCTGGCCGTTCTTTCGCACCCATTTCCTCTCTCTGCTCTCCTGTTCCGTAAAGCCTGGCAAATTGTAGGTGCTCGACAAATACCTATTGAGTTCTACTGAGATGCCAAGTCTTACATAGATGGCAAAGTTGAGACTAGAACCCAGGCTTTTTACTGTGGCTCAGTTTATTCTCCATCACACCCATGGCCTCACACATTACACCACACATTTAAGGAGCTGATCTGAGCATTTTGAACTATGACAGGGAGTCAAGCGAACATTTGTGACTTGTCCAAGACTGATATCAATTCAAGCTGACAAGGTGAAGCATAAGGTATGAAAGTGTCCTTAGATGAAGCAAACGTTAGAATCTGCCATGTTGATATTTCATAGGTAGTGAAAACACGTCGGCCTTCATTAGGCACATTCAACATCCTTTAAAGAAAGGACAGAAAATGTTTGGGGAAGTGTCACGGCTGCTACCTACTTTTTCACCTATTGTCCTCAAGGGAAGGAAAGAAACTGTTTTCTAAAAGTGGTTTACAGTTTTAAAAAAATCTTCAGAAAGCATTAGACTTGCCATGTGTACTTTCTGATTTAAAAGGTGATTTAAGAAATTAGAAACTAGCCCAGCACCGAATCCCCACCCCGCAGTGGGGCGCGGGACATGTGGCGTACAGAAGACCCACTCCCCAGCGCCGCTCATGGGGGGCCCAAGTCCTTCTGATCGAGGCCCCCCCCCAAAAAAAAAGAAAAAAAAAAAGAAATTAGAAACTGAGGGGCTAACATTTAATAAGCATGTCTTCCTGGACAGATTAAATTTTTTAAAAAAGCTCAGTTTTGATTTATTATAAATAATCAGTTTTTAACCAAGAAAAGTCTGCATCATTTAAAATTTTGAAACTATAATCCCAATCTAAATTGTTGTTGTGTTTCATTTTCTATTTCAACCTGAAAAAGTAATAAATAATGATCCATAAACTAAAATGTAATGGGAACCAGTGAAGACAGTTTAGTTGAGTTTAATTTTTCCTTTTATATTCTGAGTCAAGGAAAATGTCTATAGCAACTGTACTTTAACATGCTACCAATCAAAACTGGATTGTCTGAATCCATACTCTTTCACAATGCCCAAACAAACTCTTGTTCTAGTCACCTGTCTTCCTTATTATACACAACCCACTTACATGAGATCTCTATTGCCCAATAAAATTCAAGTGCCCCTATTCTATCCAGAAAATTGAAACTTGAAGGAACACACTGTCTGAAATACCCATTGATTTATACAGTGTAACACACACAAAAAATTATCTAAGATTTCTTAAGTAAAATAAGTCCAGATACTTGATATGAGAATACTCTTGAGTGTCTCGGCATAATAGATAATACCTAGACACTTGTAATCACACCACTCTTCCAGGGATTCAGAGTGTTTTATTGCTGAGAAATGAATCCACAAGAATATCCTTTCAACTGCTGCTGCTTGTGTAGCACTTGTGGTGTATTTCTCATCTAGCCTGCTTGTTCATCAACTAAGACATTTTCCCTTCATTTATATGGAATGTCAGCCTCTTTGAAATATATCACTGCTACAAGTGAGATAAATGTTCACTGGAAAGCATAAATCTTCTCAAAATAAAGATAAGCAAAGTCCCATTTGGATTTGATAATGGGCTGAATCATGTCATCGAGAAATATACCTGAATCCTAACCACGTGAATCCTAACCGCTGTACCTGTGAATGTGACCTTATTTGGAAATAGGGTCTTGGTAAATAAAACTGAGTCGAGGATCTCAGGATGAAATCAGCTTCAACTTAGAATGAACCATAAATCGAATGGTTAATGTCTTTATAAGAGAAAAGAGAGGAAGATTTGAGATACTCAGATGTAGGGGATGAGGCAACGGGAAGATGAGTACAGAAACTGGAGTGATACAGCTGCAAACCAGGGAATGTCAAGGATTGCCAGCAACCATCAGAAGCTAGAAGAGATTCAAGAAACTGCCTCTTCCTCAAGGCCCCCAGTAGGAACCAACCCTACCAATGTCTTGATTTCATACATCTGGCTTCCAAAACTGTGAGGAAATAAGTCTATGGTACTCTGTTGTGGCAGACTCAGGAAACTAATACAGACTCAGTAGTGGGTACCTCAACAGAAGATTTTGGCTCAGTGGGAAAAGGAAAGTATATGTGTGTATACCGCACATTATGTGTGTCTCCATGTCTAAATGAATCAATACTGTCAACATAAAACCTCTTATTCCATCATGAGAGTGACAGTTGAGAGGAATGTTCAGTAAATATTTGTTCCAGGAATGAATAAAGTACTTTATCAGAAAATTAGCAATTAGCAGTGTGCACACTGTGTGGATATGGATCAGCTAAAATCTTCCCAAGTCTTCCAAGATTGGGAGACTTAAAGAGATTGCTGAGTTCTGGTTTTTTCCCTAATCAGTCTGGGGAACATCAAGAAGAAAAAAGAACTAACAAGCTCCCCTCCCCAAAGACTCCCTTACTCCCTTCCCTTGGCCAATTGAAAGGGATTCCCTTTATCTCTGACTCCATAGTTTCCTTTTATTGCCTTGCATCACAGTCAGTATGTATATAACATATATATTATATACAAAATTATATATCCCAGATGGCTCAGCGGGTAAAGAATCCACCTGCTGTGCAGGAGACAGAGGAAATATGGATTTGACCCCTGGGTCAAGAAGATACCCTGAAGAAGGAGATGGCAATCCGTTCCAGTATTCTTGCCTGGGAAATCCCACGGACAGAGGAGCCTGGCAGGCTACAGTCCATGGAGTTGCAAAAGACTCTGACATGAATGACTGAGTACATGGCAATACCCTTGTATGGTCTCTCTCATATTAAAGCAAGCAAGTCACAGGCAGTCCTGCACAGTGGGAAGTGGCTGAAGTCAAGTCAGGGGACAAAAGTTTTCTTCTCACTATGACCCAAAACAAGCTTTACCCTCTCTATATTCAGGCTCTTCTACATAACAGGAACAAAACTTCCTGTCAAACAGCTCTTACAGGCTTTCTGGAAATTGCAAATAAAATAATTAGAGTGAAAGTAGAGTCAAAAAGAACATGCCAGAAAATATAGCCAGGGAGAGTATATGCTAGGAAAATCTGTCCATATTAAAACGAAGAACTCTTTGCCTCTGCATCTCTGGTAGCACGGCTTACCCAAGAGCCTTGCACATAGAGGGTCTCAGGAAAGATCTGAGGAATGAACAAGGGCTGTCCAAGAGCATCATTCTTACTCAGATTGAAACCCCTGAAGCTTCAGGGCAGGATTCGTTAAAGGTCCTTGAAAATGAACACATGAATGAACAAGATAACCGCACTCTCCCTGACTTCACAAAGGACCTTGGGGATTAACAGGACCCAGTGCTTTATCTGCAAACGGGCTCCAGAGGCTCCTGGCAGCCTTGAAAAGTGAAGTCACTCAGTTGTGTCCAACTCTTTGCGACCCCATGGACACCAGGCTCCTCCGTCCATGGTATTTTCTAGGCAAGAGTACTGGAGTGGGTTGCCATTTCCTTCTCCAGGGAACTTCCCGACTCAGGGATGGAACCCAGATCTCCCACATTGTAGACAGATGCTTTACCATCTGAGCCACCAGGGAAGTCTCTGTGCAAATGGAGTCCCCATGATCATGGTCAGCCTGACCAGAAGACCAAGAGACACTCCTTCTTCTCTGGGCTTCAGGCTTTAAAAACTGTGAGCATCTCACATTTGGCATTATCTCATTTTGTAGAATTATAATGAGCATTTAATTCCTTAATTTCGAATAGCCACTACCTGGATTCTGAATTAATGTAAAATTTGAGACTTTTAATTTCTCCATCAAATTTCCTACTCTTACTCTATTTCAGGCTCCTGCCAAAGAGTCTTTTTGTTGCAAAGTTTAATTCAGTTGGTTTACAGAACACCTAGATATGCTTCTCTAGTTGTTAGGGAAGCTTACAAAATTTTACGGAGTCACTGATCAAGGAGGAAGGAACTTGATAGAGAGATTCTCTGGAGATTCCTAATTTAGAATCTGTGGATCCCATAAGGCCCATGTATGGATTTCAGGAATGTTATAAACCCCGCAAATTGTTTGCACATTCATATGTGTGTGTGTATTTGTGATGGTGGTCATTTCCAGATCTAGAACAGGATAAGAATCACCAATCCATTCCTACTGTTTCATTTAAAATATTTTTGCTAATGTGCTGCTACTATTACCATGATACTGAATATCTACCATGTATTCATCGAACAACTTTCCAATCTAGGTATTTTTATTATTAATGTAATGAAGCAATTTGGACTAAGTAACTTGGCTCAACTTGACTGGAAAGTTCAGCTGGTAAGATAGAGCAGGATTCCAATTTGTCACAGTCTAAAGAGTAAACTTTGGCCACCTCATGGGAAGAGTTGACTCATTGGAAAAGACTCTGATTTTGGGAGGGATTGGGGGCAGGAGGAGAAGGGAACAACAGAGGATGAGATGGCTGGATGGCATCACTGACTCGATGGACATGGGTTTGGGTGAACTCCGGGAGTTAGTGATGGACAGGGAGGCCTGGCTGCAATCATAGGGTTGCAAAGAGTCGGACACGACTGAGCGACTGAACTGAACTGAACTGAAAGAGTACACTTTCCACCACACAATAACAAGCCTCAATGTGTTTTTCCTCTAAACTTTGTATGGTGTTGCTCCTCACAGTGACCCCTCCCTAAGGTCACTGGAGCGCACATGGAGTTGAAGGTCACTGCTCAGTCTCAGTTTGCCACCACAAACTGGGTCGGTACTTTGCCTCCTTGTCCTGCCTATGGCCATAGTCTCAGACACTAGAACAGTGATCTGGAAGGGAGCAGAGGGAACAGGAGCCAGCAGTCTGACTGTGGCTTTGTGAAGAAGTGCCCAAGCAGACTGCTGGCCCAGTCCATCTCCTGCTTGAGGGTGAAACCCAAGGAAGTGGAAGTGACTTGCTTAAAACACTAATCAGACTGAAGCATACAGGAAGAGAAGTTATAAAGGCTAGGAGGCCGAATGCCCAGGTTCTAGACGAAGTTCTGCCATGTCAGGTAACTTCAGGAAATTCTCCCTGGTTCTCTGTTCCTCAGTTTCCTCCTCCGAAAAACAAGAGACTGAATCATACAATTTCAAAGTCCCCTTCCACCTACCTCACCACACCAGGAGTGGCTAACTTGAGCTTCAGTTTTTAATGTTTTGAACTTGTGTTGAAGAAGTGCAAAGTGTTAGAATAGTAAATCTGATTTCACATAATTTTCAAGGTCACAAACAGAGTCTGGGAGGATATTTTTGCTTATAAATCACCTCTTGCTTTAAAAGGCATATAAAAAGCTAATAGAAGTCATTATTGGTGAAATCATCGGGAAAAAGTAGCAGAGCATGCTCAAAGGGAGGCAATTTACAGTGATGGATTATCTACCAGCTTGTCTCCTGTCAATTCAAAAAGCTTTCTGACTGCTTGCTTTCCATTTCCAAAGCTTCAAACTCAAATAGCTCTTTACAAAAATGATTGAGCCAGACAAATTAATATAACTGCCGCAGGAAGCCCACCACCATCCCCTTTCTGTCTTTTGACTTTAGCTAACATTTCTATGAACAAAAAGGATCACCATTTATTGAGGTACTCATAATGTGCCAAGATCTATTTAAGGCACTTAATGTACATGATCTCATTTAATACTCTCAACAACTAGGTTGGTTAGGTGACATAGGGTCTTGGAGTACGTTGGTGCTTAATCCCTGCATGCCTGGCACGTGTTCTCCATGTCTCCTAATTTGAAGATTGTGATGGCTGGTACTCTTGCAGCCACCGTAAGATTGAGAAAAGACACACACACAGGATTTCTGAGCAGCACAGGAGAACCTACATTCATCACTTACATTTATGGGTGATATGCCAGAGATGGACTGCCCACCTCTGGATTTTTTAATGTTTGATAGAAAAATAGATCCCTGTATGTTATTTAATGCCACTTTAATTTGTTCTTCTCTTACTTGCAGTTGAACTCATTTCCTAACTGAAACACATGAAACAGCCCGGTAGAAAAATATTTCTTGAAGATGTCTTACTGTCGCCAAAATTTATGACCATCAAGGTCTCTTGAGGATGTGGTATTAAGGAGAGGAGAGGACAGAGATGTACTCATAATGCAGGGATAAACAGGGAGTAAAC
This sequence comes from Neotragus moschatus, assembly GCA_006410615.1. Taxonomy (NCBI): domain Eukaryota; kingdom Metazoa; phylum Chordata; class Mammalia; order Artiodactyla; family Bovidae; genus Neotragus; species Neotragus moschatus. The sequence continues at coordinate 118,740 of SJYA01000080.1, read as the reverse complement.
TAGACCCAGCTGAAAATGTCAGCTCTGGAACTGAGGAAAAAGAGCTGTGCAGGGAAAAAAGCCATCAGGACTCTACCCTGACTTGGCCACTAAATGAAGGTGATCTTTTTAAAAAAAATTATTTTATTAAAGTATGGTTGATTAACAATGTTGCATTAATTTCTGCTATACATCAAAGTGATTCAGTTATATATATATAAATATATACTATTTTTCATATTCTTTTCTATTATGATTTATTACAAGATACTGAATATAGTTCACTGTGCTATGCAGTAAGACCTTGTTTATCCATTGTATGTATACCAATTTGCATCTGCTAATCCCAAACTATTAATTGATCCCTCCCCTCATCAAGGGCTTCCCTAGTGGCTCAGAGGTTAAAGCGTCTGCCTCCAATGCGGGAGTCCTGGGTTTGATCCCTGGGTAGGGAAGATACCCTGGGGAAGGAAATGGTAACCCACTCCAGTATTCTTGCCTGGAGAATCCCATGGACAGAGGAGCCTGGCGGGCTACAGTCCACGGAGTCGGACACGACTAAGCGACTTCACTTCACTTCACTTCCCCCCATCTCCTCCTGGGCAACCACAGTCTGTTCTGCATGTCTGTGAGTCTGTTTCTATTTTGTGAATATCCACATACTTGATTATGAACTTCATAATTGCTAAGGCAAAAATTCAATCAGTTTCAGAGCCACTAACTTCCTAAAAGTTACACAGCAAATTTTAGCCAAGATAACCAGGAAATTTAGGGGCAGAACCAGGACCCTTGGACTCCTTTTCTGTGCTAAGTGACTCCTAATGAGCCCAGTGACAGCTCCTTATAGGGAGGACAACCAGCTGAGGGGCAACACTCCCCTAAAGTCTGTAAACATTGAATAGGTCAAGACACCAGAGACTGAGGTTGTTTTCAGAGCTTGGTGTCCAGTCAATGTGGACAACCACTGCAATAAGAAGGCTACATTAGGAAGAATACAGAGGGATCAATAAAAACTATCACAGAAAGGGGAACTGTGGTGCCCATCTAGGCAATATGCTGGAGATGGAAAGCCATTAGAATCTAGATCTGGGAGGGACAGCCTGCCACTCTTACCATCTGATGCATGTGATTCCTCTGATTTGACTCCATTCTGAACAAGCAAATTTTGAGTAAGGTTCAGCTTCCTAGGGAAGCATTTCTCTGGGACACGCCAGGTCTGCCATATGATTTATGAATTCTGGTCCTGTGGCCATAGTCCCTCATTTGGGAATCTATAATTTTTTACATCAATCTCATGAGCTTGGTGAAGAAGGCAATGGCACCCCACTCCAGTACTCTTGCCTGGAAAATCCCACAGATGGGGGAGCCTAGTAGGCTGCAGTCCATGGGGTTGCTAAGAGTCGGACACGACTGAACGACTTCACTTTAGTTTTCACTTTTATGTGTTGGAGAGGAAAATGGCAACCCACTCCCGTGTTCTTACCTGGAGAATCCCAGGGATGGGGGAGCCAGGTGGGCTGCCGTCTATGGGCTTGCACAGAGTCAGGCATGACTGAAGCGACTTAGCGGCAGCAGCAGCAACAGCATGAGCTTGGTTGGGCTTCCCAGATGGCTCAATGATAAAGAATCTGCCTGCCAGTGCAGGAGTCACAGGAGATGCAAGTTCAATCTCTGGGTCAGGAAGATCCCCCGGAGGAGGAAATGCCAACCCAGTCCAGTATTCCTGCCTGGGAAATCCCATGGACAGAAAGCCTGGCAGGCTAGTCACAGGGTCATGAAGACTTGGACATGACTGTGACTGAGCATGCACACATGAACTTGGCTAGTCTAGACCTTCCAGGAGAGAAGGATGAGCACTTTGGTGAGCATAAAATCAGATGCGAGCCTGCCAGACTGAGGGCCAGAAGATGGCCAATTCCCCAAGGGAAGGAATAGATCCTTTCAGAACTCTTGGGAAATAAGGAGCCAGTGGTTCCCTTGGGGGTCCTTCTTCCCGGTCTTGTGTTAAAACTGACACAGGGTACGCCCAGAGAAGAGCTTGAGTTCCACACAAGAAAGCTCTTTCTTGCTCACCTCCTCCTTTGCTTGTTTGGGAAATCTCTGTGCACAACCTTGGATTTAGCCACCAGTGATACTTACTACTCCTGGGAACTTGTGCCAACCTCAGATCCTGCACATTGATGTAAAAATCATTACATCTTAAACAGCCAAATTGCTAGTACTTTCATTTATTAGACCCATTTCCCTATGGGAAAATTTGAAAATTATATCTCTTCTTGGGTGTTTCACAACTGATTTCAAATAGCCCAGCCCAGCATGAAACCACAGGGAACTGAAATGAGGATAGAGGCAGAAGAGGGAGAAGGATCGACTTTATTCTCTGATTAGCTGAGATGAAAAATAACTTGAGAGACACAAATGGAATGACAATAATCTGGTTCGTTGGACTAGTGGCCTGTTATTCAGAAACAGATAATGGAACCTCTGAAAGCTTGTGTAGCTTAAGTCTGTTTGTGATGACCAAACAGGACCAGCAGAATTGCTTTCATTTTGGATTTCAAACACATCCCTAGACTAATGTAAAATGCAGAAAAAAAATTTTTTTTTTAATAATATGAAGAAGTCTTAGTACATCCAATGGGAAATCAAAATTGAGGAGACAAAACAACTCAGAGCTACCGACTTTTTATAGTTCAGTTTTGAAACAATCTTTCCAAAGGGACTTTGGTGAAGCCTCCTTCCCAGTTCACAATCAGGATGCAAGTTCTAAATTCTTATATCTTAAAAAAAATTTTTTATTGAGGTATGACTAACATACAAAAGCCTGTACATATTTAATGCATACGACTTGATAAGCCTGGGTAGGTATACATCCATGAAAATATCCTCATACTCTATGCCATAAACACATCCATCACCTCTAAAAGTTTACTGTTACTCTATATATTTGTTTTATGTTTATTTTGCAATAAGAACACAAGATCTACAGTCTTAGCAAAATTTTAAGTATACGTACAGTATTGTTAATGGCATTTCTCTAGGACATATTCATCTGTATAACAGAAACTTTGTACCCTTTGGCTAATGCCCTGGTCCCTTGGACCCTACAAACCACCCTTTACTTTCTCTATGAGTCTGACAATTTTAGATTCCTTATATAGGCTGTATTATGCAGCATTTGTCCTTCTGTATCTGGCTAATTTCATTTATCATGATAACCTTCATTCATGCTGTCACAAAGGCAAGGTTTCCTTCTCTTTGAAGCTGAGTAATATTCCATTATATATATCTACCTCATTTGCTTCATCCATTCACTTATTGTTGGACATTTACATTGCTTCCCTATCTTAGCTACTGCAAATAATGCTGCAATAAACATGAAAGTGTGTCTTCAAGATTCTGATCTTAATTCCTTTGCATATATACCCAGAGGTAAAATTTGCTGGATCATGTGGTAGTTCTATTTTTAATATTTTGAAAAACCTCTATACTGCTTTCCATGGGAGTTGTCTCAAGGAGCTAGAAAGAGAAGAAAACACTAAACCCAAAGTTGGCAGAAGAAAGGAAGTGATGTGAAGATTAAAGCAAAATAAATAAAATAAAAAATTTTAATCAATAAAACTTAGAGTTGGTTTTCTGAAAGAAATAACAAAATTGACAAATCTTAGCTAGACTAGAAAAAGAGAGAAGGTTCAAATAATTACGGTCAGAAATGGAGTGAGATATTGTAACCAGTACCATAGAAATAAAATAAGGGACTATAATGAACAATTATACATCAACAAACTGGATAACTTAGAAGAAATGGGTAAATTCCTAGAAAGACATCATGTACCGAGACTGAATCAAGAAGAAGTAGAAAGCCTGAACATGTCACTAACAAATATGGAAACTGAATCAGTAGTTAAAATAGTCCCAAGAAGTGGAAATCCAGGGCCAGATTGCTCACAGGTAAATTCTACCAAACATTTAAAGATTTAATACTGATCCTTCTTAAACTCTTCCAAAAACCAGAAGCATAGGGAACACTTCCAAACTTATTTTCTGAGGTCTGCATCAACCTGATAACAAAGCTAAACGAGACACCACAAGAGAAGAAAATCATGATCTCCATTGAAATTTTATGTAAAAATCCTCAATAAAATGCTAACAAACCAAATTCAGTAGCGTATTTCAAGTATCACACACCATGACTAAGTGGGATTTATCCCTGGGATGCAAGGATAATTCACATTAACAGAATGAAGGAAAAAAATGCCAATATCTTCTCAATAGATGCAAAAAAAAAAAAAAAAAAGTATTTGACAAAACCCAACATTCTTCCATGATAAAAATTCTCAAAAGAATTATGAATAGAAATAATTTGGCTATATATGAAAAACTCACAATCAATATTATATTCAATGGCAAAAAAACTGAAAGCTTTTCCTCTAAGGTCTGGAACAAAGCAAGGATGCCCATTCTTGTCAAATATTTAACATAATTCTGTAAGTTCTAGCTAGAGTAATTATGTAAGAAAAAAACAATGCATCCAAATTTGAAAGAAGTAAAATTAATTTCTGTTTGCAGATGATATGATTTTATGTATCTTATTTGATTTAGCATTCTGACACTTACTCCATTTTCCTTACTTTGCAGTCCTTCACCTGAATGTCTTACCTCCCCTAGTGGATGGTCAGTCTTTGAGGGAAGGGCTAGGTCTCTTCTATCTATTTTTCTTGCAGTGATGGCTTCATGCCACTCAACTTGTAGGTGCTCAGTATAGATGGGGAAGGAAACTGTAGTATAAAGGGAGTCACTCATGGGTGTACAGCTCTTAACAGTTTCCAAAATGGCTTCACAGATTTGATCTCATTAGAACCTCCAAAAATTCCAGGAAGTTCACTGGGACTGTTATGTTCTTCTTTAGATAAAAATGCTTTATCTTCCATAGGCATCATTTTCATGGGTCAGCACTAAAACGAGGATTATAATAGCCCCTATCTCATAAAGCAGGTACAGATACTAAAAGGAGTAGAAGAGTTAATGTATATAAAGGCATACACAACAAAGCCTGGCACTTAGGAAATGCTATACACACTTGCTGTTAGTACTTTTTCTCATTAGTTTCTTATTTAATCTGGAATCAGAAGACTAGGACCTAGATTTTCCACTTCTGAATCCAGGGTCCCTTTCAGCACCTCCAGGTCTCTGACACAGCATGAACCAAGTCTGTGCAAATCACTTCTTGCTGGATCCTTCCATGGCCTCATTTATGTCACAGGTATTTGAAGTAGACCTTCTCCAAGGACACTGCCTGCCATGGCCATCTATGGCTGCTTTCATGATGATAAATATTCTTCCCTTCCTGAGAAGCTTCTCTTTTTCCTCCAGGGTTCATCTCTTCCTTTCCACAGAAGAGAGAAGGCCTTTTGCCCCTTGGAACTTCAGCTCTCCACAATTCTTGTAAATAGTCATCTGCCCTCCACCTGGATATGGGACAGGTAATGCCCCAAATGGGCAGAAACGCTACTGCAAGCCCTCAATCAGAGAGATAGTTACACAAAGTGGTTGCTGGGCAGATAAGTACACAGCAGTAGAGAGGAGACTCTGGCCACAGTCTTAATGCTGATGCCAGGACAGCTGGCCTGTTCCAGGAGGAAAAGAGCTTCATTGAAAGAGGGTCAGCGTGGCTCATACATTCTCAGCCCACCACCACAACCGTCCAGTATGCTGGCTATGCTATAAATCCTTCCTCAGATTATTAGAAGGTCAAAAACAAACAAAAAAGGTTAAGCTATTAAACAAAAAGCAGCCACCATGTTCTAGGGATTTGAACACAGACTCTAGTTGCTGGGTTTATTCAAACACAATAGAATCCTTTCTCCATTCTCATACCTACTGGTCAAGGCAAGGCTGGATGTCCTTCAGAAGTCCTTTCTGACCACCTTCCGGCAAAAAAAAAATCTCTCTTCTGTTTGAATGAACTCTCACATTTTCTCTGTCCTGTTTTGAGACACTTAGTTCTGCCTTGTTAAAAGTTGTCAGTCTATTCCTGACCTCAAGCATCACTCTAGTGCAGAATTAACTTTGCCCTTATGGATGCCAAGGCAGCCCCTTCTACATGTCTCTTCTGTGGTCTTTACCTCATTTCCTCATGGTTATTTGCTTAGGTCCATCTCCCACATCCCCTGCCATCACCACTGCTGAGTTCCACTAGAACAAAGAAGGTGTTGTTTTTCCTTCCTGTACCCCCATTGCCTCATATAGTGTTATTAATTGTGAACTGACTTCAGTGAGGTCAGATTGAGATTTAGTCATCTCAAAATGTGCCCGGCACATAGGAACTTGCTTATTACTTGTTAATTGAATGGAAATTCTGAATTAGTGGCTATTTCCGAGGAAATAAATCTCCGCTGTTTTTCAAGTTTTACATTATAAACTTAGATAGTAATGGATATCGAGGAGTACAATGTGTGAGTGGGAAGAATGGTTCTGGGAAAAGTTTTGATTCATGATAGTCATGTTTTATTAAAGTCCATTAGCTTTGCAAAAGACTAGTCTCTGAACTTCATAAGTCATAGGCTGGGAAGTGGTGTTAGAGCAATGTATGTAGTTCAACTCACATCTGATAGTTGAACATCCAGCCTACCTCTGAGCACTTGTAGGGATAAGAAAACACTAGTCCTTTAAGCACAGATTCAACTTTTAGGCAGCTGTATTAAAATGCTCCTCTTATATTAATCAGTCATTATAAACAATGACCAGGAGTATTCTGTGGCCCAAAGGAACATGTTCTATAAGGACAAATAAACAGAAAGCAAGGTGCAAAAGCCAAAACAGGCATCATGAACATACCCATGAAAAATATGTATAGCAGGGGAAAACATAGAAGAAAATACATAAAACTTATAATTCATTCACTTCTTTACCAGATAGTATTAAGGCTCTACTCTGCACTAGCACTGTTCTAGGTCCTATGAATATTATATGAATAAGATAGATGAGTTTTCATGGCTCATGGTCATGGTGATGAAATTGGACTGAATTTTGTTTATTTTCTCTATATTCCACATTATCTGGACTAGTCTTACCTTGATCATTAAAATCCTATAAGGCTTAAGAAGTCCTTCCATACACCGAAAGCACAAAAATCTTTTATTTCTAGAAACCTGGAGTTCTTAGAAAAGATATCATATTAATAGTTTCTCCTGAAGAAGATATTGAGGGAGAGATAATCAACTGTACCAAGGTGAGTGTGACATGTCTGCAAAGAACTCATCTAAGCAACACTTTCCATGAATTTAAAAGCACAGAACAACTACACGATTCTCGAGTTGGAGAGGACCTTCTGATTTATTTATTCCGGTTACCTCAGCTAAGAGCAGAGTCAGACCAAGCAATCACAGGATGATGTTATTATAATAAGACCTCAGTGGTGAAGGACACTCTGAGTTGGACCTGCAGCCAGGGTCCCTAGATGTCATTCAATGTCAGATTGAAGTCCTCTAAAAACAAACCATTTCAGATACTTGGTGAAACTTTGGCAAGAGAGGATTTCAGTTCATTAAAAACCTAATAAATAGCTCATGGAGGGGAGCTGTTCACTTCCAGTGGCTCTTCCTTCAGTGTTTGGTTGTCTTCTAAGGAAACTGGGCTGGAAGGTTCATGAGCACCTGCTCGAATCAATCATGTGAGACGGTCTCCATGCATTACTACAGATTTACATCCTCCTGGCAATATGGCTGTGAGTGATGAGCAGCATCTCCTTATGACATTCCTAGAAGACAAGATTGCCCATCAAACCAGGGTCAGTCTACCTGGGATCACAGCACAGAGTTTGGGAAGGAAGTCTGATGATACAGACCAAAGATGTCTCAGTTCAAACTCCTTGAAAGTCAGTAAAAGTATTGCCCCAATTCTAGAGTCACTAATAATGGAGTTCAACCAAATAGCCTTACTGACCCACACCAACAACTTTAAAATTGAATTCTTCTTGGGCTTTCTAGAAGGACTAACACCTCCCAAGGCAGCTAGCTGCTTTAGTAAGATTTGCAACCTGTGTTCTCACAGAAACTGGATGTAAAACCAGTAGTGTTCTTCAGCGGAGAAAACTTTGCTAAGAGCAAAGTAAATCATCCACATAGAGGCGTGTTTTGCCTTGGTCTATGACATTAGTAACATTATCTTCATTTCTACAAGATTCAGTTCACTTCAGATCAGTCGCTCAGTCGTGTCCAAATCTTTGTGACCCCATGAACTGCAGCACACCAGGCCTCCCTGTCCGTCACCAACTCCTGGATTTCACTCAGACTCACGTCCATAGACTCAGTGATGCCATCTAGCCATCTCATCCTCTTTCGTCCCCTTCTCCGCCTGTGCCCAATCCCTCCCAGCATCAGAGTCTTTTCCAATGAGTCAGTCTTCACATGAGGTAGCCAAAGTAGTGGAATTTCAGCTTTATCATCATTCCTTCCAAAGAAATCCCAGGGCTGATCTCCTTCAGAATAACTGGTTGCATCTCTTTGCAGTCCAAGGGACTCTCATGAGTCTTCTCCAACACCACAGTTCAAAAGCATCAATTCTTCAGCGCTCAGCTTTCTTCACAGTCCAACTCTCACATCCATACATGACCACAGGAAAAACCATAGTTTTGACTAGACGGACCTTTGTTGGCAAAATAATGTCNAAAAAAAAAAAAAAGTAAAACAGACTAGAAGTGCTCTGCTCCCTTGTTACTGAAATTATGCTTTGATAGCATCTCTTGGTTTTGTAGGAGAGAATAAATCTTCACTCTATCCTCCTAGACTCTAAGGCTAGGGTCCTCAAATCAAAATGATAAATATTAGAAAGAGAAATAAAACAGTTTTGATTACATATGCACCAGAGATATCTCTCTCTCTCTCACACACCCACACACAAATGTGATTCCAGGAGATGGCTGACTAAAACATTGACACTTATGTGCCATCTTAGTTTAAACAAAAGAAGGAGTTGGGGACTTTTGGAGGGAACCCTCCAATTTGTCAAAATATAATGCTAATACATTTTGAAGGGAATAGTGTCCTTTTTTTTTAGTTAACAAGAACAATATACTTTGTTGTATTTCTCTTTTTCCTGGACATCAAGAAGTTCAAAAGCAATGTATTGCTTATTTACAAGAGTGTTCTCCAAACCTATAATCCTGGTAAAAATTCTTTCTTTAAAAAAAAATTAACAATTAAGGTTGTCTTGTTATACAAATAAGTCTCTCAGCTGATAAGAATTGTCTCCCAGTGTAACTAGAGAGACATCTTTACAAATGGAAATTTCCTTTATAAATGTAAATTTTATTTGCAAAGTGAGAAATTTATACTCTTATTTTTAGGCTGTGGCAGGAGGGGGAGGGGAAGATATTTTTCTGCATCTGCTGGCTGTCAATTGCCTTCAGCTCAAAATAATTCATATACTAAAGAGGCATATTTTGAGGTGACATATTCTGTTACCCTTCAGGATCATAATTTATCTGTTACATGCCTGTCTTCCTAATGGACTGTGAGGCCAAGGCTTATCAGTCTCCACACCAAATTAACAGGGCATTTCTGTTAGTCTCTTTAAAAGGCATATCTACATGGCACTGAATGAAGTACAAAGAAAAAAATCAGTTACTCAGTTTCACATCATGGAGAACAAACCTACCAATATTTAATTGCATTATTTCACTTTTTTGACAGTATACAAATATTTGTCAGATAGACAAATAGTCACTAACTAACCTGAGAGGGATTTGTCAGCCTTTATCATGGATTTACCTGAAAGCAACAAAGAAACAGTGCACACACATACACAGACAAACACACGGCCAGCCCCAGGGTAGAATGTGAAAAAGCAGCTCAGAAAGAGGAGTGTGTGGGCGTTTGTGTGTGTGCGCACACTGAAGGTTAAACAAACCAAGGAGAAAATGAGGCAGAGAGAGAGACAGTAAGAACCAGAAGAAGTCTTTTTGTTGTTGTCAGTGTTGTTGTAAAATCGATCAGGAAAGCAAAAAGAAGGGAAAATGTCCGTGCCACAAGAAGGAGAAATTCACAGTAGGATTAACCCAGAGAGCATTCCCTTGGGTGCTGTGTAACCTGCAATGGGTCCCAGGGCTTAGCAGGGTCCAGGGTTTACCAGGCTAAGAGTTTCCTATGCTAGTACGGCGAGCTGCAGTCAGTCCACGGGGTCGCGAAGAGTCGGACATGACTGAGCAACTGAACTGAAATGGTGCTAGTATGAGCTAGCTTTCTGATGTGCCAAAGGGCCAGGAAGAAAGCCGGAGGAACAGAACCGACATCTAGGAGACAAATGCACACCAGCTTTCAGAAGCAGCACAGAGAATTCCAGTACTGAAATACTTTCTCCTGAGGACTCTCATAAAGGGCCTACTGCTGGGGACAATGTCCACAAATTTCCTATATCTAAAATGCCTTGACTGTACCACACCAACGTCAGGAGGAGTGATTCCATGAGTGGCAGAAAGCATACTTTAAACCAGAATCTCTAGCCCTGAGATCTAACTCTCCAAAACTCTTACCAGCTGTGAGTCCTTGGACATATTGCATAATCTTTTTTTTTTTTAAGTTTAAATTTTCACATCTGAGAAGAATATTATTTACCCTGATAGAGTTTCCGGGGGAAAACTTCAAAGTACTTAGCAAATAGTAGATTCAATAGTAGCAAATAGTAGTAAGTGAAGCCTCCCTTCTCCCTATGTGAAGCCCAGCAAATCCCATGTAGCTCTGATCCTAAATGAGAAGCTGCTGTAGACAATAACTTTCTCTGATCCAAATCCTGAGTGTAGAGTGGACAGATCTTAAATGAATCAAGCCCTTAATCCAAAATTAGATTTCCTGCACACATCCTTCAGAGCCAACATCTCTTTAATGAGCCCATTACATTAAGAGTTAATTTATAACAAGTAGCTTAGTACCCCAGCTCTCTGCTCTACCCTCTTTTCATCTGCTCAGCAAGACCACAGGCATTAACTACAAGAATATATTTTGTATTTTGAAAGGAAGAAAAAAAAAAACCCAAACCTGCCACCCCTGGATACTTATCCCTTCAAGAAAACCCCAAACCTCAACAACAACAAAGCTTGGTGTGTAGGGACCCTGCAGGGTTCATGAATTTCAGAAGCTTGTAAGAAATTATCTGTTTTGCCGGACTCTTGCTGGGATCAATCAGCCCCTCAGTAGTTGGTGCCAATTAAGAGCTAGTGTGATGCAAAAAGGATATTTTAAACACTGTTTGACACCAAGTATTCCTCCGTTCTCTTCCCACCTCCCTCCCTCCCTCTCTTCTAACTCTTATACCAACCACCTTTCAGTCACCTCCTTCCACCATGACCCTGCTCTGAAAGTCATGACAGGTAATGAAAGTAATGGCACTTGTCTTCTTTCTGAAGAGAGATGCTGTTTATCAAGTGATCTCCCTTGGTCAAACGTGGTCTCCCACAGCCCTGTGCAGGACAGCAAGCAGCATTTATCACCGCCTCTGCCTTCCATCTCTCTTTGTCTTTCCCTGAGTCCTAATCTGTTCCCGACAAAGCTGCCAAAGTTACCTTCTGAAGATCAAGTCGGATCTGTCATTCTGCTTATAATAAATCCCTGGCTCCTTCCCATCGCCCAGAGGATAAAGCCCTCCGAGGGCTGATCCCCATCCTCCTCATCAGTCTTACCTCTCACCGCTCCTCCTCCTGTCCCTTTCTCTCTGGCAATTCCCTGAGTACATCCATCTACTTCTTCCTGTTCTTCCCTGTCCCTAAATTACCCACAGCACCCTGCCCATGGAGCTAACTCATATACAGCCTTTAAGATCCAGCTTAAGCATCTTCCCCTCCAAGGAACCTCCCCCAGTTGCCTCAAGATGACTTATGTGCCCCCATGCCATATTCCCTGGCTCTAGTGCTTGCTTCTGGGAAAACATTTCTCAGACTGTAGACTTCTCAGTCAGTTAATTTATCTGTCTGAACTCTCATGTCCAGCTAAATTTGGAGTGCCCTGGGAATAAGGGAAGTATCTCTGCTTTAAGTATCTCTGCTTTCTAGTGTCTTGTATGGTATTTCATACATAGGAAGCTATGAGTTCTCAATGTGGCCACTTGTCACAGTCACCTGGGTGAGTTTGTTCACAATGCAGATTCTCTAACCTTACTTTGGACCTATTAAAACTCTGTGTTTGCCAGGGGTAGAGCCTCAATTTCTGTGTTTTGTTAAAATGCCATTGATAGTGTACAGACCTTGTTAAAATACTGTGGTAGGAGTAGGTGTTAACATATTTAATGAGAAGTGCATGAATGAATATATGAATGTGCCCATTTTAGAAATGAGTTTGAAGAGTTGAAAATTTGGTTCCGATTGTACACAGAAGGTTTTGAGAAGATGAAATACAAAGAGGAATGGGATGGAACTTTTCTTGGCCTAGTTACTATTGTTATTATTTTAATGTTTACCATCTCAATTACTCTATAAGCTTTGGGGGACAAGGACCGGTTTTGTTTACTGTTGGAACTTAATAAAGTCTGACCCAGCATCTAACAGGTAATTTGACCTCAATATTTGTTAAGGTGTAACAGTACAATGTGAATAAAAAAGCACTGTATTTGAAGTTAGAAACCTTGAATTCCAGTCCTGGCTATGACAAAAAACAACTACTTACTCTAGGGCAGGAATTCCCTTGAGCCTTAGATTCCCCCACCTACACAATCAAAGAGGGTAGATCAGATGATCTAAGGTTGAGTCTAGCTCTGACGTTTTTAACCAAAGAGTGCGTCTAAGCTGAAGTCTGAATCTTGGCCTATTGCTGAATGAAAGGTCTTCATAGTGATAGGCAAGATGATGGCTGAGGTCCAGAGGGAAAAGTGACTTGACTATACTGTATTTTTAAATTCATCATGAGTATGGCCAGGATGGAGTACTGTCTTTTGTTCTGCAAAAGTCAAGTGTTCAGCCTTAAGCACCCCCAGGGCTTGCCTGAGATGCTTATCTTGGTAGTCAGACGCCAGCAAAAATCTCCCTCTCGATCACATGGTGCATCACTGTAAAGACTGTGTCCCTGGAGGAGTAGGGCAGGTTTAGAAATGCAATGGGAAGGCATGTGCTCAGGAACCTTGCATGTGCCCCAGAGTGATGGTGCAAATCACAGATCAATTATTTCAACTGATTTTTCACAACTTTACAAAAAAACACAGGATAAAAAATAAACAAAAAAGCACAAATATCAGCTAATTCTACTTTGCTAGTTGGGAAATTAAGGCTTAGAGAGATTGGAGGATTGCTGTGTAATGTACGGTGATTAAAAGGCAGCAATCTGGCGTTTTCTGGTCCCAGTGTTCCTTTGGCTACATCATGTCACTTCTCTTTCTTACCTTCTTTGTTGCTGCCGCTGCTGCTGCTGCTGCTAAGTCACTTCAGTCATGTCCGACTCCTTATTGGACCCTAACAAAATTTCTGAGAAGGAAAATGGTCAAATATTTCCATTTCTATTTCATAGAGCAGGAAATTGAAGCTCAAAGCGACTTTTCAGTCTCACAGTCAACACTAATAGGAATGATTTCCAGTGTACTTTTGACTATATCGCTACTGCTTTTTTTTATTGTTAAATTGTACTTTTTTATGTAACCTTACTGATACCCCACTGGGAGGCAGAGCAGTCTGGTAACCATTTCCAGTTTTCTAATAAGAGAAAACTGAAGTCCAGAGTAGTATCAATAATACTGGAGGAAATTTTAAGAGGAGTTTATGAGTTTGGATTTTCCACAGTTTATTGTGATCCACACAGTCAAAGGCTTTGGCATAGTCAATAAAGCAGAAATAGANGGACAGGGAGCCTTGGCATGCTGCAATTCATGGGGTCGCAAAGAGTCAGACATGACTGAGTGACTGAACTGAACTGAACTGATGAGTTTGGATTGGTGTAAGAATGAACTTTCCAACACCCTTCACCATCACAGGACCAGAGGATCTCTCAGAGGTACGATACAGGAGTCTATTAAAGGAAGAAGAATTGGCTTGGATATCCATTAATCTCCTTCCTGGCCACATGTGTCCATGATTCTACAGCTTATCCCAAGCCCCACAGCCAGGATGTGATCAGTCAGGATGTGAACTTATGCCTTCCAACTTCACCCATCCCACCAATTTTGATTGACATGCTTCTCCAAAGATTTCAGAATCCAGTTTTCCTAGGTGTAGGTATAGCTGTCAATTGACTATTAGCCAGAGGGCAAATATGTCTCTATAAGTTTTCTGGGTGAAACATTGATGAACTGGCCATTCAACAAATCACAAGTACTGAACATGGGGTAGTCTTCTTGAGGACTATAAATGATAGAAAAATCCCCTAACGTGAGCCATAGTCCTGACTTTTCCACCAAGTTCCTGAGAGTCCTGGGCAAAGTCATTTCTGTTCTCATGGCAATGAGCATTCTCCCTTGTATAATGTAACTACTGGGCCAGAGGTTTTTTTCTAGCTCACTAGCACAAGGCTGGAAGACAGGCTTATCTTTGCTACTAACCACAGAAAGGCTGAAAGAAAACGAGCTGGGAATAATCAACTCACCTCGGGGCTCAGCAGAGAATGCCAGACTTAACCATGTTGGCTGACACTCTTTACTAGCCCTAAATTCACTTAAGGTTGTAAGTAAGAACTAACATAAAAATGATAAAATCAGAAAGTCCTTGTGGTTTCTTAAGTTCTAAATGATGATGTGTCTCTGAGCTCTGTCCCCCAGTCTCAAGCAGGCACTGTCTGATGTCAGTAGCTGGAGTATTTTCCCAACTGCAGCCCTTCTTTATCTCTCGTCTCTAATCCATCCTCCTCCCTCCTCTCCCTGCTGACATTCCTGCCATTTCCTGACTGGCAGCCAATTTTCCTACCTGTCATTATCAATTCTGCTCATTAACTCTCCCACCTGCCTCAGCTGAGGCCTCTTGACACCAAAAAGCATCTCTAAAAAATGATTTTTCCAAGCAGAATAATTGAAAGTTCTTGCACATCTAGGGAACCTTTTCTCCAAAGCTCTCAGAGCCATTTCTAAATGTCAGTAGAAACGTACATTTTCTACCAAAGAGGCACACTTTGCCATTCCACCACAACCAGATGAAAAGTGAAAAGTAAAGAGTCAGTAACTAGTTTTTCTTTCTTCTTTTTTCTCTGAGAAATGCAAAAGTGATCTGACTTTTGAAAAACTTATTGACTTGTTAATTGCCTATAGCTCTTTTAGACATGGGCTCAGAAATGGTTAGTGATAGAAACAATGATATACAGATCCAAACCACAGGGAGACCTCTTGTCTTTATCCAAGGAGTTTCATGAACTGCTGAGGTGCTGAGACTTGTGATGAGCCTCCAGAGAGGTCTGTACAACACTGAGGCAGGAACACACTTGGGGAAGAGTTCTGTCTCTGCTATCAGACTAACTGGACTTAAGAGTTATAACAGAGCATGTGGAGACAATCCTTTACTATTTATAAAATATTTGCAAACACTATCTCACTTGGCACTTCCAGTTTCCTCTACTGGGAGCACTCATTCTGCAGCGGTTTGCTTGACTTGCTCCTTCCCTGTGTCATGCCTTTTTAACCTCATCTTTCCTGGCGACATAGGTGCCTCCACTCCACCTGGCACTTCCATCATATGCTTTTCCTCCGTGGCACTCTTCACCAACTGACTTACCATACATTTATGTATATATACATAACCACATAATGTGAGCTCCCTAGGGACCAGCATCTTCACCATTTTCACTGCCATAGTCCCAAGTCCCAGCATGCTCTCTGACACAAAGGAGTTGCTCAGTTAACACATGTTGAAGGACTCAAGGAATAAGTGGGCGTGTTTGCGATAAGCACAGCACAGCACACAGCCTTGAGGAGTAGACATCGTCATCATCGCTATTCCGTGGATGAGGTCAAGGAGGCTTAGAGAGGTCAATGAGTCAGCCCAAGCGGCTTGGCGGCAGACCTGCCTCTCCTCATGCGGCCTTGTGATGTGTGCTCCAGAGAAACATAGCAGGAACAGACTCAGTCATGCATGAACCTCTCCAGGAAGAAGCCCTATCTCCTTATCACTCAGCCCCACAGCATCACCCCTGCGTTAGACCCCTCTTGCATGTCGCCTCACCAGTCCTCCAGGGAGGCTGAGTTCCTAGGTACCTAGGGCATTTGATGAATGCCTGCAGCCCTAATCACCCCATTAAGGTGAGAGCAAACAAAGAGAGGGATTAAAATAATTGCCAAGTCAACAACCTGAGCAGCTGGCTAGAATAAGGTCAACACAGCGATTGCTCTGTTCCAACAAAGAAAAGCGTGGCAACTAAGGCTTTACTATCTCTTTTCTTTTTGATGGATGTCTACCTGCCTGTGAACTGCAGAGCAGCTCATGGAGGCCGGCAGCTCTCCCACCCCTACCGCCTGCCTCGTTGCCTCTTGATAGAAGTGGGCCATTACTCTTCACTAAAATTCATTGTCCATGCATTTGACACTTGACAACACTCAGGAAATTGATCCACTCAAATATTTTTGGAGCTAAATTAATGCAATTTGTCCTTCCAGGGCTCCACACCAGCATCCCAAGAGATAGAATCAGTGGTAAGAGGATGATTCTGCCTTCCTGGGAAGGGAGGGAAGTCTCATGGGAGGGAGATAATACACAATCTTGGTAGTGTGGGTTATAAAATGATTTAGAAACATCAAATATCATTTGCGCTGCTCTACTGCTCACACACAACACTCATGTACATTGTCTGTGAGATATGAGCCTCACACTGCCTGTGAGGAAGCTGGGAAACGTCTGACGCTATACTTTATAGAAGACAGAACTCAGAGGTACATGACTGGCCCAAGGTCACACTTCAGTTGGTTAAAGATCAAGTACTTAATCCAGGCTTAATGGCCCTAAGTGATATGCTGTGTGTCACTGATTTATGTGTGAGTGTGTGTGTGTGTGTGTGCATAGGCAGGAGGTATGTGTGCAGAGAAAGAGAGATGGACACTTTTCCCTTCACTGACTCCACACCTTCCAAACGGTTTTTCCCTCACACTCTTCACCTAACTCTAGTCTCCATCTAGTATTCCCATACTCAGAGGGTAGGCACTCCGACTGACATCCTCAGACTGGTTGTCTCCAGCGAGGTGGTCAGAGGTGACTCTAACTCCACAAGTATTTGACTCGCCTCAAGAGCTTGGGCTTTGGGGTCAGATTCTGATAGGGGCACAGTAAAGGTACAAAGTAGATGATTAAACTGATTATCCCACTAGGGGATTGTAAGTAGAAAAAGTATAGGAAACCTCTGTAAGTCAATGGTTACTCAAGAAAGCAGGTTTACTTAACCACATAACCAAGCAGGCTTCTTTAACACAAAGAAGTGGAAGCATAAGACATATCCCCAAACAGTAAAACAGTGGTGGTGTGTGACCTACATACTGCTCAGTGAGCTCAGTAAAGTAGTTTTATGTGTGCTCTGTACACACATACAAACCATTAATTTGTGAACCTAGCTTGACCAGACAGAGACAAAAAACAAAACAAAACTTCCCCTGCACGACCTGGAGGAGGAACTGATGATGGAAACATGACGTCTACTCAAGAAAGACAAAGAAGTTCTTCTCCCTTTCCCCACTTTTCCTTTGATTCTAAAACTGTAGTCCACTAAGCTCTTAGGCACAGCATCTCTCCCACCAGCTTGCAAACCTCACACACGTCCTATTGTAAGAAGTCACTTCTTACCTATCACTTTACTCTCGCTGAATTCTCCTCTGTGCTGAGACATAAAGGGCTATGGTACCCGAGTCCTTCTGCTGCTGCTGCTGCTGCTAAGTTGCTTCAGTCGTGTCTGACTCTGTGTGACCCCATAGAGGGCAACCCACCAGGCTCCCCTGTCCCTGGGATTCTCCAGGCAAGAACACTGGAGTGGGTTGCCATTTCCTTCTCCAGTGCATGAAAGTGAAAAGTGAAAGTGAAGTCACTCAGTCATGTCTGACCCTTAGCTACCCCGTGGACTGCAGCCTAGCAGGCTCCTCCGTCTATGGGATTTTCCAGGCAAGAGTACTGGAGTGGACCAGAGCCCTTCGGAGCCCCCTAAACGACATCTAACGGTTTTAGCTCCACCAGGGACCAGTTGCTCTGAACCTCAGTGTCCTCACCTGCCCCACAAGCTGTTGACAGAATGATATGAAAAGGCAAGTCTGGTATCCATCACAGCACGTGGCCCACGGTGAATGCTCAGTTCACAGAAGCAGCCATTATTGATTACTCTGCTCACTCCTGTGTCATATCTGGGAAGTGGTGTCCAGGCTGTTATCCGGTCTAATGCTGTTGTCCTGAAACCTTCACCAGAGTCACTCTCTGGGTGTGAAGATGGAGGGGATCAGTGCTGTTCTCTCCTCTGAAAGTTTCCAGTTGCTGAACGATAGCAGTGACAATAAGCAGTCATTCCCATTTCCAGAACATTTGTTTTTGCCCAGAATCAAAGTGTTCTCAACTTGTAGATGCCACTGATGCGGTCAACAGCCCCTGTCACAAAGGGCTACCATTATCCTCATTTTACATGTAGTAATGCCATTGATTGTGTCACCTGGGAAGCCCCAATAAGAATGGGCATCTTGTCTAATCTATTATCTTTACACTATTTTCCTTGGGCTTAGAACTGGGCCTTGCATACAACAGGTCCACAGGAAATAACTGTCTAAAGTAAATAAAATCATTGAGTAACTCATATTCTAAGTCAAGAGTCTAATTCACAGAAAGTGGTCCAACCCCATCAATCCATCAGTACCCAGTTGTCATTCGCTGTATGTTGGGCTCATTGTGTGAACTTGAGGTTGGGACATGGCTGCAGAGATTAATATGGCTACTCCCTAAGCTCAGGAAGTTTATACCCTGGTTAGGGAGTTAAGACATATGCATCTGAAAATATAACTGAAACAATGCCACCAGTGCTCAGGGACAAATAAGGGTTCCAAAGGCAGAGGTGTTGAAGGCTAGACACACAGAAGGTGAAGGAAGGTATGAAGGACATTTCACAGAAGGCACCATATCTCTCAAATAGCCATAGCACAGGAGTGGCAGAAAGAGGGGACCACAGCTCACAATGTTCCCAGCCAGGACCCTTCAGCTACACTGCAGGCTTTCCTAGAAGCTCTGTGACTCCAAGGGACGTGCAGTTGGAGAGCAGGACTCAGAACCTGGCGCTTGGAGAAGAGTCTACATGAACCAAGTGCTCTTTCTGTGAAGGTGTACACGGGTCACCTCACTTACCCTCACCACAACCCTGCCACAGACGTACAATAATTCTCACTTTAGATCTATGAACACTGAGACCCTGGGATGGGAACTCTTTCATCGAAAGTGACACAGCCAGCAGAACCTGGTGTACTGACCTCTCCAGCCTCCTACACTATCCCAGTTCACACATCTGTCCCCTTTTGCAGGCCAGCAACTTGTTCAAGTTCACACAGCAACTAAGAATCCATCTCCAGATCTATACAAATAGACGCTCTTTAAGAAACAAAACAAAACACAACCCTGGCAGAGGTGAACCGGGGCAAAGCCCACTATTGCTCCTTTTGCTTCAGGGCAGAAACTGAATACTTCAGAAGGCTCACCTGCTTATGCAAAAGCAAGAATAATCATTGTTAAAATGCAAAGCCATACTTCCATGGAATTCAGTTGGTGCTCCCACCCCTATTCCTAAGGAAATGATACCCTGGTGACAAGCTCTTTAAAGAATTTCCTCTCTACTTCTTTCTGCAGTTTGGAATAATTGTATGTCATCACAAACCTCGGAATAGTCAAGATTGCAAAATTCTTGCTGTGCTCTTGGCAAAATTATTACTCACCAGCCAATGTTTAGAAATCAAAATGCTTCCCCTATGTGCCATTAAACACAAATATTTATCAGCACTGTGCTAGAATGTTAGGCTGACGAAGGTTGGGTGTTGGTGGGTGTGCATGTGTGTACATAATTAGACTCAGATTTTCAATGAGTACAAGATGACTTACTTCTGTTGTTTTACTTCTCAGAAAAATGTTCAAAATCTTAGTAGTATTGACCAGAGATGGCCAGGAAAATTTTGTTTCTTAACTCTTTGCAGGCGTTGTGAAAGGTGCTGCCTATGATAAAACAAATGACAGACTGATGGAAGAGACAAAAATTGGCAGATCAGGATAGCCAGCGCTGATGGATAAGTCATTGTTATAAACTCCTACTAAAATTTAAAGAAAATGCAGTTTTTAATCTCTTTCTTTGATTTGCCTAAACTTTGCTATGGGAGTTAACACCTCCTAAGACAGGTTAGCAGGCTTCCCTGGTGGCTCAGACAGTAAAGAATCTGCTTGCAGTGCAGGCTACCTGGGTTTGATCCCTAGGTCAGGAAGATCCCTGGAGAAGTGAATGGCAACCCACTCCAGTATTCTTGCCTGGAGAATCCCCAAGGACAGAGGAACCTGGAGGACTACAGAACATGGGATTGCAAAGAGTCAGACAAGATGGGCCACTTTCACTTTTTCAAGGCAGGTTAGCATATATCTTACTGAGGTCAGTTTCCCTAGAAGCTGAGCCTGAGGCTGGGGTTCTTGTTCCAGTGATTTATTGGAGGAAAGGCTCTCTGAGTAAAGAGCGTAAGGAAAGCAGAGCAGGGCAGGGGAAAAACTCAGAATATCCAATCCCACAGTAGTACAAATCACCCACACAGTTAATTCCCAATCCTAAAACAAGGGAACTAACTAGGCTTCTGTACTCTGTGTCAACTAGTCATGTGCTGAGGTCTATGCCTGGAAAGACTCTCCTTCTTCTGTGATGTGACACAGCTGTGAATATTATGACCAACACACAGAAGCTGGGACTCACACATGAGCTGCAAAGGCATCTGAGTGGGGCACCAAGTCAGCCACAATAGTACTTGTCATGGTCCTTAAGAAACTTTTCATTCTTCAGGATAATGTGCAAAGTTTTCAACATGGACTTGATTCTTTTTTTTCATTCTTTGTGGCCACATGGCATGTGGGATCTTAGTTCTCCAATCAGGAACTGAACCCATGGCCCTTGCATTGGAAGCATGAAGTCTTAACCAATGGACTGCCAGGGAAGTCCCTCAACATGGATTTGAAACCTTCTGCATTCTGGCCTAAACCTCTTGATTCTGAAATAGATTTTCTAAAAATCTCAGCCTGTTGATAGATCTGTCCAAATGTCTCTGTGTGTGTTGAACGTACCATTCCAGGGTGGTCATAGGACATTCCCTCTCACACTGCCAATAGCCTCCTCTGTTTTCAGAAGGAAGTGGACTTCCTAGCCCAGCCGTCTATGGGTCCCAGCCTAGCCCTCCAGCCTTATCTCCTCTCACCTCTTTTCACACAGCCCAACCTTGACAGTGCGGTAGACTCTGAGTCATTTCCCAAAGATGCCATGTTCTTTCACCTCTCACTGCTTTTGTGACACTTGCGATCGATAAAGGTAAGATAGTACAGAGAACAGAAACACATTCACCCCACCCCTCAATGCTGCTGGCATTCTTGTCGGAAAGCAGACTTAATCTCCTATGGCCCTTCTAAAAACCTCCCATGGTCTCTGTCTTAAAGATCCAAGTCCTAAATCTGAGGCATGAAATGTCCTTCGCCTGCTTCTCTCTTTGTTCTCAGTTCTGACATCCCGCTCCAGTGCACAGGCCACCTCTGCTGTGGACACTCCCCTGACCCACCCGAGCTTTCCTATCCCCTCACAGCACCACCCTGATTCCTTTTTTTAGCACTGCCTTTATTCTGCCATGAGCCATGGTCTGTAGCGTAGGTGCCTACCTCCACCATCAGGCTGTGAGCTTCCTAAAAACAGTGAACTCCACAGCACCTGACAACTTGCTGGGTACCAAGCACAAGTCAGTGCAAGTGTGTTGACAGGAAGCAAGAAATATTCCTCTAGAGAATAAGCCCCTGGGAGAGGCATCACACACAGGGGAGACTTCCATAAGGGACTCATTATTTGAAAGGATGTAGAGAGTGACATAGTAACAGCAGCAGCAAAAACCAACATGAAGACTTGTTGAACACATATCAGAAGCTGTATTTAATATTCTACGTGAATTCACTGATCAAATCCTATTAGGCAGGTACTGTTTTTACTGCCATTTTACAGGTGAAAAGACCTTGTCTTGGAAATTATGTGACCTATTTAAGATCACACAGCTAGTGTGATCTTAGTGCTAGAGCCAGGGTGTTGGAGCCAGAAACTAGGCCTCAGATCTTTGCTCTTAAGACTAAATTATCAGTGCAGGGAAGATTGGTAAGTCTCATAAAGTGAAAATGAAAGCCTTAGTCACTCAGTTGTGTCCAACTCTTTGTGACTCCATGGACTGCAACCTTCCAGCCTCCGTTGTCCATGAGATTTCCCAGGCAAGAATACTGGAGTGGGTTGCCATGCCCTCCTCCAGGGGATCTTCCTGACCCAGGAATCAAACCAGCATCTCTTATTTGGCAGGTAGGTTCTTTACCATCTGAGCCACCAAGGAAGCCCAACAGTCTCATACTTGAAGTTATCCACCCAGAGGGCAGGGCTTCCTAAGTGGTGCCTGGTAAAGAATAATAGAATATGCTGCATAATAAAAAACACAGTCAAGGCACTTTCTGTGAGTAACACTGAAAAGCCCCCTGGCTGGTTCCTCTTCTTTCCTCAAAGGGAAACGGCCAGAATGAGGAGGCAATCAAGCAGGCTCTTGATGTGTGTTTTACGTTCACATACTCACATGTTTTATTTATTTATGTCAGAAAGGTTCTGATGTGGAGTGAGAATAGAGCTTCTCTGGGGCTCATTTCCTCATGAGTAAGAAGGGCTTTTGCCTGTCCTAAGTTATCTTAGGTGTGCTGCAGTCCATGGGGTTGCAAAGAGCTGGACATGACTGAGCAACTGAACTGAACTGAAGTTATCTTAGAACTCTGCACTGTTCTCCTGTCAGTTATAAGCTCCACAAAAGCCTCTAACACAGCACTAGGCACATAATAGGCCTCAATACATATTCTTTGACTGCATGAATGGTAGGCCATGCTGCTGGAAGTAATGCAGCATTTCTTTTTCTTTTTTATTGTAATGAGTATTTCTTCTTTATTCTGTTTTGAATAAGTTAGCATGCATTTATTATACATATATATTTGTCTAGGTAGCTAGATCCTTGTTGCAAATTTCTGCCCTTTCTTGTTGACTATCAGTGCATTTTGGCCACTAAATGCCCAAACATGGAATAAGTTGTCCCTTCTCTGCCGTAGTTGTGCCCACGAGAGTAATTCAATAGTNACATGACCACAGGAAAAACCATAGCCTTGACTAGACGGACCTTAGTCGGCAAAGTAATGTCTCTGCTTTTGAATATACTATCTAGGTTGGTCATAACTTTTCTTCCAAGGAGTAAGCGTCTTTTAATTTCATGGCTGCAGTCACCATCTGCAGTGATTTTGGAGCTCATCATGTGACAAATATTCAAAACATGTCACCATTCTGCTTACCCTTCTTTGGGTGCAGTCTTATTTATATTCGTGGTTCTTATTTGGCCATGAACAATGAATTTCCGGTGACCCATCTTAAGATCATCCTCCATCTGCNAACTTTTCTTCCAAGGAGTAAGCGTCTTTTAATTTCATGGCTGCAGTCACCATCTGCAGTGATTTTGGAGCTCATCATGTGACAAATATTCAAAACATGTCACCATTCTGCTTACCCTTCTTTGGGTGCAGTCTTATTTATATTCGTGGTTCTTATTTGGCCATGAACAATGAATTTCCGGTGACCCATCTTAAGATCATCCTCCATCTGCTTGGTCAGTTTCCATCTCAGAGAGCCAGACCATGGTATGTATATCTACAACTTGGTTAAGAACATTATACGACTGAGGACTGACCCTTAGTCTTTTGTGTAAAATGTGAAATAGTAGTTGTGATTGGCAGAATAACAGCTCTCTTCAAATAAATTTATGTCCTAATTACTGAACCTATGAATGTGTTACCTGATGTGGCAAAAGGGGGCTTTCCTGATGCGATTGTGTTAAAGATCTTGTATTGAGGAGATTATCCAGATGGACCCAAAGACAAAGGTCCTTGTAAGAGAAAGGCATGAAGGGCAAGGAGATGTTGCAATGGAAGAGGAAGTTGAAGTGACATGGGGACATGAATCAAGGAATGTGGCAAGCTTCTAAAAGCTGAAAGAAGTCAAGGAAATGGATTCTCCCCTAAAGCTTTTAGAGGGAACACAGCCCTGCTGACACCATGAGACTGACGTCCGGCTTCTGACTTTCAGAACTAGAAGATAATAAGTTTATGTTACTTTTAGCCAATAGAATAAAAGGCCCATGTGTGCTCGGTCTTGTCCAACTCTTTTGTGACCCAGTGGACTATAGCTTGCCAGGCTCCTCTATCCAGACAAGAATACTGGAGGGGGCTGCCACTTCCTACTCCAGGGGCTCTTCCCACCCCAGGCAAGAGCCTGCATCTTCTGTGTCTCCTGCATTGGCAGGTGGATTCTTTACCACTAGCACTACGTTTTAGCCAATGCATTGTGCTAATTTGCTATCATAGCAGTAGGAAGCTGAAACACTAGTAATAATAGAATAAATTCAAGCCTGAGTTGAATTGGATGAGTTCACCTAGCGGTAGGGACTGACTCAAGCTACCCAAATTCACAAAAGTCTAAGAACCCAAACTGACACTAATGTTAATAATTATTAACATTATTTTATCCAGGGTACCCCATTTCTAGGATCAGGATACCTAAGAATGAAAATGATATTCGCTTAGTAATATAACAGAGTGCAGAAAATTATACTTTCTTTTCAAATATTTTATCAAATATAAATTATCCCTGGCCTGTTACTAGATGCTCCTGCTGCTCAATCTGAAGTACAGATCCTCTCTCACAGGAAGGTCTATAACCATTAGGTAGTTTTCTTTCTCTGGTTTTCCCTTATCATTGCTCTAACAAGTCATAAAAACACCTTTCATCTTGTATCAGTCAGGGCACACCTAAACACATTTTCCTGATAGGCAAGATCAATTGGAAGCCTCAGAATTAACACACATCTTGTATTAATTAATTACCTCTGAAATTGATATCTTTGAATATCTTGGAGGAGGGGGGAAAGCTATCGTTTCACTAACAACATTCAGAAGTCATCGCCAAGTGAATTATTCCCTGGAAGCATTCCATACTTGATGGATGTCATACATTTCTGTTAAATTCCATTCCTGAGAACAGTATTTTCTGACATTCTCCTCAAATCCTTGAGCTATGCCCTACTTGGTTCCTGCAGACTCCTTGTCTTAGTACGGTTTTGAGATGTAAAAGAAATCTGTGTGTATTCACTTTTTTCAATGAGAAATTGCAGAGTCACTCTTGACTCATTACTGTCTTTAAGGTCTTATGTCTAACTGGTCATCGAATTCTGTCATGTTTTTTTCTTCCAAAATGTCTCTGGGTTTATTCCCTCACTGGGTCAGCCCTCCAACTCCCACACCATCTGATAATCATATTGGATCTCCCTGCCACCAAGTAATATTGAATTCAACCAGTGAATGCCAGGATGGACTCCAAAAGTGGCCTGTCTACTGACCTTTGCCTGGCCCCAGACCTAGGCACTTACACCTCTATCCATGACCCTTGAAGAGCTGACACGGATTCCTATGCCAAGTGCAGTGTATCCAACTGGCTTGCAAACTGTTCTTCACCTAACATTTTACTTTTCACTATTTATTTAATAATTATGCCAATTGAGTTGATATCCTACAGATCCTATCCAGCAAGACCTATACAACCAAAAAGTTGCCTGTATTGGCTCGCACTCCTAGACCCACCCAGGTCTAAAAGGAGGAGATGCCCAGGGGTTATGATGCTTATCTAGTGTGAGAACCACAGCAAGGTTCCAGGCTCGCTCTGTCAGCTCTTCCTAAGCCTCCCTGTAGAGTAGGGACAACAGCCACACTTATTTCCCTGGGCTGGAAGGGTTAGATGTGAGTGCTATTGTCACTGTGTGAAGTCCAGGGCTCTTTTAACTCAGTCATGTGGGTTCTCAAATAGAAAAATAAGCAGCAATGAAACCTCTCAGGACTCTCAAATTTACCCAAGCAACTGAGGCAAAGAGCCTCTCAAACTCAGGAAACATTAATTCCTTACTGATTACCCTAGCATGCATGCATGCTAAGTTGTTTCAGTCGTGTCCAACTCTGTGCGACCCTATGGACAGCAGCCCACCCTAGAGCCAATGAAATATCTTGTTCTGCCACCCATGCAGTGCTAGAGTAAACAGAACCAAAGGATGGGTGGTTATTCTGTGAGCTGAATGAAAGCAAACTAGACCAGCCAGTGATTTCCATACCAGCAAATTCTTGGAGCACAAAGGGTCATTTTGATGCCAAATACAAGTCTCTTCAGTGGTGATATCTGCAGTGGGTCACCACATAGTACAAAAGAAAGATTATTTTATTCTAAAGTCTGAGCAGTTGATTCTGTAACTAACTGAGCTTTGACCTCAGTTTCAAGATCTGTGCATAAGCAATAGGACCTAAGACCCTCCACCCAACATATTCTTCTATTTTATCTTCTCCAGGTTTCCAATGCTGCAAGAACTATGAGAGAGAAAAAAGAAAAGGAACAAGGGAGGCAAGGAGAGAAGGAAAGGGAGAAAGAGAGTTTAGCTTAGAGTTGAAAACTTCAAAAAGTTGAAGGATACATCTTATTAGTAAGGATAATAAAGATAACAGAGCTGCTCTAAGTCTACCTGGTTATTCTAGAGCTGCTCTAAGTCAACACTACCAACCATAATCTCTTCCATGACCACCAGCCTCACAGAATTCAGAAACTCTGCACTCAGGGTTGCCTCATAAAAAGGACTCGCTCTGGAAAGTTCCAAGATCTAGGATGTCTTTCAAATGCCAAGACATCAAGTTTCAGGCAGGCATCCCTCACTCCAACTTTGGGCCAGTCTGCCCACTTGAAATGAGAGGCAATAAGCCAAAGCCTCCCAGAATGCCTAGAGGCTAGAATTCCTACCAAATTACAGGAAGTGCCCAGGTTGAAGGTTCATCTCCTGTCCAGATCAGTGTTCTTCCTTCAGTATCCACTTTCTTCCCTTGTTGACATGATGTGCTTAATGACATAAGAATCCTTGGAACCCATTTTTTAAAGTTTAAGGTAGAATCTAGCCTTCCTGACCTCCAGAACTCTGGTCCTCCCAGGAGAAGATACAGACAGCCAAAGGAACTAATAGCCTATGTGAGCTCAGAGAGTAGGAGCCACGGGCAGGAAGAAGAGAAGGGTTCATGACAGCCCTTCCTCTTTAATGCTATCATTGAAGCTAATGAAAAGCACCAGGACATTATTACAACGAAATTCATCCCGAATCAAGCTGATATGGATGTCAGGGAATATGTTAGCCTGTATTTAAGCAAAGAGGAACAGTATGCCTGCCATAAGTTATGATAGAACAAAAACTGAGACAATCAAAGCTGCATCCCTAACTCCCAGAGCTAAAAAGAATTTTTTTCTGTCTATCCTGTTCCTAGATCTGCTGTTCCAAATTATCACAAACTCAGAATTTTAAAACAATATGCATTTATTCTCTTACACTTCTGGAGGTGAGAAGTCCAAGATCAATTTCACTGGGTCAGAGCCTAGACCTCAGAAAGTAAGTGCTCCTTTCCAAAGGTCTAGGGGAGAATCTGGGTCCTGGCCTTTTCCAGTTTCTAGAGCTGCATTCCTTAGCTAAACCTCCTTCCTCCAGCATCTTCGTGTCTTACTTAGCTCCTTACCTTATTCTGTCTCAAATCATTCTCTGCTTCTCTCTTATATAAGGATGCTTGTGAATACATTTAGTGTCCACCCAGACTATTCAGGATAACCTTTCAATCTCAAGATCCTTAATCACGCCTGCAAAGTCCCTTTTGCCATATGAGGTAACATTCACAGATTCCAAGGGTTAGGATGTGGGTCTCTTTAGGAGGCCTCATTCAACCTATCACAAGTGCCCTTGACTTTGTCAGATGTGGAAGTGGGTGGAGGATCCAAGGAAGCAAGAAAAAGTGGTGAATCTGACACTTCCCAGAGTAAAATTAACCTGAGGGCTCAGCAGTGTGACTCAAGGTCAGGAAGTTTGCAGACACAATCTTTTGTAACATCTCCAAAGGTTATTCCAGTAGGAATAAGTCTCAGATGGAGACCCAGAATGGCCTGTTGGCAGACAAACATATTCCTTGAGCCATGATCTCAAGCAAGTGGTGGTAAAAGGTTGCTGCTGCGAGCCGTGTGTTACTCTGGGATTGGTGACCTCCGGAAGAGAAGATTTTGATCTGAGATCAGAGACAAGGCTTGGCTACTTGGAGCCTTTTGTGTAACAAAGTTCTATTAAAGTACAACAGATAGAGGGAAAGCTTCTGACACAGACATCAGAAGGGAACAGAAAAAGTGGCCCTTGCTAGTTTTTAGCAAGGCATTTTATGTCCGTTGGTGAGCTTCTAATCAGATGAGAGAAACACTCAAGGCTGAGGGAGTTTCACCTGGCCCCTCTCCCACAATGTGCATTTTTGAGATAGGATGGCACAAGGTGTGTCATCCCTGGCCATAAAACAATTGACATGAATACTGGTTTGTTGAGCCGTTATCAGCCCAAGGTTTGAGAAAACAAAAAAAGGTTAGCCTTAGGTGGAACTGGTTTCCTCAACAGAGAAGGGAGAAAAAAAAGTCTGCCACTTGCAGATTATTTCCTCCTGACACTAGGAGACCTCTGCCTCCCTACGTGTTACCCTCTCTGTGGTACCCAAAGGTCTGTGCACTAGGACCTCTCACCTTCACTTTATAAGGGTTTACGACCTTCCTGGAAGACTCTGGCTAGATTTTCAAGCCCATCCTAAGCCCCCTGACAATTTCAGCCCCTGCCTTGGAACGAGTGGGAAACAGGAAAGAATAAGCATGGTGTAACACATGCTGGACCCTCCACTCCTGCACCCAGTTTTGAGCCAATGTCTCAGGAGCAACCAAGGGCAGATACCAGAGTGACAAGCGGGTCCAGAGGCTTCATGAGACTCTGAAATAAGTGTGCGCTATCTCACTGCTGGGGCCATGAAGATGACCCTCTGGAAAATGTGTCTGGAAATCCTGTACTTCCCAGGGTAACTTCAGACCTATCTGGGCTGGAAAGGCCTCAATCTGGGATCTTGGAGCCTGCAGAGCCATTTGTCTGAATTAGAGCAACTTCCAGTAGAAAGCCTTAGTCACAAGACCCCAGGGCTCATTCCCAGAGACAGACAGAACAGAAACAAAGGAAAGCAAACCTCCAAGCCTTAGGTCCCAGACTAAGATTGTTTTCTTCGTATGTAACAGATCCCATCCCAATGAATCTGCACAGTAGAGATCTATACCCTCTGTATTCTCCCTGCCCAATACCCAGTTCCCTTCCAAGCTTCAGGAAGCCTTAGAAATACCAGAGTTCATGAGTTGACTTGTCCATTCTTACTCTATACAAAGAAAGATGACCTGGACCCCAATGAGCCATGGCTCCCTTTCTACTTTTAAAGGCACTCTTTTAACTCCCTTTATCTTTCCCAGTTGAATCCCCTCACTCCTGAATGTCCAGTATTCTGGGTCTTGGACTTGTATTTAAATCAAGTCTTCTGACTGTCTTAGTGGGTCCAGCATTTTAATTGCCTTCTTTTCCTATTATTTGATGTCTTTTTTTTTTTTTTAATTTAATGACTTGCAAGAGCTCCCATGGCACCCAGATTATATAAGTGCCAGGGCTGGGATAAATGATGCCAGCAGCTTTACAGCCTGGAAGGAAAACATTTAAAGAGAATTTAATTTCATTCTACTTTCCTTTCAGCATGCAAACACTCAAGGAAAATGATGTGAGAGTTTTCTGGGTTGCTTTTTTTTTTCCCTTTCTGAAATGGGGGAGAATTTTCAAGAGGAAAAGCTTTTTTCTAATATCAGTTTATTACTATTTTTTTAAAGGCACTCCAAATACGAAGTGAATTGGCATCGCCATTTCTTTATTGTTCTTAATATGAACAATCCAGTATGATTGTCTTTAAATGCATCTCTGGGGCTTCAGCTATTTTTAATTAGTGTGGTTTTAAGTTTTTGTTTTTTCTTTTCTTTTTTTTTTTCTGTTGTCATTCTAGTTGGTTTGTTTTCAGTCTTCACACTCCATCAGTCTCTGCCTCTTCACCTAACTCTTCTGCATCTCCCATCATATTCGCCCAGGGTTTTATAGAAACTGGTAAAATTCTGAATTATCTCTGTCTATAGAGATAAATGTCTGTGGTTCTTTCTCAGCACCTCCCATAGCCCTCTCACCCTCATACTTAGACTTGAAAGTTTATGAGGATATGTTCCCTCTGTAATGAGGAAAAACCCAATAAGCTGTATCATAAAAAATGACTCATAGAATTAGAGGTGGGAGACTACATTTTAATGTCTCTTCAATTCTATAGGGAAGGAAACTGAGGGCCAGCCTGGCTGAAATCACTGCCCCAGTTAAAGGCCAAGCTGGCCTCCAGGCTGGCGCTTGCACCAGGCCACCCGCCTGCTCTGAGCTGGTCTCTAAAGGACGCAACAAGGCAGCAACTGCAGGACCTGCCCCCCCATTCCATCGCTTCCCCAACCCCCATCTCTTCTCCCCAGGAGAGCCGGGTGGTGCTCCAGCATTTCTTTTCCCAGGCACTGTGGTCATGTTCTGGAGTTGAAAGATCCGAGGGCTGAAAGTCAAAACCCCCCAGTTCTTGTCACCTTTGACACTAATCAATCCTATATTATTGAATGAGTCATTTAAGTCTCCAAATTTCCATATTCTCCCCATGAATAGAAATAATACCTACCTGACCTACAGCACAGGACGATGATTAACAACTTTCCCATTTTTTAAATTTCTGCATCCTTTGCTTCCAGCACACCTTCCTTTTCTGGTCCACTCCATTCAACCTCCTCTCTGATGGTATTCTCTTCTACTGCCTCCCACTAGGGCCTCCCCTCAGGGTTCCATCTTCCTTCCATTTCTCCATTGACTCTGCATACTACTCCTGGAAAATTTCACCCCTCAGCTTCAATTACCATCCATGAATTATGATTCCCAAATTTCATCTTCAGCCGAGACCTCATTCCTGTAACGCCTCTCTTCACCATTCCCCTTTGGTGGTGCTCAGTACCTAGAGTCAACATACTAGCCAGACACCTACGCCTTCTCTTCCTCTGTTGTCTTGGAGAATGGCCCTCCATGCTACTCTGTCGCTTACATTTAGAAAGTGGAAACTAAATGACAGGGACCTACAGTATAACACAGAAAACTATATCCAACATCTTGTAATAACCTATAATGGGAAAGAATCTGGAAAAAGAATATACATATATATATATAATGAATCATTTTTCTATATACCGGAAACATTGTAAATCAACTATACGTCAATTAAAAAAAAAAAAGTAGAAACCAAGAGTTTCTACCTAAATGTCCAGCCACATTGTATATGCTATAATATTCGATTATGTCTTTCTCCTGAAGTCTTTTTTTCCATTTCATCTCATTTTACCCACCTTCATTGTCTAGTTAAGGCTCTATTTGTCTCTTATCTAGACTATTTCAACTACCCCTAACCTATTCTCTTTTTCTGGTTTATTCCTTTCCAATTTATTTTCCACATCACCATCTTAGTTAACTACCCAAAACACAGTTCTGATCATTTTACTCTCAGTGTATTTAAAAGTCCCTAATTATCTGGAAAACAAAAGTAAAACTCTTTTACAATGTCCTTCACGCTAATCCTCCAATTTCATCAATTATCTTAGCTTCATTAACACGCATGTGGTAACACACACACATACACACACACACACACACACACCCCATCACTACCACCACTACCACTTCACCCTTGGGCACTACCACCATTCTCAGTTCTTATGAAAAACACCTACTTATAGCAGATAACGACTGCTATCTACTTGTGGCAGATAACCTTGGATTATCCTTTCAGCTTTCAGGCTCCCTTCTTTGAAGCTTTCACTCATAGCTGAGAGCTTTGAACACCATGCTTGTACTACCTGATCTCCCCAATCTTGTTTTAATGGTAGGGCTGGAGTAGATTCTGGACCCAAGCCGAGTTAAGTACCGAAAATGTACACTGAGAGCTATAAACTAGACACCTACGGTTCTGGGAATTCCTTTTCTGTTCTTATTCAGCCCCGTTATGTGGCTTGATATTACCTTGCCCTTGGGGTCTATGGCATGCCCATGATTCCCAATCATGCTTTCCTATTCATATTCAAGCAAGTATGAAATGGGTTTCTATACTTGCCTACAAATGAGTCTGAGTCAAAGTCAGTGTGCTTAGTACCTGCTTTTCCTCTGACTGAATTATCTCCATGCTTTTCATCTTTTAGTCATCCTCAGGACCTGGCTCAAGCACGGCCTCCTCTGCAGACACATTCCCTTCCTCCTGCCTATGAACTGCAACTGCATTTGCTATCATACTTCATCATGACTTTGTTTACAGGACAGACTTTCCCAGAAGACTATGAGCTCCTTCAGGGCAGAGATGAGGAGAGCACAATTACTGTTCCAGCATGAGAGGAGAGCTTCACACATTGGAGACACTCAGTACATTTATCTTGAGTGAATGAGTTGACACTTATAGAATTGCTCAGAAAACTATTAAAGGCAACACATCATTAGATGCAATTTTTTAAAGAAAGCAGTAATCTTCATGTATAAAACAAAGTCTTATTCTCTAATCACTAGATGATTCCCTCTGTCCTTAAAATTCTGATTAATGCTTTGTCCTGAATATAAATGTATTATTGATATTATCAAGTTATAAGCTTTCCATAAAAATTAAGACAAACACACGAGGAAAACCAGATACTGAAGTTGCTACCAATTTAGAGAAACAAGACCATATGATAATGGATCAACCTTCAAAATGGCTCTCCATCTTTTATTTAAAGTCACTTTAAGGTTGAATTGTCAAAATATATTTTGACCACCTATTTTAACATTTTCTTTTTGTTCTGGGGCTGCAGAGTATAGCAAAGCCTCTTTGTTTTGACTCCTGCAAATACATTTTAGTTTCTGAAAGACAATAAAAAATATTCACACCCCATCTCAAAAGAGATTCATTCTTCCCCCATCCATCTCAGGGAAAGACTTGACTCTCTGCATCAACTATGAACAAGCAACAGCTCAAACTGTTGTTTGAGGGTCAAGGAAAATCTAGATCAGAGTAAGACACCTCAAAGCTGACCCATCATTCTTTGGACTTCTCTGGTGGTCCAGTAGTTAAGAATCTGCCTTACAAGGTAGGGGATGAATGTTCAGTTCCTGGTTGGGGAACTAAGACCCCACATGCCTCAGAGCAGAGCAACTAGGCCCTCACACTGTAACCAGAGAGTGCAGTCTCTGTGCCACAGTGAAAGATCCCATGTGCCACAACTAAGACCCCACTCAGCCAAATAAATAAATAATTTTCTAATGTTTAAAAAAAAAAAAAAAAAACGGATTCATCGTTCTTGAAATGCTCCCTGCATTTTCCCACTCTGTATTTATGCCTTTGTCCCCTCTGTACGAAGTTTAACAGTCACATACATCAACTCTCCACCAACTGTAAAAGCTCAGCTCTTCCAGTTTCCCTGCATGGGAACGTTTATTTTTCTTGGCCGCTCTCAGGCAACAACTGCTTCACGACCTGCCTGTAGAACTTCCTACACTCACCCTTGAGCTTGTCAACCTTCCACCCTTTACTGGGCTCTTCAGGGTCAAGGTCTGAGTCTCTGAATACTCATAACATCTGGTTGGTGCCTCAGCACTCAACAGTATTTTGTGTAACTAAATAGAAAGAAAATGTTATTCACCAGTTTTTCTTGAAGACTGCATGACTCTGCACTGGTTTTAAAACTAAGCCCAGCTAGACTTGGGAAATCCAGTTACCCAGTTCTACTCATTATGTCTTAGGTTAGCAAAAATTGACCACACAGCCTCCCTAAGCACCCCTTCCTAACTCTACCTCCCCAAGCACCAAATTGTCTCAAATTCTATCATTAACTTATGTGATGGTTAGATGGCACCACCACTCACGGGACATGAATTTGAACAAACTTCAGGAGACAGTGGAGGACAGGAGCCTAGCATGCTCCATGGAGTTGCAACAACAGCAGCTTATGTCCAGTTGATACCTACCAGTGTCTTGGGGAAGATGATATAGGGAGCACTGGTAAAAAAAAAAAAAAAAAAATGAGAGCTAAGTTTTAACCTGAATATGACATTGACTATAATACTTTTCCTACTTAATCCTCACCTTTGTCATCTATATAAAAAAAGGAGTTCTCAGTATTTGAGAAAATATTTTCCCATGATTTGGTGACAGTAATGAAATAAAAAAGCCAGCACAAATTAGCTTTCAACTAACACGTAATTAATATAACCAAGGTACCATGAGGCAGAGTGCACCAAGAAAGAAAAGTTGGTAGATATAACCTTTTTCTTAGAAATTTTTCTTTCTTGAAACTTTAGAATATCTTTTTTTTTTAATTCTCAAGAGACCAAAAAAAAGATAGAATACATACTCAAAGTCATGCAGAAATGGCTGAAAGAATTGAAATATGTGTCACTTGCAAAATAATAGAATTGGGGATGGCTAGGAGGAAGAAGAGGACATGTAGGGGCAGTCAGGGGCCAAAGCCTGGGTGCTCTCTGCAAATATTGGAGGACTTCCCCTGAAGGAGTGATTAGACTTTGTCTAGCTGCAAAGTACCTCAGGAGGGAATGAGTCCTCCACCACTAGAGAAATTTAAGTCTGGGTGACAGATACCTGGATAAGGATATGGTAGAGCAAGTACAGGAATTGAATGGGGGATTAGAACACGGTATCAAGGACACGTTCAACTTCTGAGCCGTGGGTTGGCATATAGCCAGGAAATACTATGATTCTTTCTCTTAGGTCCAACCATATGTTGCTCAGGCCTGGATCAGAAGGGTATTGGCGAACCTCTGAGTAGGGGAGCTGGACAGAACTGTTACAAGTAATGAAATTTGCCAAATACAAATTTACCAGATTCCTAAAGAGGCTTATAGCAGGTTAAACAGCTATAGGGTGCAATGGCCCCTGGCCTGGCCCCAGTGAACAACTGATTTTCTTTGTGATTTGATCCACTCAGGCAGATAAACCCTTTCCCAGTTAACCCCCAGGTTAGTCTTTATTTTTTTTTTTCCTGATTGTCTTTCTTTTATTTATTTTTTCTTTGGAGTTTAAAAAAATTAATTTTATTAGAGTATAGTTAATTTACAATGTTGTGTTAGTTTCTACTTAACAGCAAAATGAATCATTCATACCCCCTTTTTGAAATTCCTTCTCATTCAGGTCACCACAGTGCCTTAAGTAGAGTTCCCTGTGCTATGCTGCTGCTGCTGCTAAGTCGCTTTAGTCGTGTCCGACTCTGTGCGACCCCATAGATGGCAGCCCACCAGGCTCCCCCGTCCCTGGAATTCTCCAGGCAAGAACACTGGAGTGGGTTGCCATTTCCTTCTCCAATGCATGAAAGTGAAAAGTGAAAGTGAAGTCACTTGGTCATGTCCGATTCTTTGCGACCCCATGGACTGCAGCCCACCAGGCTCCTCCATCCAGGGGATTTTCCAGGCAAGAGTACTGGAGTGACATATATACGGAATTTAGAAAGATGGTAATGATAACCCAATATGCAAGACAGCAAAAGAGACACAGATATACAGAACAGACTTTTGGACTCTGTGGGAGAGGGAGAGGGTGGGATGATTTGGGAGAATGGCATTGAAACGTGTATACTATCATGTAAGAAATGAATCGCCAGTCTAGGTTCGATACAGGATACAAGATGCTTGGGGCTGGTGCACTGGGATGACCCAGAGAGATGATATGGGGAGAGAGGTGGGAGGGGGATTCAGAATTGGGAACTCGTGTATACCCATGGCAGATTCATGTCAATC
The DNA here is from genome assembly GCA_006410615.1 of Neotragus moschatus. Classification (NCBI taxonomy): domain Eukaryota; kingdom Metazoa; phylum Chordata; class Mammalia; order Artiodactyla; family Bovidae; genus Neotragus; species Neotragus moschatus. The sequence continues at coordinate 82,791 of SJYA01000080.1, read as the reverse complement.
TATGGCAAAACTAATACAGTATTGTAAAGTAAAATTTAAAATATAAAAAAAAAAAAAGAGTACTGGAGTGGGGTGCCATTTCCTTCCCCACTGTGCTGTGCAGTATGGGATAAAGAAAAGGTGGTACATATATACAATGAAATATCACTCAGCCTCCAGGTTAGTCTTGATTCAGCTCCTTCCGGATAGAGGTTGAAATAGCATGTTTCACTGTTTCAAACTAGTGTCTGATTGGTTCAGCTCCCAGTCTCCCTTAGAACCACAGGATGGGAACTTATGCCAACCGGGATAAAGGGAATTTAGAAATACCTGCTGAGATTCAGAGTATTCCCTTTATAGACCATTTCCAAAGAAGCAATTTTAGTGAGGCCAAATCTTGATAAGATGAATAAGGACAGAGAGGCAATAAGTAGATGGGCTTAATTATATGGATTTTCAAGTGTAGCAAGCTACAGTGCAAAGGTTACCTGGAAACATGGAAGGAACTCTTTTGGCTGACAGAAAGGGACTATGAGACCAGCAGAATTATTTTGATTTTAGATTTCTTCTTGGGTGAAGACAGATCATTCAGTCTCATAGTACTGAGGAAGTTCTAAAGACAGCAACAGCTTCTCTCCCAAACAAATTTGAAAAAATAAAATGTTTATCAATAGACAAACACATAAATAATTTGGATATATTTGTTTAATGAAACATTGTGCAGAAATCAAAATGACTGAAACATATGAAAGATTATAACTAAGATTGTAACTAAAGATTATAACTAAGCTAAAATGTATAAAGACTGTTACAGTACAAAGCAGTACAATGTATTATTTATGATCATGGAAATTGCAGCCCACTCTAGTATTGTTAACCTGGATAACCCCATGAATGGAGGAGATTGGCGGGCTATACTCCATGGGGCCCCAAAGAGTTGGGCATGACTGAGCAACTGAGCATACACACGCATATATAGTGAAAATATAAAATCATGGACAGGAAGAATACACATTAAATTCATAAGAGTGCTTGGCTCGAATTAAAGAGAGAGGAATAAGAACATACCTGATGATGAGATCAAAAGAGACTTCCATTTTATTTGTGAATTTATTTGAGAAATATTTTGGTATGAAATATAAAAATTTGAAAATTAAACATCGTATTCACCATGATGACTTTCCTGTTACCACCCAAGTTTCATATTTTTTCCTTTATTGTCACATAACAATGATTCTCAAAATGTAGTATGCATCAGAATCTCTTATCCCAGATGACCCCCCCAAACAGTCTTAAGTTTCACTGTGATTGGTCATGTGTCCAAGTCATCTACCCATCGCTATGACCAGGGGATGATATATTGTGAATGTCTTAATCCATTCTACTCTCCAGCCTGGACTAGAAATGCAGTCATTCCCATTTCCACATGGCTGAGCACGCACAGAAGGTGGATTACAAAGAGTAACTCAGGATGCTGCTATCCAAGCAAAGAACTGAGAGGAGGAGAAAGAAGAAGGCAGCAGCAACACCACCAGAAATCTGTCCTTTGACACTATCTACAATAGGGGACCCATGAATAAGTGTTTTCATAAATCATATAAGAAAAAGAGCATGAGAGCCAGGAGATACCAGAAGATTTCTTGAAGGCTATAGAACTTGAATGCTCTTACTTGAGTCCATCTTGCTAACACATGTATAATAACAAATAAAAATGAGGATGATGAAGATGTTGGTGGTTAGTTTGGTAAAATCATCACCTTTCATCCTTGTGTTTGGGGAGATTGTAGATGGAAAAATGAAGAAGAAAGATCTAGGAAGAAAGTCTTAGTTAAATTCATAAATCTTGGGTCTCATAATATGCCTTTTGTAGTCAAATAAATCCTTACCGGGAATAGCAATTCTAGGGTAGCTTAATGTGTTTTTCATAGAGTGTACCATTTGACCTTAATGTAGCGTTGGAAATGAAAATGTCTTTTTACACATTTTCTATACAGGAAAGATAGAATTAAACAGCCATTAACTGGGAACACATTATCTTTCTTAACTATTTGAACCTTATTTTAAAAGCTTGAATTTATTGAAATATTATTAATTTTAATGAACTATTTAATCTCTAGATAACAATTTCACCATCTTAATGGGCCATATTCCAGAGACATGTGAAGCTAATAGGAATGAGGTGGCCACCCACACGACCTAGAATATTTATCTGAGACCTTGAGGGATGTATCAGCTTCAGTGGTATAAAAGGCTACTTAGTAACAGCTTGTCTCATTTATAAGTCTCAATGAAAATTTTCAGGTCTCTACACCCCAGCTTCAGGCCAGCTTTTCACAGGATATACCTGCAAGGCCAGAGGAAAGAATATACAATCACTACCCAGGGTTAAGTGAGGCAGATGTCATGACCTGTAAATTAAAGAAGGACTGATGGATTTGTAATTACTTCAAGCAAAAAATGCCCACAGCCCGGGTAGTACTAAAATTTGTGTGTGTGAGACTGAGTGGGGAAAAGATGTGCTTAAAGCCTAGAGCTATTCATTTTATTTGTTTATTCGTTCCTTTAGCAAAACTAAGACTATGATATGGAACATGTGGAAAAACAGATTACAGGGAGTTCCTTGGAAATGGTGCTCCTAATGAAGTAACAGAATGAAACTCCAATCTTAGAGCCTAAATCCATTTTTCCTCTGACAATAATAGAGTAGTAATGCCCATTTGTGTATGTATAGAAGGGCAAATTAAGATGATCTGAAGTTGATCTGCTCTTAATTTTCCCAGCAAGTTATAGAGTCCCTTTAAGTCACCTCTTTCCCCTAAAATACTCTGGGAAGTGCCCTGGATTGGAAATCAGACACCTGTTTCCAGCTCCATCACTCACCAGTTAGTGACATCTTGGGCGAGCTATATAATCTCTCTTTTCCTCTGGCTCTTCATATTTAAAAGAGGAATGTAAACACTTTTCAAGCTAACCTAGATTATATTGCAAAAGTATGTATTATATCATTCAGTTCAGTTCAGTCGCTCAGTCATGTCCGACTCTTTGCGACCCCATGAATCACAGCACGCCAGGCCTCCCTGTCCATCACCAACTCCCGGATTTCACTCAGACTCACGTTCATCGAGTCAGTGATGCCATCCATCCATCTCATCCTCTGTTGTCCCCTTCTCCTCCTGCCCCCAATCCCTCCCAGCATCAAAGTCTTTTCTAAAGAGTCAACACTTCGCATGAGGTGGCCAAAGTACTGGAGTTTCAGCTTTAGCATCATTCCTTCCAAAGAAATCCCAGGACCGATCTTCAGAATGGACTGGTTGGATCTCCTTGCAGTCCAAGGGACTCTTAAGAGTCTTCTCCAACACCACAGTTCAAAAGCATCGATTCTTCAGCCTCAGCCTTCTTCACAGTCCAACTCTCGTATCCACACGTGACCACTGGAAAAACCATAGCCTTGACTAGACGGACCTTAATATACCTATAATTTATTCATTCCACCAAGGGTAAAATCTCTTTGACTTTCAAACCATAATTTAAAACTAATGAGGAGAATAATTTATAGAGAAAAAAGCAAGGAAGCTACTGGTGCTTTTTACCCCTAACACTCTAGATGGTCTGTGCATGCTCAGTTGTGTCCAGCTCTTTGCAGCCCCATGGACTGCATGCTCCTGGGGGCATGCTCCTCAGTCCATGGACTTCTCCAGGCAAGAATACCGCAGTGGGTTGCCATTTCCTTCTCCAGGGAGATCTTCCTGACCTAGGGATCAAATTTGGGTTCCCTACATTGCAGGCAAATTCTTTACTGTCTGAGCCACCAGGGAAGCCCACCAGTCTAGACAAACCTCCATTATAGCATTTGCTCATTTTTAAGGAACATGTCTTACCTCTTAGACTCAGTTCCCTGAAAACATACCATACAAGTTTTTTTTTCCAGTGTTCAGCAAGTCCTTGACCCTGAGGCACATTCTAGGTAACAAGAAACTGAACACCTGGAATTAAGGCACTCATTCTCACTTACTGCAGAAGCAGAGGTCACTGAGGTGTCTCCTCCTGGGTCCCATGGACGTGTATCATAACGTCTTTGAAGACCACCTTCCCAAGCACAGCCCTGTCTCCTGACTAAGAGTCCATCCACCACCTGCTGGAGAAGGACTTAGTCTAAGTCCTTTGCTTCTTGAGTCTGTCTTTGTTTCTTGAGTCTAATTTAGCCAAAGACTGTCACCCTTGAATTTCCTTTTTCTTCATCTATATCTTTTCCATTTCTTCCTAATATTGTTTTCTACAACTATGGGAAGCTATTTTGCACCATCTTACTTTTTCTCAGATGCAGACCAGTTGTTTGGGGGAAGGTGAAGAAGTTCCAGGGACAAAATGTCACTAATGGAACACAACAATCAATGGAACTAACGGGACACAACAATTACCTGGACGGTCAGATGCCTTGAGGGACAGGGTAGGAAAATCATCAAAGTAACCCTGAGGCATAAGAGGGGGAGCTTTGACTTTGTTCAGACTCTGCATCAACTTCCTGCATATCCTGGGCAGTATCTCCATATGTCAGCCTCCAGTAAAATGAGTGCTGAGAAAGAGATGATCTCAGGGCTCTTTTTATGTCTACTATTCAGAATTAAAGGTATATTTTTATGTCATCATAAAACAGAATTATGTCTATATTGGAGACTAGTTTGAGCCAAGGCCAAAAAACTGGTCCTGTATTAGGACCAAGTGTCAATTTGCACGATCTTAAAATAAGTGAATGTTATAAAAGTGCTAATGAATCTGATTCTCTATAACTGTGAGTCCATACCTGGTGGACAGTTAAGCAGACTCTATTTGAGGAGCTCTGTAAAATGGTTAAGGAAAACTGGACTAATTTCTGTGCAAAATGAGTGAGTCTGCTAGTCACATGCGTCAGTGGTTATTACAGTTATAACCATGTGCTGTGTCTTTCTCGAGTCACACCAGCATCATATAGAATAACCACTAATCCATTTTCCTGTGCTGTTCTTGAGAAAAACCCTCACTGTCTAGTAAAAGAGATTTGCTTCACAGGAGACAAGCTCCTGGATCATTTGTTCATTCTTCAGTGAACACTGAGAACCCGCTATGTGCAATGCCCAAGGCATTGATTTCACCTTACATATGTATCTGACATATATTTAGCCATTGGATGGCCATACACGAATGCTTTCTAACATATACTCATGCAACTATTAATACAACCAATGGGTTAAAGTGATAAGTAAGCACCTTGGAAGAGATGCAGATTAATAGAGAAGGGAAATATCCCAGCTGAGGGCTCAAAGCAAGACTTTTACGGAACAAGAAGCATATAAAACAAGTCGTAAAGGCTGGCTTAGATCCAGGCCTGCAAAAATGACAGGAAATAGCAAAAGCGAAGGAAGAGAGGCTAGAAAACACAGCACACGTGATAATAAAAATAACATCAGTTGTGGCATCTAACTTACCAAGCGTTTACTACCTGCTAAAGACTATAACACACAGTCTTGCTGGATCCTCATGACTCTAAAGGATTGGTTTTATTAGTATTCCTGTTTTCAAATGGGGAAACTTGAGGCCCAGAAAACAAGAGCACCTTGCCCAAGCTCTCCCATTAAAAGAAATAGTAGATATTTTAGGACTGCTGAAGCTTGTGGTTGTGTTAAGAGGAAGAAAAATATAATCTGAAAGATTCATTGTGGTTAGATGATAAACAAGCTAGAATATTAGACTCTTCCAGTGAATAAAACTTAAGAGGAACACAAATGAACTAAGTGGGAAGTAAAATGTAAAGACTTCTATACATTAAACAAACAAACTATGCTCCATATCTTGATTAAAATAATCAAAATTCAGTACTCCCTTAACTCTTTTGTCAGTATCAAAGCACAAAAAGGCAGGCACATCTGGAAGGGATATGAGTACCTTTGCCAGTATGACTTCCTACTTAAAAAAAAAAAAAAAGAATTTATTTTTTTGTTTGGGTGTGGCATGTGGGGTCTTCATTGTGTCCTGTGAGATCTTTCATTGCAATGCATGGACTCTCTAGTTGCAGCACACTGGCCCAGTTGTTTCAGGAACTATGGGATCCTAGTTCCCAACTCAGGAATCAAATCCATGCCTCCCATACTGCAAGATGGATTCTCAACCACTGGAAAACCAGGGAAATATCTATGACTTTCTGCTTTTGCAGGTGACAAAACTGAGGCTGAAAGACACCTAACTTTGATTAAATGTTCATTCAATTTAATCTTTAAATAAAGAATAACTATAGATATGTGGCCACATAGCAATATAATTATTGCCAATTATTTCCATACTACTGCTGAGAACAGACAACTAAAGATGATACTGAAAACTTAAAATCTCCTGACACTCATAGAATCTATGCACTGCTCAGAAAACAATTAAGTTGTGTTCTCTTCTGGGCTTTAATCATAGTAATGTGATTATATCACTCTACTGAATTGTGAACCATGAACTTCCAGATGTTCAAGCTGGATTTAGAAAAGGCAGAGGAACCAGAAATCAAATTGTCAACATCTATTGGATCACTGGAAAAGGAAGAGAGTTTGAGAAAAACATCTACTTCTGTTTTATTGACTATGCCAAACCCTTTGACTGTGTGGATCACAACAAACCGGAAAATTCTTAAAGAGATGGGAATACCAGACCACCTGACCTGCCTCCTGAGAAATCTGTATACAGGTCAAGAAGCAACAGTTAGAACTGGACATGGAACAACAGACTGGTTCCAAATCGGGAAAGGTATACGCCAAGGCTGTATGTTGTCACCCTGACTGTTTAACTTATATGCAGAGTATATATGAAATGCCAGCCTGGATGAAGCACAAGCTGGAATCAAGATTGACAGGAGAAATATCAATAACTCAGATATGCAGATGACACCACCCTTAGGGCAGAAAGCGAAGAAGAACTAAAGACCCTTTTGATGAAAGTGAAAGAGGAGAATGAAAAAGTTGGTCTAAAAGCTTAACATTCAGAAAACTAAGACCATGGCATCTGGTCCCATCACTTCATGACAAAAGGATGGGAAAACAAGTGGAAACAGTGATTTTGGAAACACCAAAATCACTGCAGATGGTGACTGCAGCCATGAAATTAGAAGACACTTGCTCCTTGGAAGAAAAGTTATGAGCAACCTGGATAGCATATTCAAAAGCAGAGACATAACTTTGCCAACAAAGGTCCATCTAGTCAAAGCTATGGTTTTTCCAGTAGTCATGTATGGATGTGAGAGTTGGACTATAAGGAAAGCTGAGCGCCGAAGAATTGATGCTTTTGAACTGTGGTATTGGAGAAGATTCCTGAGAATCTCTTGGACTGCAAGGAGATCCAATCAATCCTAAAGGAAACCAGTCCTGAATATTCATTGGAAGGACTGATGCTGAAGCTGAAACTCCAATACTTTGGCCACCTGATGTGAAGAAGTGACTCACTGAAAAAAACCCTGATGCTGGGAAAGGTTGAAGGTGGGAGGAGAAGGGGACAACAGAGGATGAGATGGTTGGATGACATCACCAACATGATAGTCATGAGTCTGAGTAAACTTTGGGAGTCGGTTATGGACAGGGAAGCCTGGCATGGTGCAGTCCATAGGGTCACAAAGAGTTGGACAGACTGAGCAACTGAAGTGAACTGAACTGAGTTGGTTGGTAACAAAACATACATAATATATTTAACACAGACAAATCCTTCCTAAGTGCACACCTTAATTTGCTCCTCAAGGTCTTGTAAATAAAAGGTGCACCAGTACCTGAAAGGATGTTCTGTTTTCACAGTGACTAATAAAGTGGCTTAGATTTCTCTTGTTTGATCAGCTGTTTAGGAATTAACTTCCACTAAGTCATGTTCATTAATACATTAAAAATGTGTGTTATCTAACATAAATATTTTCTATAAAATAAGAAATTCGTCTTAGATGTTTATATGCGCCCACTAGTAAGTCTGTGCTCCAGAGATTTATATTGATTTTATGAGTTTATTGAGCTTCAGTAAATAATCTACCTGCAATGCAAGAGACCCAGGTTCAGTTCCTAGGTCAGGAAGATCCCCTGGATATGGGAATGGCTATCCACTCTAGCATTCTTGCCAAGATAATTCCATGGATAGAGGAGCCAGGCAAACTACAGTCCATGGGTTGCAGAGTCGGACACGACTGAGCAACTATCACACTTTATTTGTTTATATTTAGTTTCTTATTTTAGCAGTTATTTTTGAAATACAGTTGATAGTTAACACACACATCCTCAAAGGGACACCTTTTTAAGGTCTCTGTGAGTTAAATTAGCAATGTTTTTTTATCTGTCTTGAGCAATACCACTTAGTATGTTGCGTGCTCAGTTGCTCAGTCGTGTCCGAATACTTGTGACCCCATGAACTGTAGGCCACCAGGCTCCCCAGTCCATAGGATTTCCCAAGTAAGAATACTGGAGTGGGTTGTCATTTCCTCCTCCAGGGGATCTTCCCAACCCAGAGAGAAATCTGCATCTCCTGCACTGGCAGGCAGATTCTTTACTATTATGCCACCTGGGAAGCCCTGCTTAGTTTGTTATTATAGTGCTGATAACAATAACTAGCATATACGGAATATTTTTTATTATCATTTGCATTTTTATTTGACTTTCACTTTCATAAAATGAAAATAAGATCTGAGATCTCTCCTCTTATTCTGTGATTATGATATTGTACTTCAATACCTTTAAGAGTGTAACAGTTACTGAGGTGACCCAGCACATGTGTTTCTTGTAACCCATAGCTCTCATGTTTGAATCTTATAATTAAACTAATATTTCCCTTGAGGAAAAAATTAGGAGCTTACTTTTAAAACAGAAGCAGGCATTTAACCTTGTTTAGTTACAAAAAGGATTGCCAAAGAAGATTTTAAAGCAATGTTTTTCTCTGGATAAATGTTCACAAATTATAAATACATTTTAAAAGCTCAGAACTTTATTTTAGCTATTTAAACCAGCTTCTTTCCTCCAACTTCTAAGTGATTTTTCCCTTTCAATTTTAATATATTATTTATTTTACATATCAGCCTGGTGGTTAGTTGGATATTTCAGCCTGCCTACCCATTAATACTAATTCTCTTTTCTACATATAATTTTAAGTGTATTTAAAATGTAATACACGTTTGTGGCAGCCCCTTTCAATAATTATCATTGGATTAAAATTAGAATTCATAAAATTATTTGAAATTATTTATGCTTAAAATAACCCAAATTATCAGAGTTACCAACTAAAACATAATCTTTATTACCACAGGGAATTTTAAACACTATATCTGTGAGATTTGGAGCATGTATATTAAATAACTTGACTGAAATCACAAATTAAGTCATATATCATTGAACAGAAATATTTAAGTCAATAAGAAACCAAAATCTTATTTTTCATAATTTCACCATAATTTTATTTTGTATTTACAGTCTTCAATTTCTAACACGAGGGTCTTATTGAGGATTGAAGGGGTTAGGGAGGTGAGATGGGGTTTGGAGAAGAAGAATCAGAGGTCTTATATGGGCAACAATCATTAATAAAGTTAACAGGATGTGAAAGTCTTCCAGAAGAAATTCTTGCAGCCAGCTTTGCGTTCTCGGGGTGCCATGGCCGGGTTTGAGTTAGCAGATCTCTGCAGCTCCAGCCTCATTTCATCCTGCTCAGCAGCCTGGGACAAATCTTCAGGCTCCAGGGCATCGTTCTCTGTCTGGTTGGGTTCAGACAGCAGCTCTGCCAAGAAGTACTTGGCCAGTTCCTGTATGGGGTGGAAGGAAGACAGAAGGAAAGACGATGAAAATGAAGATGGTGGAGAAGAAAAACCAGAAGAGCTTGGCTTGAAATACAGGTTTAATTACAACCAACCTCAATTTTCCCAGCTGTGGACTTTTTGTGACACTTAAAATCAGTTAAGGATGTAAAAAAAAAAAACAAGGGCTTTTGCTACAGCCACCAAGTTACACAAAGAAGCTTTAAAAACTCAAATGTTTCTGCAAGTTTTCTGCCTTTGTAGGTTTAAAACACACACAAAGAAGGAAATAGATTGTTAGTTTTGCAAAGGTGAAACATAAGCCAATAGTTTAACTCAATGTCCATATCATGAGCTACAAATTAGAATTGTTCTTACCGTTTTTACTAAGCCACCCTTTAGGGAATGAGACCTTTCACAACCGTAAACGTGTTGTGTTCTGGCTGTACAGTGCCCTTTAGCCCCTAGTCCCGCTGCGTGAGAGGGAGGTACTGCCTAGCCGCTTCAGAGGTCCGCGCTTTCAGCACCTGGGTCAGCACCTCCCGCAGTCAGTACCCGGGAGAGCTGCCATTATCCCTTCGAGCTCAACTAACCAAGGTCTTGGAATTGTCTTGAATGCCAAAGAACTCACCTGAACTGTGACCTACTGCGCTGATCGGGAAAGGAAAAAAAAAAAAAAAAAAGGTAAAAAGGTATTCTGGACTTTGAAAGTTTTCCCGAGAGCTTTGGTGGCCAAAAACGCACCGGCGCTCTGGAGCACCTCAAATTCACCCAAGGGAGCAGGGGCAAGGCGAGGGAAGGTTAGGGGATTCGGGTGAGGGGAAAGAAGACGTCGAGGGAGTCTCCTTACCTGCTTGCCAGCAGCAGCAGCCAGGGATTTCTGCAGAAACTGACGGAGTCGGGGATCCGAGGGCGCGCCGGTAACACCGCCAAGAGCCAGGACGATGGAGAGCGCGGCCAGCGCGCACTGGAGGCGGCAGGACAGCATCTCGGCGGCGGCGGCAAAGCCGAGCTAGAGTGCGGTTGGTCAGACTCTAGGAGCTGATCGCAAGCAGCAGCGACGGCTCGAACCTTGCCTCTCCTAAAGCAGCTTGTGTGCTCTCCTCCGTCTCCCCCTTTTTAAACTCTCTCCCTGACGTCAGACGAGGAGGCGCCCCCAGATCTCACCAGCGCTTTTACGCACCATTACCCTCGTGAAATCAATCACAGAAGTGAGAGGAGGCTGCACAATCAAAAGTAGCTTATTAAAAAAAATAAATCCTGTACATGCACAGGCCCACGCGATCCCACACGTCGCTCCATCTACACAATTTTTTATATTCACTCAGTGCTATGCACATACACATTCCATAGTTTCACTCACACATGTGAACATTCAATTACACACACTCAAACACTCAGCCTCTGCAGAAGCAAATGCGCCAGCACACCTAGCTGCATGCCCATAAATATACCAAACAACTCTATCCATCATCATACTCAAACATTTTAGGAGAAGCAAATGCAAGGATGAGAGTGTAACAAGTGGAGACTNCCCTGGGTCAGAAGATTCCCTGGAGAAGGGAATGACTACCCACTCCAGTATCTTGCCTGGAGAGGAATCTGGCAGGTTATGGTCCAGGGGGTTGCAAAGACTCTGACATGACTGAGCAACTAACACTTTCACCGTCTTGCCTAAAGTGATTGCATTAGACAAGAAGAGTGAAGGGGTCACTAATGGAAGCCCAGGGGTAAATTTTTTCACCCAGGGATGAAAATAATTTCACCCAGGAGTGGGTGAGTGGTGACAGCTCAGGTCTGTTCTCCTGTAGTACTCTCCTGTCTGGTCTATCTCATCACTTTCCCAGAAGCCCTCAGTGATTCCCCCGTACCAATTAGTTCAAATGCAAACACGTCAGCCTAGCGTCATGTTTCCTCAGACCCTAGCGGTTCTGGTCAGTCTCCCTCCTTGACACTCCTCAACTCCCAGCCTTCCCGTTGCTCCCAGCTACCTGCTCATGCCTGTGCACACCCTGCTGTTGCCTGCATCCGTTGCTGCGTGCGTGCCCCTCCACCACTTGGCACACCTTGGCTCCATCTCTGACTGTTAACATCATGTGGCTTATTTTAAGACAAGAATGTCTCACTTAAATCACTATGGGCCCCTCCTGCACCCAAGGGTGTATCTTTTGGGCCTCTCCTCTAGTAGAGACCACGCTAGATCATTGTATTTCTGTTCTCTGAGAGTCTGTATGTCTCATCCATGAGCCTAGAGATTCACCAGGGGCAGAAATCTGGTTTTGGTCATACTTGCATTTTCCTCAGAGACCATAAAAATGTGAAGCACAGAGTAGTTGCTGAAAAATGTGGATTGAATGGGAGACAGATTTCTTCTTCTTATATGTGAGGTTTCTGTGAATTCTGTGGCTAGAACGAACCTCAAGTGAACCTCAGGTAACTGAAGACTATCTCAGCTGACCCCCAACCCTAGGTAGCTAATACTTTCAGGAACACATATCCATTGATTTCTTAGTCATCTCGGAGCTTCAGCAAAGAAAAGCCTCTAATTGCTGTTCAATGTAACTTTTCCTATCTACTTAGAACTAACCGAAGTTGTCATATGAATGTGCTAATATACTCATTGGAAAGATATAGGACTTCACTGGAAGGCTTAGAGAGGACTCATCCACCAATCACAGAGGAAATAAGTGCCCAGCACACAATAGAAGAGGGTAGCACAGCTGACTCCCCTCTGCTTATTGTTTAACGTTTGATTGTGTGTTAAGCCAAGCAAGGGCATGGAGGCTTCAGGTTACATAGTCAATGCATAGTTGGGCTGATGGGAGCTCTTTCCGCCACCCCAACATTTCCTCTCACTTTAAGAGAGAGAGATAAACGATACACTGCCCCTAATTATGCTCCCAGATTCCTTTCTTTTTGTGAGTCCCTAGGGTCCCCAGTCGGACAAGGCAATGGCACCCCACTCCAGTACTCCTGCCTGGAAAATCCCATGGACGGAGGAGCCTGGTGGGTTGCATTCCATGGGGTCGCTAAGAGTCGGACACGACTGAAGTGACTTAGCAGCAGTGTCCCCAGAGGCATCCCTCTTGCTAATATATGACTTCTGCACAGGGCTCCCCAGTGAAATGAAACTGGGCTGTGCTCTGCCCCTGGCTGTGCCACCCAGACAGAGGATGTCTGTCTCCCAGTTCTCTTCACCTATCTTCCTCCTAAAAACAAGGTGCTAAATTTCAGATCATCCATGAGCATTCCCAGTGCAGTCATGAGGGAAGGATATGTCTTGAAAAGCTGGGTCTGAGAAATGAGAGACCAGAAACCAGGTGTCCTGTCCCTGAAACAGTATACAATAGATGGTGAAGTTCGTCTTCAGTGTGATGTTGAGATAACCCCCATCCCCATCTTGAAATGGCATGACAGGGGTATATGAACACAGAAATGACCCCATGGGGTGAGAGCATTCCTATAGACTAGTCCAATTTCCCCCACTCAAGCTATGAGTATTCATCTAGACTAGTGGATCTTAACTCTGGCTTCATACCAGGACTGCCTGGAAAACATTTTAAAAGCACAGATAGATGCCGAGGACTCAACTGCAAAATTCTGACTCCTAGACCTATATCTTTTAAGAGCTGAATTGTGGTCTGCAACCAGAATGATGGAGAAAATGATGGAGTCACCAACTGCCCACCATGGCTCCCCCTTCAGCTCATTCTGTCCTGTTCTTTCTTTCTCCTCTTCTCCACCTTTGACCTGGGGACACACAAGCACAANAGTGTGATGTTGAGATAACCCCCATCCCCATCTTGAAATGGCATGACAGGGGTATATGAACACAGAAATGCCCCCATGGGGTGAGAGCATTCCTATAGACTAGTCCAATTTCCCCCACTTAAGCTATGAGTATTCACCTAGACTAGTGGACCTTAACCCTGGCTTCATACCAGGACTGCCTGGAAAACATTTTAAAAGCATAGATAGATGCCGAGGACTCAACTGCAAAATTCTGACTCCTAGGCCTATATCTTTTAAGAGCTGAATCGTGGTCTGCAACCAGAATGATGGAGAAAATGATGGAGTCACCAACTGCCCACCATGGCTCCCCCCTCAGCTCATTCTGTCCTGTTCTTTCTTTCTCCTCTTCTCCACCTTTGACCTGGGGACACACAAGCACAATGGGCTTGGCTTGACCCCATCAAGAACAAAGCACCTATTTCATCGACTTTTCTGACACAGCCCCAGGAATGGAGGGCAACAGCAGGACTGGAGCCAGAAGTGGACCCATTCACAGACCAGGACTTCAGAAGCATCTAGGGCCTCCCCAGTGTTCACACATTGGAAAAACTGAAGTCAAGAGAAAGGGACGGTCTCTCGCAAACCACATAACTACTGTTATAGTCAGATCCTCTGATCCTCTTAGTTCTGTGTTTTTCTGTGAAGGTTTTGAATCGCTTCTACCCAAGCAGTCAAAATCGTGCTGCAGTGGCAGCTCCCGTCTTGTTATCTCTGTAGCTCCCCGACAGCCTGAAGCAAAGCCTTATTTCCTGTCAGGAGTATTAGTCTAGAGAGGAGGCTTTGCGGATTAATGTGTTGGGTCTTCATGCTTGGTGTCTCCATCCTTCTCTGACTGCGCATTTCCTAGTCTCATGATGATTCCAACCTGCTCAAGGCCATGGAGGAGTGTGGCTTCAGCTCTGGCGCAGGAAGCTGTTGTTAAACTGAGCTCGCCTGCCCTCTGCTGGCTCAACTGGTAGAAGGCAACTTTATCTAAAATTTTATACTCATTCCTTCATTTACTTCCTTCACTAACCTTTCAAAGCACCCACGGTTCAGAGAACACTGTGCTTGGTGCTAGGATCGTAAAGAAGTACTCAGACAAGAATCTCTTTGTTTAAACATTTTATTATTGAACACTCTGTGCTAGACACTGTGCTACTGATTCATATGACCAAAACTCATTGTTTGGCTTTGAAAAGAGGTTGCAATCTTATAAATTATTCAGATTATTGTCTAAGATCTAGAATCAAACAATTAGCACTAGAGGGAACTTCAGACCCTTTATAACTCATGTTAATCCTGTAGGCTTCCCAAATTAGGTACACCTAATTGGAGAAGGCAGTGGCACCCCATTCCAGTACTCTTGCCTGGAAAATCCCATGGACGGAGGAGCCTGGTGGGCTGTAGTCCATGGAGTCGCTAACAGTTGGACACAACTGAGCGGCTTCACTTTCACACATTGGAGAAGGAAATGGCAACCCACTCCAGTTCTTGCCTGGAGAATCCCAAAGACAGGGTCGGACATGACTGAAGCGACTTAGCAGCAGCAGTACCAATTAGGCTCCCCACNCCTGGTGGGCTGTAGTCCATGGAGTCGCTAACAGTTGGACACAACTGAGCGGCTTCACTTTCACACATTGGAGAAGGAAATGGCAACCCACTCCAGTTCTTGCCTGGAGAATCCCAAAGACAGGGTCGGACATGACTGAAGCGACTTAGCAGCAGCAGTACCAATTAGGCTCCCCACACACAGGCACAGGGACTCCAGAAGTATCGGGAGAGGGCATGGGGCAGGAATTTTATTTCATTGAACAGCATTCTGTAACAAAGTTTCATAGAAACAGAAAGTTTAAGGGGGAAGCAAAGTTTGAAAACTGCAGTTTCTAATACAAACTGCCCTCTTAAAATATAACCTGAATGTTCTCCAACCTCATGAACCTACACTCATAATTGATGTCAGTTTACAGATAGTCTCAGGCCTTATCACTTTTTGAATCTTCATAGCAGTGAAAACGCACTCCCTTTGCAAGGTGCCTTCAAGAAGGTCTCACCAGCATTGAAAATTCCCTCCTGTTCACATTGTTGCTGCTGTGTTTGGACAGAGTTCCCTTGTCCCCAGGTTGCTGGCAACGTTGTGCCCAGAACCAAGGACACATTATTCTTGTGTCCACTGCTCTCCCCATGATGCTGTTAAGTGCCAACTTGGCATCTCTTACACCATCTCATTCCAACTTTTGACTGCATCTTACATGAGAAATGCATTTTACATTACAGTGCAGTGCGTGTGCATATCTGAACACAAGTTTCTCAAAACAGCACTTAACCTTTACAATTCACGCTGGTATTTTCTATTTTTTCCTAATTGTTTTTTTTCTTTAATGCCAGTTCAGTTCAGTTCAGTCGCTCAGTCGTGTCCAACTCTTNCAGAGTTTGCTCAAACTCATGTCCATTGAATCGGTGATGCGATCCAACCATCTGATCCTCTGTTGCCCCCTTCTCCTCCTGCTCTCAGTCTTTCTCAGCATCAGGGTCTTTATTGCAGTACTATTGCACTCCTGACACATAAGAGAAGTGACACATTGAGAAAGAGGTGACATGTGGGGAGCTCACAGACCAGTTGGTGAGACAGAATATAACTTCACATGCTGTGAGAAGCATGGTGATAACATTTCAGATTCAGAAATTCATAGAATTGTTGTGCTTGTATTCGGTTCCTAATCCCCGGCAGCTGCTGGGGGAGCAAGCTGGTTCTGTGCTGATGGCTACTGCTGCCTCTGCTGCTGCTGAAAGAGGCAGGCAATAGGGTACCCACAGCTCCCTGATGCCCAATTTAAATACTTTTGAGACTGGCAGGGAACTTGGCTCCATATTTGCATAATCCAAACGAAGGCACAGTCGCTGGAGAGAGGCAGCCTCAGCAGGGAGAAGATAAGGCAACTTGGCAGCTGACTCCAGCTCTGCCCCAAGGTCTACATGGTCTAAGAATTCTGTCATTTCCCACAGTGGAGCTCAGTCTTCTCACCCACACAGGGGAGGCTGTGATAGAAGGGCTTTTCCAGCTATAGTCTGGGCTTCCCAGGTGGAACTAGTGGTAAAGAACCCACCTGTCAATGCAGGAGACATAAGAGATGCGGGTTTGACCCCTGGGTCAGGAAGATCCCTGGAGGAGGGCACAGCAACCCACTCCAGTATTCTTGTCTGGAGAATCCCATGGACAGTGGAGCCTGGTGGGCTACAGTCCATAGGGTTGCAGAGAGTCAGACACAACTGAAGTGACTTAGCACACATATACACTGGCTGTAGTCACCTTTCGGTTCTTCAGCCAGGAAATTGGATCACAGAGTGAAGAGTGTGCAGAACTAAAAGGAGCCAGAAAGTGTTGAACTCCAGACTTGGTCTTTGCCCTGAGTGCTGTTCACCTCAGGTGGGATCATGAGAAACACCATTGGAACGCCTCTCAGAGGGGGACGTGTCCTCTACCAGCTGTGTGCTGAAGACCTCAGAAAGACAAAACTCGGACTTAGAGACTTGACTGAGAGCACTAGAGGGACCCTTTATTTTTTTGTGGGGGCAGGGCCTACTCTTTATTTCTAAATATCTGATTTCCTCATTGAGCTCCTCATCTCTTACCTGAAATCTCGTGACGCTGAATTAAAACAGCTTCTGCCCAGAAATGGAAATGATTTGGCCAGGGAAATTCTTGGGCTCAGGACTGGGCGGCTCGCTCCTCGAAGGAGGTGCTCTTAGCAGTCAGTTACCAGCCAGGCAGGCTGGGGGTTCCCGGGAGTCCTGGGCACTGAATGAATTGAGGAGCCCATGACCCAGCCCAGAGCCATGTGCCAGGAGTTACTCTCTTGAAAATACTGTGTCATTGTTCTCAGAACAAATGACAATGAAGAAAAAACAAAAAGATAGAGGGCAGGATTGTCAGGGTTTACCTGCTTGCTTTTACTCAAATGATGCAATCCCCTTAGGCCTAGAATGAGACTTAATTTGAGTGGGAGCAGTCTAAGCAGAAACCAATATAAGTCATCCGTCTGTACCACAGTCTTGTTTTCTCTCAAGAAGAAATGCTTGTGATACAACCAAATTACATCTCACAATTACAACCTCACTAGTCTGCAAAGAGCACTGGGTTGCTCCTGGAGCCACAGTGTAAGAGCTCACTAATGTAGCCGTGGCCACATCACACACTGGCAGTTTCACTCTGCAGGGGGGCCATATTTTAAAAAATGTTTATTGGAGTAGAGTTGATCTACAATGTTATGTCAGTTTCAGGTGTACAGCAAAGTGAATCTGTTATACATTTAAATGTATCCACTCTCTTTTAGATTCTTTTCCCATCTAGGCCATTACAGAGTATTGAGTAGAGTTCCCTGTGCTACGCCATAGATTCTTACTAGTTGTCTATTTTATACATAGTAGTATGTATATGTCAATTTCAAT
This sequence comes from Neotragus moschatus, assembly GCA_006410615.1. Lineage (NCBI taxonomy): Eukaryota > Metazoa > Chordata > Mammalia > Artiodactyla > Bovidae > Neotragus > Neotragus moschatus. The sequence goes on along the minus strand of SJYA01000080.1, from coordinate 64,829 downwards.
CTTCCAACTTATCCCTCCTGCCTTACCCACTGTTAATTGTAAGTTGATTTTCTTTTTTTCACTTTGACTTCAGTTTTATTCCAACTGTAACTTCCAGAGGGGGGGGAAATGATCATTTTTAAATTTTCTGTCTCTTGCATGTAGACTGAACAGCATGAAACACATCAGGATCTTTTTGGAGGGGGAAACTTATACTTCCTTATTAACATAACATAACTAATAAAGTTGACAATAGGTTTAGAAAGAAATATCTCTTTTAGTAGCATTTCCAAAGACTGCCATTACTGGCCTGAACCAACTATTGAGACTTACAGGGTTCATAAGGTTATTTTTTACATCTATAACTCTCTTTTTTTCGATTCTGCATACAAGCAATACCCTGATATTTCTCTGTCTCTGCCTTACTTCACTCAGTATGACAGTCTCTAGGCCCATCCATGTTGCTGCAAATGGCAAAATTTCATTCTTTTTTATGGCTGAGTAGTGTTTCGTTGTATATATGTACCACATCTTCTTTATTCATTCCTCTGCCACGATGGACATCTAGACTATCTGCATGTCTTGGCTATTGTCAATTGTGCCGCAGAGAACATTGGTGTGCATGTATCTTTTCAAATTATGGCTTTCTTCAGATATAGGCCTAGGAGTGGGATTTCTGGATCAGATGGTAGCTCTATTTTTAGTTTTTTAAGAAACCTCTATATTGTTCTCCATGGTGGCTGTATTAGTTTACATTCTCACCAACAGTGTAGGAGGGTTCCCTTCTCTGCACACCCTCTGCACCATTTATTGTTTGTAGAGTTTTGATGATGGCCATTCTGATCGGTGCGCAGTGATGCCTTATTACAGTTCTGATTTGCATTTTCCTAATAATTAGTGATGTTGTACTTTTTAACCATCATATTTCATTTTTGGAGAAATCTCTATTTAGATCTTCTGAACATTTTTTGATTGGGCTTTTTTTTTTATTGAGCTGCATTAGTTGTTTGTATATTTTGGAGATTGATCCCTTGTTAGTTACTTCATTTGCAAATATTTTCTCCTATTCTGGAGGGTTGTGTTTTCATTTTGTTTTTGGTTTCCTTTGCTGTGTGAAAGGTTTTAAGTTTAATTAGGGCCCATTTGTTTTTTGTGTTTTTTTTTCCATTACTCTAGGAGGTGGATTGAAAAGTCTAACTGTGATTTATGTCAGAGTGTTCTGCTTCTGTTTTCTTCTAAGTTTTACAGTGTTTGGCCTTACATTTGGGTCTTTAATCCATTTTGAGCTTATTTTTGTGTGGTGTTAGGGTGTGTGGTCTCAGGACTTTATGAAGCTCAGGTTCTTGATGTCTCATCACAGAAAAAATTCAGAGAGACAAAGTGATATGTAAGAAGTGGATTTATTTAGAAAGAAACACACTCCACAGACACAGTGTGGGCCATGTCAGAAGGAGAGAAATGTCCCCTATTTAGCTTTTAAAAGATCATATAGAAGGACAGGAAAGCCTCCCAGGTGGCTCAACAGTAAAAATGCACGTGCCAAAGCAGTAGTCTCAGGAGACGTGGATTCGATTCCTGGATCAGGAAGATCCCCTGGAGAAGGGAATGGCAACTCACTCCAGTCTTCTTGCTGGGGAAATCCCATGGACAGAGGAGCCTGGCGGGTTACAGTTTTGAAGGTCACAAAGAATCAGACATGATTGAGCACACGTCATGCATAGAAGGACAGGAAAATTTTAATGCGAACTGACGCTAGTAAGGATGGGGAGAAAAGAGTTTGAAAAATAACTTATACTGGAGAGTAAGTTCTGTGATGATAAAGTAGCCAAAGGTGCAAAATACATTATAATTATTTAATCTGTATTGCTCTCTGCACAATTAAGTCAAATCCAATCGGGTGAGGGAACTGTAAGCTTCAGTCCAGAATGGCTTCAATGTCTAAGGGGACCTATTGATGTAAACTGGTCAGAGTACAACACCAAACTCATAGGTAGCTTCAGTTTCCATATGGGAGTCCAAGTCATTCTTCCAAGAGACTTTATATGATGTAAGAAACAGCAGAAGTCACAAACCAGTTCTTGAGACATCAGGAAACAGCTAAGGAAACAATGAAACAAGAAAACAAGCAGGTTATCTCTTCACCTTAAAATCTAGTTGGAAGGAAAATCCTGATTAGCCTTAATTATAGTAAAAGTTAATAGTGACAGAGTGCTTACTTTGCATCATGAGTTTTTCTTAGTACTTTACAGATGTTAATTAATTTAAACACACAAGAATTCTAGAAGTTGATAATCTAATTATTATCCCCATATTACATATGAGGAAATTGAAGTATCAAAACTCTAAGTTATTTACTGGCAGTCACTTAGTTAATGGGCTTCCCCAGTGGCTCAGCTGTAAAGAATCAGTCTGGGATNTCTAGAAGTTGATAATCTAATTATTATCCCCATATTACATATGAGGAAATTGAAGTATCAAAACTCTAAGTTATTTACTGGCAGTCACTTAGTTAATGGGCTTCCCCAGTGGCTCAGCTGTAAAGAATCAGTCTGGGATGCAGGAGACGCAGGAGACTCAGTTTCGATCCCTAGGTTAGGAAGATCCCCTGGAGGAGGACATGGCAACCCACTCCAGTATTCTTGCTTGGAGAATCCCATGGGCAGAGGAGCCTGGTGGGCTTTACTCCATAGGTTCACAAAGAGTTGGACACAACAGTAGCCGCTGAGCTTGCACGCATGCACTTGGTTAATTAGTGACAGTTCCAAGATTTGGACCCAAACAATCTGGCTTATCTATATGTACATTTTATCCTTAAGCTTGTCCCTAGGTCTAGATTTATGACAAGCAATAGACTCACTATAAAATGTCAAGCAGTACAACAGTATATTAAAGAATAGGCCAAAGTTCTACATTCTCTTCTCCCTACCTCTCCTTGCCCTTCACTATTTTGCCCAGTTATTACTGGTAAAAAAAATTTTTTTATTTGACTATAAAATGTGTTTAAATTAAAAACGGAGCGTAACGGTTTTAGGTGTTGTATAGCACTGATATATTTCTAGTTTGGTATATAATGACTAATGAAACACAGAGCCTTATTCCCGAGCCTGTGTTCAGGCACCCCGTCTGGCTCCGCTATCAACCCCTCAGCTGCAGCGTCCCCTTGCGCCTCCCACGTGCTGCTATCCACCGTACCTTGTGACGTCATTACGATACGGCCTCTGTGTAAAAATAGTCTCTCAAAAGCTGAAAACAAGTGGTTCATTTGCGACATGAGGTCACACTGTGGCAATCTGTGATTCCAGTAAAAGGCGGTAAGCTTTTGTATACATTTCTTGAGTTTTCAACTTCTGGATTCTCGAAAGTTCAGGCAAATAGTCTCCAGCAATGTGAAGGATCTACTCTTGGTATAAACCTTTCTATGGGGAGACAGAGACCTGGATACTTATCTCAAATTGGTGATAGCCTCAGATCGATCACTTTCATTCTTATCTTCTATTTCCAGATGTCAGAAGTGCCCACCTCCCCAGCTCTGCTCACTGATGAGATTTGGTGTCTAGAGGCACCATGAGAAGCAAAGTGCTCTCACCAGCCCTAATGCAGATGTCCAGTCCTTAATGTCACCGTTCCTACCAACCTCTGTCTGTGTTTCAGTGCTTTTGCTTCTGGTAGCGTAGCTTCCTCCAGCTTTGTCTTATGGATTCAAGGGACTATAGGTATTGGCCACTGTGAGATCAGTTTTTTACTTCATAAATAGTTATTGATTGGTTCCCTGTCAATGCAGAGTGAAGCTCTGAGGCTATTGGGATGAACAAAACACAGTCCCTGGCCTTCTAGATTCAGTCTGAGGCAGCATAGAGTTGCCTTTGTGGTCCGGAAACAATCGCACCTTCACTACAATGACATTCTATCCATGAACCTGTGGCCTTCTTGCTAGAATAAGCTCCTTCTCTTCTTCTCTGACTCATGAATTGTTTTAGGGTTTTGTTGATTTTTTTTTTTAATTTACAGATAAATGGGATTTTTCCAGTTCTCATTTTGTTATTGATTTTTTACTTAATTGCATTGTTCTGAGAGAATGCAGTCTCTAATGGTACCAAATCCTTGACATTTTCTGAGGCTGCTGTTGCCCTTTCTTTATTGTACTTTTCTGTATTTAGGTTTTTAAATTTTGTATTGAATATATTTTGAGAGATGGTGTAATATTATAGTTAAAATCTCAAATTCTAGAGCCATATCTGTATTTAATTCCAGTTCTGCCTGTTACTGGCAGGATGAAATTGGGTGATTCTGTCTCTATGTCCATAAAGTAAGGATAGTAATGGAGACTTGGCAATGGTATTGACAGGATCAATGAGTTCATACTTGTACAAGCTAAAAGCACATAGTGAACGCCCCTGGCAGAGTGAATGCTCCACAAATGGTATTTATTATTATTATTTCACTATATTATACTGCTATTAGTATCTTCCATTTATGAAACATTCTGAAAATAATGAATTTATACAGATGGAGAACAGATTAGTAGTTGTCAGGGATTAGGGATGAAGAGAGAAAGAGGATAACTGAAGGGGTAGCACGAGGGAGCTTTGTGGTGATGGCACAGTTGTGTGTCTTGAGTGTGGTGGCCATAAATCTATGCAGGAGATAAAATTGCACAGGGCTATCCACACACACACACACACACACACACACACNTCAATCCAATTGAGTTCCTCCTCTTTATAAATCTTGCCTCAAATTTCACTCCCCTCAGGCCACACTGAAGAAGTGATGTCATATAGGGAGACATAGGAAGAAGACAATCATTCAGTGGCTGCACTCAGGTTGTAGAAATAGAAAATCAGGGCAGTGATTTTACTGAAAAGAATACTGGTTTAGGTGTTGGGAAAGGTGTGTCCGAGTCCTCCTAGAATCTTTGCTTAGTGTCACCTGGCATCCTTTTATGTTCGGTGACGGGCTGGATGAGAGTGGAAATTCTCTCCTCTCACCAGGGAGCAGGCGGCAGTAGTTTTCATGCTCACTCTGGCAGAGGTCTGGATTAAGTCACCACCAGGGTCAGCGCAAACTCTCCAGGGCTTTTCAAAACACCACTAACTATAATAGTCTCCTGTTCCTGTTCAGGGACTTTTATCAAACCTGTAACGATCTGTATACATATTCTCAGAGATCCCTATTCTGCAGAGATTCCCGTGACTCTTAGAGCTTTCTCCCCTCTGCATACTGGAAATGTCCTTTCTCGCTGAGCTTAGTTGCCTTGTTTCCTTGTGCTCTTGGAGATGAGACACACTTCCCTCCCTCCCCTACGGCCGCCACTGATAAGAGAGACAGGCGGTGAGAAGGGAAGAAGAGGCACTGCCCTACTCCTACCAAGTGACCTCTTGTCTGGGAGAGGTCAAGTAAGCGCCCCTCCTCACCCCCTGCAGTGCTTTGTTGTGACATGACTGAGGCCAAGGTGCAAAGCCCTGTGCCCAGAGTCAAGAAGTCCCTCCAAACCTTCGTTCCCCTCACCTCGGACAGTAACGAGAAAGTGTAAAGAAGACGTGCGGGGGGTGCCGCTTCTGAGAGCATCTCACCACCCCTCCCACGGATAATTCCTGTCATGTGCTGAATCGCTGCCCTGTGCTGCGTGCGCTCAGTCGTGCCCGACACTTGAGACCCCATGCGCACCGTAGCCCGCCAGGCTCTTCTGTCCGTGGGATTTCCCAGGCAAGAATAGTGCAGTGGGTTGCCATTTCCAGGGGATCTTCCCAACCCAGGGATTAAACCCCTGTCTCTTGCGTCCCCCGCATTGGCAGATGGGTTCTTTACCACCAACACCACTTGGGAGGCCCATGGGCTGAAGTATACACCCCCATTCTTATGTTGAAATCCTAACCCCCCAGTACCTCAAAATGTGACCTGATTTGGAGACAGGATCTTGGCAGATATGATTAGTGAAGATGAAGTCTGTATGGTGGGTGCTACTCCCATTTGATTGGTGTCTGTATTAAAAAGGGAAATGTGGACACAGATACACACACATACACATACACGCGGGGAGAACGCCAGGTGAAGATGAAGAGAGATCAAGGTGACGCTTCAACAAGCCAAGGAGTCACAAGGGTTTCCAGTAAACTAATGGAAGCAAGAGGAGAGGACTGGAATAAGATCCTGCCTCGCTGAGCTGTAGGAGACCCCAGTTCGATTTCTGGGTCAGGAACATCCANAACGCCAGGTGAAGATGAAGAGAGATCAAGGTGACGCTTCAACAAGCCAAGGAGTCACAAGGGTTTCCAGTAAACTAATGGAAGCAAGAGGAGAGGACTGGAATAAGATCCTGCCTCGCTGAGCTGTAGGAGACCCCAGTTCGATTTCTGGGTCAGGAACATCCACTGGAGAAGGGATAGGCTACCCACTGCAGTATTCTTGGGCTTCCCTGGTGGCTCAGCTGGTAAAGAATCTGCCTGCAATGCGGGAGACCTGGGTTCAATCCCTGAGTTGGGAAGATCCCCTGGAGAAGAGAACGGCTACGCACTCCAGTGTTCTGGCCTGGAGAATTCTATGGACTGTATAGTCCACAGTGTCGCAAAGAGTAGGACACGACTACGTGACTTTCCCTTTCTTTTCACTGAGCTCAAAAGGAAGCAAGCCTGCCAACTCCTCGATCTCAGAGTTGTGGGACAACCCACTTCTGAGTCCAAGCCACGTAGTTTTTGGTGCTTTATTAAGGCAGCCCTAGCAAACCAACCACCTCCAGAGACGGCTGCTATGGGTGACATCAAGGAGGAGAGACCTTCGCAGATGGAAGGAGGCACTGCAGTCCCACAGAAAAGCGAGGACTTCACCAGTCCCGGGGGTGCTTCCACCCAGCCCCAGCTCCACAGGCTTGCTACCCTGTGCTGCCCTGAAGAGAAGCTTGCATTCCTAGCATTTTGGAATCCTCAAAGCCACACTCCTCCCCCCTCCCGATAGTCAGGAACATCATTTTTTTAGCCATAATGGCATGGCTCATGTTTCTTTGTGATTTTACTTCCATGTTTGTCCATGTTTTGTCTTTCCAAGTGACCACACACTCCCTGGAGGCTGGGACCATGTTATAAACCACCTGCGTGTCAGGAGACCTCTTAGTTAAAAATTCTGGGTGTGTCCTTAAGCTTGTTGCCTTTCCCTTGGTTTTGGCACCCACAGACTAAAATCTGGGGTTCTCAGGTGGTGATAGTGGTAAAGAACCTACTTATCAGTGCAGGAGACACAGGTTCGATCCCTGGCCTGGGAAGGTCCTCTGGAGGAGGACATGGCAACCTACTCCAGTATTCTTGCCTGGGAAATCCTTTGGACAGAGGAGCCTGAAGGGCTTCAGTCAATAGGGTCTCAAAGAGTTGGCCATGACTGAAGTGGCTTAGCACACACACAGCCCAGAATCCCAAGCTTCCCTGGTGGCTTAGACAGTAAAGAATCTGCCTGCAATGCAGAAGTCCTGGGTTCATTTCCCAGGTTGGAAAGATCCCCTGGAGAAGGGAATGGCAACCCATTCGTGTCCTTGCCTGGAAAATTCCACAGACAGAGAAGCCTGGTGGGCTACAGTCCTTGGAGTCACAAAGAGTCAGACACAACTGAGTGACTAACATTTTTACTTCTTTCTTCAGGCTAAGATCCTAATTGCTAAGGCCTGTACAGGCATGCTATTCTGATTCTAAGCATGCTTGTTATTTAATCAACCTGCCTGTTGCAAGTACTAAAGGAGGAGAGACCCAGGAAACTCATCTCTTAGAGGTACAGAAAAGTTAGTCACTTGTGATTACATGAGTCAGAATCATTTAATAAAAGGGCAAGACTCCAGGGGCTTCAGTTCAGTTCAGTCTCTCAGTCATGTCCAACTCTTTGTGACCCCAAGGACTGCAGAAAGCCAGGCCTCCCTGTCCATCACCAACTTCTGGAATTTACTCAAACTCATGCGTCCATCAAGTTGGTGATGCCATCCAGCCATCTCATCCTCTGTCGTCCCCTTCTCCTCTTGCCTTCAATCTTTCCCAGCAGCAGGGTCTTTTCCAAGGAGTCAGTTCTTTGTATCAGGTGGCCAAAGTACTGGAGTTTCAACTTCAGCATCAGTCCTTCCAATGAACACCCAGGGCTGATCTCCCTTAGAATGGACTGGTTGGATCTCCTTGCAGTCCAAGGGACCCTCAAGAGTCTTCTCCAACACCACAGTTCAAAAGCATCAATTCTTCGGTGTTCAGCTTTCTTCACAGTCCAACACTCACATCCATACATGACTACTGGAAAACCATAGCCTTGACTAGATGGACCTTTGTTGGCAAAGTAATATCTCTGCTTTTGATATGCTATCTAGGTTGGTCATAACTTTCCTTCCAAGGAGCATGTGTCTTAATTTTATGGCTGCAGTCATCTTCCGCAGTGATTTTGGAGTTCATAAAGTCTGTCACTGTTTCCATTGTCCAGGGGCTTAGGGTTAAGATAGTTCTCTGTGGGTTCCAAATCCCATTGAGTGCTCTTCCTAGACTCCAAGACCCTCCTGCTTCAATGCCTGCCTTTCTAGAAGGCCATTTCCTTAGTGATGCTGAAGCCTTTCCTCTTCCAGTGAAGGTGCCTGACCCTGGAGACTGTGTTGCCGGTACCCACCAGGGCTCAGCAACTGTGTGCCTTTGAGAAGCCTCCTGCCACTGCTTTGAGGGATTGGAGGAACATGGTCTTTCCATGTGGTTACAGTACATTGGGTAGACCATGCTTTGTGTCTTACATGGGAGGGATTATAGCATTCCTTAGCCTCTATTGAGAACCCTGAACCCAATCTGAGAGTACTGAATGGTCTCTCTGATGGCATACACCTCAAACCGGGGTCTATGTGTAAACTGTGCTCTTTTGGTTCCAGGAAACAGGGACTCACTCAAGCCAGGCCAAGTGTGATGGGCGATTTAGGAGTAGAGGCAGAGACCTTATTAGGAAGTGGCTATAAAAAAGATGGAATCTTCTAGAAATCAAGCTGGTGGTGACAGGGCATTCTAGTTAAAATCCTTATCCAGGGATCTCATCGTGGTGCCATTAATGACATACAGCTTCTCCCCAGGGGATCAGCTTCTCTCTGCGTCGCTTTCCTTTTCTTTCCGTATCCCAATTCTCTTAGTGTTTTCCAAACATACCTCTAATAGAACGTATAGTTTCTGAAAGGCACAGAGTAGACGTTTTTATTATGAATGATGGCTCTTTATTTTCATTTATGTTGGAAGAACTATATCTTGAAAGTGAGTTGATTTAAAGAAAACTAGTACATAGATGTCAGAGAAGGCAATGGCACCCGACTCCAGTACTCTTGCCTGGAAAATCCCATGGATGGAGGAGCCTGGTAGGCTGCAGTCCATGGGGTCTCAAAGAGTTGGACACGACTGAGCAACTTCACTTTCACTTTTCACTTTCATGCATTGGAGAAGGAAATGGCAACCCACCCTAGTACTCTTGCCTGGAGAATCCCGGGGACAGCAGAGCCTGGCGGGCTGCTGTCTATGGGGTTGCAGAGTCAGACATGACTGATGCGACTTAGCAGCAGCAGCAGCAGTACATAAATGTTCAAGGTATGAGGAGATAGCAAAATCATGAAAGTGGATTACAAATCACTGAACCTGGAGAAACACAGGACTGGCTGGCTGTCTCCAAATGTCACTGGAAATCCCCAGGACACAAGATTTTAATGGCCCAACTCATCATTGTCTCTCAGGCAGCACATTGTCCTGGGGTCCCCTGTCCATCCTTAGACAAATCAGGGAGGTAGGTCACGTGGTATGAGATGTGGCTGCCCAAGGTCTGACTCCTCCATCAGGGTTGGGACAAAGAAGTTTTGTTTTGTTTTGTTTTATATTCTGTGTACAGGTGCAGTTTGATGTGTTATTATGGCCCCTGGTTTTCCACTGTGACTTATCGAACTGCTGCTATTCTGGAGTTTCTGAGGTGGGTGTGTGTATCCCCCCACTCCCCCCACCGCGACACCTCTACTCTGAGGAGTAGTTATGAGATAGAATGTGATTGCTGATACCAACGTACTTTGAAAATCCTAAGCGCCTCACAAATGCCAGATGTTATTACCATGTTTAAGAGATATACTACTCTGAGTGACACAGAGAGGCAAATGAACCCATATTCCAAAGGAAATAGCTCATTTTTCCCCAGAAAAGAGGTGATTGAACTTGCACCAACAAGCAGTTGTATGAACTCAAATTAGTTGGCCACATCTTAGCTATGTGACCCTGGACAAGTCCCTGAACCAGCTTTCTCATTTCTACTGATCTTCTTTCCCTCCGGGTGGGGTCAGAGGCAGGAACCTGCCCTCCACCCTCTGCCCCAGTGCACTGGGTGACAGTAACCTAGTTTCTTCACCTCAGTCCCTTCCTGGGTCAAGGACAGATTTCAACGAGGTGATCCTTACCATCCTCCATTCTTCCAGCTCCTAAGCTGATTCTAACCAACCCCTCTCTCCAGGTCCACCCTCCAATCACTATTCTGGTCCTTAGAAACTTTTCCTCTCAAAACCCTACAACCGAGAGAAAAGCATCAGACACCCTATTTTAAAAGTTATGCATTTGTGAAAAGCTGTGCTCCAGTCACGCTTTGGTAATAAAAATTCTGTATTCCCTCTGCCCCAGCTTAACTGTTTAGAGATGTTTGCCTTTTACCTGTTATTGATTGTCAATTGGCTGCAGTTACTCTTTGATCTTTTGTTTGAACTTGAATGCCACCCACACTGTCTGCCCCAGCCTCCTCTCTCTCTATTAAACAGTAATGATGTGTAAACAAACTCGGAGGCCCCTGGGGANAGATGTTTGCCTTTTACCTGTTATTGATTGTCAATTGGCTGCAGTTACTCTTTGATCTTTTGTTTGAACTTGAATGCCACCCACACTGTCTGCCCCAGCCTCCTCTCTCTCTATTAAACAGTAATGATGTGTAAACAAACTCGGAGGCCCCTGGGGAGCCAAGCAGCCCCGGGGCTAGCCTCCCTCAGGCCTGTGAATTGTCATTCCTGAAGCTGTCTGTTTTGTAAGTTCTTCTGCCAAGTGTCTATGGGAGCAGAAGGATCATTTTCCCCCCTTTCAAAGAGCAGGGTGAGCCGAGGCCTTGAGCTGGCGAGTTCTTTAAAGTCATCTTCAAAGGAAACCTGAGCTGCAAGGCCGGCCATGTGGCTGGCAGAGGGGCAATGTGACTTTCTGAGGTTCTCTCAGGGGCCTTGGGGGGTCAGCTCCTGCAGGCTTCCCAGCACGTGCGTGAGGCCTGCTGCAGAGGCGCTGCCAAGGGACACCACCGTCCAGACAGTGGCCTGAGGGCCCAGGGAAGGCTCTGCCTCACGTCCCCGCCCCGCCACCGCCACCTAGGAACGGCACCCAGGAACGCCACCACCACCACCACCGCCACCCAGGAATGGGACAGGGCGGTGAGGACTTTCTCCTCTGGGCAGGCGGCCATGACCACACTTGCCCTCACCGTTCTTAGTTCCTGTCAGTCAGACTTGGTTTCCGAGGGGGTTTGAGGTAAACTAAAACCGGGAGCCAAAGCAAGCCAGGGTGAATCATGGAATGGTAAACAACCTAGTTAATCCGATTCCCTCAGGGGTGGGTGGGAAAGGGACTCAGAGGGGTAATGGTTGTCACTCAGGAAGAGGCGGCTGACTTCTACCACAGAGTTCTTGGTGCAAAGAACGCTTCTGCAGGGTTTGGCTTGGCTTATAGGGATTCATAAAGCTTCTATAGATGTCTGTCCATCACCTAGCAGACAGCAAAAATCCTCCAAAGGCACCAAGGGTGAGGAAGGCAAGAGTCGAAGCTGAGGCTTCCCATACTGTCCTTGGACCCCAGGAGAGAGAAACTGTTTATGAAGCCAGGAGGCAAGATGAGTCTTCTCACTTCACAGAATGAGCAAACTCTCTAAGACCCAGCGGAGGAAAGGACCCACACATTGGTGTCAGAAGGGCTAGAACTGAGGTCATTCATTTAAAGCCTAGAGCTCTGAGTGAAAAATAAAGTGAATGAAGACAGTTGAAAAAAAAAAAAAACAGAAAAAGGAGGGAACCAGCCAGAGATAAGAGGCAAGAGGTCCATTCGAAATCCCCAACCTGGGCGCCACATGAGCAGAATCTGGCATCTGTGGTCCATCCTTCTGCCAAGAGCGGAAGGTGGGCCCTGCCCAGCAACCAGATGCAAACCCCGGCCTCAGTCTTTCCCTGCCCTCCATGAGCACTGCCCACCCAGGTGAAGAGCTGGGGAACCAGACCCATTCAAGTCCTGACTCCAGCACAAGGAAAACAATCCAGAACAAACCGATTTAACTTTTCAACATTTTATTCTTGTATTTGTACAGCTATATTTTACAACGCGGTAATGCAGTTTAGACACAGCCAAACCCTGTCTCCGGAGTAGTTATAACACAAGCATGACGCAGAATGTGATGAGACAAACATTCCCAAAGAGAGCTTAGTTAGTGACAACTCCAAGTCCCTGTGTCTGCCTACACTTCCAAAAGGGATGGCGCGGTCGTCCCCTGTTGAAAACTTCCATGAAAAAAGGCACCGTAGGACACGTTGTACAGGTATATACAAACTGATAACTAGAACAAAACTACACGTTTTTTCCTTCCGCAGCTTTTTTTGTTCTTTTTGTTTGTTTGTTTTAATACACACTTTGTAAATTGTAAACCTTCACTTGCAAAAAAATACAAATACACTGAGGCATTTTAGACAAAATATTTTCTTACTTATACAGATGCAATACTTAAAATAGTCTCTTAAGTGCTCTTTCTCAATAAAGATTCTCAGATCCGTGTCTGCCTGCAGATACAAAATCGAGCCTTTAACGCAGTTTTATATTTTTAATATATCTTTTTTAGGTTTATATATATTTATTTTATATATATATATTTATATATTTACAACTCTGCCATATATTCCTTCACCTTTGGTTAAAAAAATTAAAGCCCTCTCTTTGATAACATACCGACGTCTCTTCTTTTAAAAGAATGCACATTTACATACAAAAGAAACATCTGATCCCACAAAACATATACATTCCTCATTTTGCAGACTAAGTCAAGTCAGAACTTTTGCGTACTTCCCCCGCTTTGATATATAAAATGATTTTGCTTTTTGCTGACATGGTTCGCCGTACACATAGGAGAAGAAGCAATATTATTTTCTTAAAGTTTTACGGCAGTGGGGGAAGGGGAGCTGCCTTGGCGCCCCGTCCCCCGCCCCTCCCCCCACNAGTCTCTTAAGTGCTCTTTCTCAATAAAGATTCTCAGATCCGTGTCTGCCTGCAGATACAAAATCGAGCCTTTAACGCAGTTTTATATTTTTAATATATCTTTTTTAGGTTTATATATATTTATTTTATATATATATATTTATATATTTACAACTCTGCCATATATTCCTTCACCTTTGGTTAAAAAAATTAAAGCCCTCTCTTTGATAACATACCGACGTCTCTTCTTTTAAAAGAATGCACATTTACATACAAAAGAAACATCTGATCCCACAAAACATATACATTCCTCATTTTGCAGACTAAGTCAAGTCAGAACTTTTGCGTACTTCCCCCGCTTTGATATATAAAATGATTTTGCTTTTTGCTGACATGGTTCGCCGTACACATAGGAGAAGAAGCAATATTATTTTCTTAAAGTTTTACGGCAGTGGGGGAAGGGGAGCTGCCTTGGCGCCCCGTCCCCCGCCCCTCCCCCCACCCCGCCCCCGCCAGCTAGGATTTGCACTAGTGGAAGAAAGAGGCACTACATCACGGGATGAACATTGTAAAGTGTTACAGTATCCTTTGGGTAGATTCCGAAAAGGGGCTCGAATGGAAAGCGTCAACACTCCATGCTTCAGCAGGCTTTGGGGAGCTCCGGGGGCAGATCAGTGGCGGAAACGCGGTATTGCACCTTGGTGTTGGTGATGGCGCCGTGCTTCTGGCGCAAGTGAAGACGGAGCTGACTTTTGTGACGGAAATGCAGGTTACACTTCTCACACTGGGGGAGAACCAGAGGCAAACTGTTAAGTCATCCACTCAGGAAACGTGTCATTACTCAAGGACCTTGAGAAGGAGATTCTCCCTTCCAGGGATGGGGCAGTTCTTCCCTTCCCTCCTGTGGGCAGGTAAGAGCCCACAGAAATGCTGGCTTCTGCTAAGGGACAAGTACACTCTGTGCAAATGTCTCTTCCCTGCTTTCCAAAGTCTTGGTCATGCTCTTCCCCTCCTTGAGATTCATTTCCCTGCTCTAACTCAACAAATTCAAGTCTAAACCAAAAATGCAGTTCAGATGCAAACTCTTCTAATTTTTAAAGCTTTCCTGAATCTTTCTAAGGTGAAAATAATTCCTTTGACCTCTGTAAGATTTCCAGCCTTGCCACTTAATGCCAAAAAGCCTTGGCATCCCAAAATTACCATCCTCCTCAGATGCAGAATGCTTTGACAGTGATGACTATTTCTCACTAAACTTTGTGATCTTCCCAGTACCTGTGAATATACCTCTTAGGCAATTATGCAGTACCTCTGAATACATTTGGACAAATGGATTAGAACAGTCTGAATTTTGCAAATGAAAATTCTGGAAATCTCAGATATGCTTTTAAAAAGCAGTTATATTCCTTTAACTTAGTGTATGTATCTTAGAGGGCTTCCCAGGTGGCACTAATGGTAAAGAATCCACGTGCCAGTGCAAGAGACTTGGGTTCAATTCCTGGGTCAGGAAGATCCCCTGGAGGTGGGCATGGCAACCCACTCGTTTTCTTGTCTGGAAAATCCCAAGAACAGAGAACCCTAGCAGGCTACAGTCCATAGGGTCACAAGGAGTCGGACACAACTGAAGTGACTGAACACATCTGCACACATAGATCTCAGATCAGCTAACAAGCCATTAGCAAGTAAAGCTGTTTCTGGTTTTGATTCCAAGAATGGGTGATAATAATTTTAGTGGAAAAATTCTTTAAAAATAAAATAGGTGACTAAATGTAATGTGGTACCCTGATGTAATCCTGAGACAGAAAAATGTTTTAGGCAAAAACTGCTGCTGCTGCTAAGTTGTTTCTGTCGTGTCCGACTCTTTGTGACCCCTGGGGACTATAGATCACCAGGCTCCTCTGTCCATGGGATTCT
The DNA here is from genome assembly GCA_006410615.1 of Neotragus moschatus. Lineage (NCBI taxonomy): Eukaryota > Metazoa > Chordata > Mammalia > Artiodactyla > Bovidae > Neotragus > Neotragus moschatus. The sequence goes on along the minus strand of SJYA01000080.1, from coordinate 49,722 downwards.
CCAGGCAAGAATACTGGAGTGGGTTGCCATGCCCTCCTCCAGGGGATCTTCCTGACCCAGGGATTGAACTTGCCTTTCCTGCATTGGCAGGAGGATTCTTTACCACTAGCACCACCTGGGAAGCCCAAGTAAAAACTAAGAAAGTAAAAATAAAGTATGGATTCTAGTTAATAATAACATATCCAGTATGGCTTCATTAGTTGTGGTTAATGTACCCTAGTTATAAGACTTAATAACAGGGGAAATTGCGTACATATGGTATCTCAGTGCTATCTTTGCAACTTTTCTACAAATCTAAAACTATTCTCTAATAAAACTGTAATAAAATATATTCATATAGAGAATATGTCTTAAAGCAAAAATGGAAATAAACTTAGAAAGAAATGAAACAGGTGTGCAGTGAGTATAAAGAGCCCTAGTCTTGGGAGACAAGGGCCCCTCATACCTGTGCCACCCACTGCTATTTGCCCTGAGCACGGCATTTCTCTCTGAGCCTTGGCTTTCCTTCCTGTAAGGGACTAAGTCAGTACACTCTGAAGGTCGCTCAACTCTGATATCCTGTGTATCTAAATGTCCAGCAAATAATTATAACAGCAAATACGTACTGGACTCTTACTATGCGGCAAGCACTGTTCTGAACACTTCCGAGACTCCATTAATTTAACGTAACTGTGTGAAGTGAGCACTATTATCAGGCTCAGATGAGGAAATTAAGGTACTGAGAAGATAATTAATTTGCCCGAGAAGAACAAAACCAGGTGAGAAGATATTCACTCAAGGAGCGATAAACAAGTGAATGAAAATAGCCACCTTCTCAGGTTAACATTTTGATATGGGTTAACCATTCCTTTATTCAGCCTTGTGTCCATCACTACCTACAGAGAGGTCATAAATTCAGCAAAGCCAGCCTCACCTGTAACAGTAGTTCCTACACTTGTAGGACATGGGATTCTTTTCTTCAAATTAAATGGAAACTGGGAAGGGAAAGAGGCTGCTATATCATTCCAGTCCTGCCCTGCAGGGTTTCAGACCCTCAGTGATTGAAACAGCACAACTGGAAACCTGCTCATCTACCTCATTCTCACCATTTCATAGAGAAAGAAGACTATGGCCCAGTGAGAGGGTCAGGGTTTGCCCATAGCCTTAAAGAGGGTCATTGCCAAAGTCCCAATAAGAATGCAGATATCCCAGCTCCCCGGCCAGTATCTTTCCACTTTACAGCAGAGATCAGCAAGCTGTTTTCTGTAAAGAGCCAGACAGTAAATATTTCACACTTGGTGGGCCTGACATTCTCTGACATAACTACTCAGCTCTGCATTGTAGCGTGAATGCAGCCAGAGACATATACCAACAAGTGAGCCTGGCTGTGTGCCCACAAAACCTTATTTATGGACGTTGAAATTTAAATTTTATATAATTTGCATGTCATAAAATATTATGGATATTTTTAGCCATGTAAAGGTATAAAGCCATTATTAGCTCGTGGGATTTCAAAAATTAACCCACAAGCCATAGTTAGTCAAGACTCCACTCTAGAACACTGTGATTCCAGTGGCTCGATTATGGCCTCTTGCTTCTGGTCATTTGCAGCTGTCTTTTCTCTAGTTTTTTCCCCCTCATATCACCACCTTTCTCTGGTTCCCCTCCTAGTCTGTGACTGCTCCTTTTCAAACACTTTAGCTCGTCTGAAGTAGACATCTAGCCCAGTTTAGGGACAGCTGGAAGCACTCAGTACGTTTGTAGAAGGAATGAATGACTCTGATGTCTATGTAACCACAGTCCAGACCTCTTTCTTAAGGCCTGGATTACCTAGTTCAATACCCTCAACTTTAAAGATGAGCAAGCTAAGACTGATGCTGAAGCTGAAGCTCTGATACTTTGGCCGTTTGGTGTGGAGAGCTTACTCACTGCAAAAGACCTTGATGCTGGGAAAGACTGAGAGCAAAAGGAGAAGGGGGTGTCAGAGGATGATAAGGTTAGATAGTGTCACTGACTCAATGAACATGAATTTGAGCTAACTCTGGGATATAGTGAAGAACAGGGAAGCCTGGCATGCTTCAGTCTATGGGGTCATGAAAAGCTGGACATGACTCAGCAACTGCACAACAACCACCACAAACTAAGACTCAGGCCAACCTCAAGCTGGCTGTCTTTGAAAATCAGACTGAAATCTGGTCTTGGGACCATGAGAGTTCAGTGGTCATCCCACTGCATGCGTGAGATTGAAACGAACTGTCCTGTGGCCCCAGCCCTCCACCTCCCCGCCCCTCCCAGGCCAGCCAGTGGCCACAAGAGGCTCACGTACATGGTAAGGTTTCTCTCCTGTGTGGATTCGCAGGTGACTCTTCAGAGTCTGAAGGTGCCGGAATCGGGTGCCACAGATTTCACAGGGATAGGGTTTCTCGCCAGTGTGGATGAGCACATGGGCGCGGAGGTGGGCCACCTGCATGGAAGAGCAGAGAGCAAACAAACTGAGAGGCTCGGTCGAGGTGGGCTGCAGACCCCCTGAAGCCTCTTAGCACAGTGGGTTGGGGGTCCTTGGCCCACGCCCCCTGCTCACCTGGACAAATCTGGCTCCGCAAGTTTCGCACTTGTAGGGCTTCTCTCCAGAGTGAATTCGGGTGTGGGTTTTCAGGTTGGCCGGTCGGTTGAACTGGGCCCCGCAAATGTTACAACGATAGGGTTTCTCACCTGTTGCAGAGAGAACAGGAAAGCCATAATTAGAGAAAGTTTCCACCGTCCCTGAGCCCTGGATTGGAAAGCAATTGGCCCTTCCTTGTGCCACTTCAGCTTTCTTTCCCTTGGAAGGGGTCAGAGAGAGGTGTCAGGGGCCTGCCACCCCTACCTGTGACCCCTCTCTCACACACACATCAGCACACCTCACCTATGACCGGGGTCAAGAAGCAGGTGGTGATGTGGAGGAGGAGAAACAATGTCAGGCATGGGTCAGGGAGGGACTGAGGTCCCAGGAACCAGCTTTGTCATCAGCATGATCTAACTTCAGGATGTGGACATGTTACTAGCCTTTTCTGGGCCTCAGTTTCCCTCTCTGGTGAGCTGATAAGGAACAAGCCCTTGGAGAGACTGGAGAGGCTTTAGCGTTTTTCTGGTTTACAAAAACCAACCTGTCTCTGCCTCTCTCAGCCAAGGTTCATCCCCTGTACAGTGAGACAAACACTTCTGACCCCAGTGAAGGTGGAAAAGCAACACAGAGCATCTCAAAGGAAAGACAAAGGGAACACAGAGTGGCTGGGTCACTAAGCCGAGACGTGACAGGCCAGGCCTACGCTCAGGCCAGGACAATCCCTGCTCCCTACCTCACCCAACCAGGCCCCAAAGCCCCGCGCTGCTTTCCCTAGAATCCTTGCCCCGTGCTGCCCCGGGGAACCCAGGCGAGATTGGGGGTGGGTTACAGGGCCATACCCGTGTGGACGGTCTTGTGGCTGGCGAGGTTGCCCTTGTAGCGGAAGGAGGCCTGGCAGCGGTCACACTTGTAGGGTTTGTCACTGTGGGTCTGCAGCGTGTGCCTCTTGAGGGAAGCCTCCTCAGAAAAGCGGCAGTCACACTCATTGCAGAAGAAGGCCCCATTCTCTGTTGGAGGGTGAGGGGAACCCCAGCGTCAGCACGTCAAGAAAGGGAGGTGGGGCTCCACAGCCTCTCCTCTGGAGCCGCCCCCAAGGCCAAACTGAGCCCCCAGTGCCCCGTCTGCCCATTGGGAGCCCAGAGCAAAGGGCCAGTGAGAATTCCCTCTTTCTCAGTGTTCAGGGTCTCAGTCACGGAACCGAGAAAGGAGACAGATTCACATATTAAGGTAGAAGAGGGAAATCCACACCCAAGGCACCCACATGGCCTGTACCAGCTTATATTCAGGCACAGAAGCCCTAGGGTAAGACAGCCTCTGTCTGTGTCTCTGTCTTCAAAATCAGGATGATGAACCCCTGTCCTGCCCACCTCACAGAAGCATGTTGTATACCATCAAGCATCGCAGGAACGTAAGAGACGAATCAGAGTCAAAAACACTTTGAGGTCATCGAAGGAGGGATTAACAATGACTGTGGTCACCCTTGCACCCATCTAGACTTTATGTCTGCCAAGTACTTCTGAGACAGGGAGACACAAGATGATGGTGAAAGTAGAAACAGAGGCCCAGAGAAAAGGAACTGGAGTGTAGAGTGAACAGCCAGGGAGCCAGGATGGGACGGTCTCTCCCTGCTCTCCCAACGATCGGCCCATGGCCCTGTGCCAAGCCTCTCAGTGTAAGGAACTCATCTTTTTCTTTTGTCTTAACAATTTGGAAAGGACATATCATGGTGACTTTACCCCTAAAAGAAGTATTACTGGGCTACCCTACTGGAGCCAGAGCTGGGGCAAGAGGGGAAAACTGGGGGTGCCGATCACAAACTATCCAAAAATGTCAATTAACAATCTGTTCAGTAAATCAAATTACACTAATATTAACTGAGTGCCTACTCTGTGCTAGACTCATTAGGCTCTGCGGAAAACACAAGCATGAATAAGGCAGATGCTTCTCCTTCTAGAATGTACAGTCTAGCAAGGTGAACTAGTATGCATACAATCAGTTTGGGTCCAGAGGGCCTGAGAAGGCTCTGGAAGCTAGTGGTAGCCAGCCCCATCGCTAGTTTTGCTGGAAGGACGCTGAGAGAACTGTGTGATCCTTCTCTATTCCCCAAGAATAACTCAGATTCTTCATCCCTTGCTTTGGTCAGCCTCATTCCCTATATAAGGTCTCCAAGAGTGGGAATCTGGGCTGGTGAGTTAAATGCCAATGGACTTCCAATGAGGGGCTCCTTCCAATCAGTGAATAGACACACAAACCTCTGGAGCAGAGGCCAGGGCAGGGAAGGGACTCACCGCAGCTGGAATCTGAGTACTCAGACTGGGTCTCTCCCAGCTCCTCAGGGAACGTGGGGCCGGCGGCATGCAGGCACATCTCTGCGTGCTGCGGGGACTGTGAGCCGCAGGACGTGCACTNCTCTCACACACACATCAGCACACCTCACCTATGACCGGGGTCAAGAAGCAGGTGGTGATGTGGAGGAGGAGAAACAATGTCAGGCATGGGTCAGGGAGGGACTGAGGTCCCAGGAACCAGCTTTGTCATCAGCATGATCTAACTTCAGGATGTGGACATGTTACTAGCCTTTTCTGGGCCTCAGTTTCCCTCTCTGGTGAGCTGATAAGGAACAAGCCCTTGGAGAGACTGGAGAGGCTTTAGCGTTTTTCTGGTTTACAAAAACCAACCTGTCTCTGCCTCTCTCAGCCAAGGTTCATCCCCTGTACAGTGAGACAAACACTTCTGACCCCAGTGAAGGTGGAAAAGCAACACAGAGCATCTCAAAGGAAAGACAAAGGGAACACAGAGTGGCTGGGTCACTAAGCCGAGACGTGACAGGCCAGGCCTACGCTCAGGCCAGGACAATCCCTGCTCCCTACCTCACCCAACCAGGCCCCAAAGCCCCGCGCTGCTTTCCCTAGAATCCTTGCCCCGTGCTGCCCCGGGGAACCCAGGCGAGATTGGGGGTGGGTTACAGGGCCATACCCGTGTGGACGGTCTTGTGGCTGGCGAGGTTGCCCTTGTAGCGGAAGGAGGCCTGGCAGCGGTCACACTTGTAGGGTTTGTCACTGTGGGTCTGCAGCGTGTGCCTCTTGAGGGAAGCCTCCTCAGAAAAGCGGCAGTCACACTCATTGCAGAAGAAGGCCCCATTCTCTGTTGGAGGGTGAGGGGAACCCCAGCGTCAGCACGTCAAGAAAGGGAGGTGGGGCTCCACAGCCTCTCCTCTGGAGCCGCCCCCAAGGCCAAACTGAGCCCCCAGTGCCCCGTCTGCCCATTGGGAGCCCAGAGCAAAGGGCCAGTGAGAATTCCCTCTTTCTCAGTGTTCAGGGTCTCAGTCACGGAACCGAGAAAGGAGACAGATTCACATATTAAGGTAGAAGAGGGAAATCCACACCCAAGGCACCCACATGGCCTGTACCAGCTTATATTCAGGCACAGAAGCCCTAGGGTAAGACAGCCTCTGTCTGTGTCTCTGTCTTCAAAATCAGGATGATGAACCCCTGTCCTGCCCACCTCACAGAAGCATGTTGTATACCATCAAGCATCGCAGGAACGTAAGAGACGAATCAGAGTCAAAAACACTTTGAGGTCATCGAAGGAGGGATTAACAATGACTGTGGTCACCCTTGCACCCATCTAGACTTTATGTCTGCCAAGTACTTCTGAGACAGGGAGACACAAGATGATGGTGAAAGTAGAAACAGAGGCCCAGAGAAAAGGAACTGGAGTGTAGAGTGAACAGCCAGGGAGCCAGGATGGGACGGTCTCTCCCTGCTCTCCCAACGATCGGCCCATGGCCCTGTGCCAAGCCTCTCAGTGTAAGGAACTCATCTTTTTCTTTTGTCTTAACAATTTGGAAAGGACATATCATGGTGACTTTACCCCTAAAAGAAGTATTACTGGGCTACCCTACTGGAGCCAGAGCTGGGGCAAGAGGGGAAAACTGGGGGTGCCGATCACAAACTATCCAAAAATGTCAATTAACAATCTGTTCAGTAAATCAAATTACACTAATATTAACTGAGTGCCTACTCTGTGCTAGACTCATTAGGCTCTGCGGAAAACACAAGCATGAATAAGGCAGATGCTTCTCCTTCTAGAATGTACAGTCTAGCAAGGTGAACTAGTATGCATACAATCAGTTTGGGTCCAGAGGGCCTGAGAAGGCTCTGGAAGCTAGTGGTAGCCAGCCCCATCGCTAGTTTTGCTGGAAGGACGCTGAGAGAACTGTGTGATCCTTCTCTATTCCCCAAGAATAACTCAGATTCTTCATCCCTTGCTTTGGTCAGCCTCATTCCCTATATAAGGTCTCCAAGAGTGGGAATCTGGGCTGGTGAGTTAAATGCCAATGGACTTCCAATGAGGGGCTCCTTCCAATCAGTGAATAGACACACAAACCTCTGGAGCAGAGGCCAGGGCAGGGAAGGGACTCACCGCAGCTGGAATCTGAGTACTCAGACTGGGTCTCTCCCAGCTCCTCAGGGAACGTGGGGCCGGCGGCATGCAGGCACATCTCTGCGTGCTGCGGGGACTGTGAGCCGCAGGACGTGCACTTGGGGGGATGCAGGTAGAGTGGCGAGTGGCTCTCGCTGCTGCTTCGGGGGGAGCCAGTCAGGGACCTATGGGCAGGAGGAAAGGGCCTCAGCAGATGGAGCAGGGCAGAGCCTCCACTTGGCCTCCATGCACCCCTCTTCCCTGTGCTCAGGGCAGCCCAGAGGCCACTTGAGATCAGGAACCACAGAGTTACGTATCCCCAAGCCTCCCTTCAAACAGAAGACATATCAAGATCACTGATGGCGGTCACACGGAGCCCAAACCTCACTCCCAGGCTCAGTTCCCTCCCCTCGGTGCTGCAGTCCATGGCCATCCTCTGTCCAAGACAGCAGGAGGATTGCCCATGCCATACCGAGACCAAGACCTCAGGAGCTTGAGATTCTTGCTCATCTACCATGGGGGGGATATTCTCTCTCACTATGAAAATATACTGAAGCTTAAGGACCTTCCTTACTTGGGCTAATTCAGTCAATAGGCTTTAGCCCACACCTCCAGTACATTCAGCATGTCAGGCAAGGGAACACAGCCTTTGCATCCATCAGAAGTGAGTCCAGAACCCTGCTCAGATAAGCCCTGGCCCCAAGTCCCGACTGCCTCTGAATCACCTGTTGACGATGTTGTTGAGCCGGCTGGCCTGTGGGATGGTGGAGTCTTCCCCACTGGTGCTGAGCTTAGTTGGGGACTGGAGGTCAAGGGTATCAGGCTCCATGGGTGGCTGGCAGGCTGGCGGGGCAGCATAGGCTCGAGGGGAAAGACGGCCCAGCTCTGCCTGCTCAGGCCCCTCCGGTTTGGCGTTCTGGTTGAGACTGTTGAGCACGATGAACTTGTACTTCTTCCAGTTGCAGGCTTTGGGGTCAGTGGGGCTCTTGGCCGGCGGGGACCCAGAGGTCTGGAGGATGCAGGCGTTCTTGCTGCTACAGGACTCCGTGGGTGAGTTGGGCTGGCAGTCAGACTTCTGGGGACTTTGTGGGCTAACCAGACCCTTCCTGTTCAGGGGTGCATTGGGGGGCTCGAAATGCAGGGCAATCTCATCTTCCGAGGAGGGCCGCTCCTCCTCCTTGCCGGCCTTGTCACAGGGGAAGTATGGAGCACTCCGGGCTGAGGGTGCAGCAGGCTTGGGGCCCTCGGCCACACTGTAGTGCATGTCACTCCGTGCCTCCTCAGGAGCCGCCTCCTTGGGCGAGTAGATGGTGCTGTGGCACACTCCGGGGGAGATCTCCATGGCCGGCCGACTGTACTCACTGGGCACTGGCCTGGCACTGTCGCAGGGGAGGGCCCGATCCTTGGGGAAGGGGTTGGCTATAGGCATTCGGGCATCCCGGAGCTCCTCATCAGAGAAAAGGAAGCTGCTGACCGGAAGGTGGCCGTACACAGGGTATGAGGCTGGCGGTGTGGACAGGCCATTGTACAAGCTGGGGGCAAAGGCTCTGCTCTCACACCCAGGGGCGTTCCTCAGTGGCAGGCTGTTCTCCACCACCTCTCGGCCCCGATAGGCCATGATGTCCTGGGGCATCAGCATGCGGCTGTTGAGGAAGTCTTCACGGGGAGGCTTGATGGCAGGAACCATCTCTGCTTCACTGCAGGAGGGAAACAGAGAGAAGAGCCCGGACTCCTAAGCAGAACCTTCCAAGTGACACTGGCCTACGAAACCCACACAGGCACGGGGCTCAGCTAGACACAGGCAGCATGGGCCCTGGACTAGGGAAACACTTGCAGTTACAAGGCAGTTCTGCTAGAAGTCTAGCAGTCTAGCCCAGAGAAGCTAAGTGAGCTGGCCACACAATCAGTGCCTGTTCAGGTGTGATTTTGTGTAAGTCCCATATGTTTCTGTACGTGTGAATCTCTAATTATTCCGCTATCATAAAACGGAAAGCTTTTGGAGCCCTCGTCTCATCTCATCCCTACAGAATCCTGCAAGGAAGGTTGAGAGGGCATTATTAAACTATTTATTTGATGCTGGTGTCACATGTTTGGAGGGTCACTGTCAAACTGGTGCTTGTGAAGAAGGAACTCACTCTGTGGGATGCCTGGAGTCATAGGGAAGTTTCCTTTTGGAGAAGAGGCAGCAGGTGCCAGGGTGGGAAGCCCTGGCTCTGCAGCAACAGGACCTGGTTTCTAGTCCCCGTGGTGCCACTCAGCAGCTCTGTGACCTGGAGCTAGTTACTGAACGCTTCCAGCACAAGGCTGGACCCAGGGAAAGCACTTATAAATGATCTTGCCACCATTGTCACCCATAGGGGACAAAGAGCTCAAGCTGCCTGTAACTGAAGGGACATTACATGGGCAAAAAGTGGGCCAGCTCTGTNTACTGAACGCTTCCAGCACAAGGCTGGACCCAGGGAAAGCACTTATAAATGATCTTGCCACCATTGTCACCCATAGGGGACAAAGAGCTCAAGCTGCCTGTAACTGAAGGGACATTACATGGGCAAAAAGTGGGCCAGCTCTGTCTGATTGCAGTTAACAGAGGTAGAACCAAGGAATGAAGGTTAAAGGAGCCAGATTTCAACTTTCAAACTGTCCAAGGTAGAACTGTGTGGTTCTGGCAACAACGAGTTCCTTGCTCCTGGAGATGTTCAAACAGAGGCTGGAAACCTTTCTGTTGGAGAAGGGCTGCAATCACCCTAGAGAAGCTGAATCAAATGATTCTACAGAAGTCAAGGCTTAAGTGTCTGTTATACTTAGCAGAGCTCTTCACTTTTTTGGCTCTGAGGTCTCTCATCTTTCAGTGACTGTCCTATCCCACCAGATCCCAGGTAGGGGGTTAGACCCAGTGAACCCAATGTAATTCAGTAAACATTCTCTCGTTCAGGAGCAGAGTGACATAAGAGATGAGTACGGCAGCCCACAGTCTGGTGGGGGAACTAAGTGTGTAAATAGTTACAATGGAAGCCTAAAGGAGAACGAAAACATGCATGCAGATAGTGAAAAAGAAGCAAAGTCTAACAGGAATACAAAGGGCTCTGGGAAACAACTGAAAAGCTGCGGAAAGAGCAAAGTGATAACTGCACAATGAAGACGTTGGCATCCGGTCATGGTCAACAGGATGGGTGGGAGCTGAAAGGGTCAGTCAAGTGAATGGAAGGAAGCAAGAAATGGGGATGCACGTGGCACATCTGAATAGCAGGAGTGTGCAAAAGCAATGGAAAGCAGGCTGTGGCATATCACAGAGGATTATTTTTTCTATGTGCATGCCTTATCAAGGGTCACGGATCTTTCGTGATCCCTTCCATCTCCAAGGCCTCCATCCGGATGGCAGCTCACCTGGCCTTGATGAACTTCCGGCAAGTGTCCACAACATGCTCCATCTGAAGGTACATAGCTGTGGCCATCACGGCCATGATGTTGCCCTCCCGCAGATTGAGCCGAGATGTGTACATGAAGTCCAGGAGGATGCAGAACCCCTCCGGGTTGATCTCAGGATCCAGATTGATCACACTGAGGTTGCATTTCAACTGGTCTGTGAAGATGCTGTAGAACAGGCCACTGTAAAACAAAGGAATGTCTCACTATAGCAGACATCAATTACAGAAACTGTCATCCATTATGGTTAGCAGGGGCGCTAAGCCCCTTTTCCCTGGACCTGGCTCTGGACCTTCCATGCCAATTAACAATAGCTGCCATTTATGGAGAGTTTACTCAATGCCAGAGAGTCATTAAGCACTTTACATCTGCTCTCCTGTGTTTCTCACAGCCTTATATGATAGATTCTATCCTTCTCTCCCTTTTCAAATGGGAGAACTAAGATCAAAGAGGTCAAGTAATTTTCTCAAAGTCACAGAACCTGTATTCCTTTTGGTCTTCATTGCACAGATTACCAGAGTTAAATTTAGCACTCATTTGCAGTAACTATTTTTAGTTTACATCTTTGGGATAAGCATTTCCTTTCTTGCTCCACCACATTATCCTTATTCTAAAAAACTTATTGTAATTTTTAGAAGCAAATTGGGTATTGATGACAAACAAATAAAATGATACCTATATCTATAGTTTACTGATTTTCTAAAAGTCCATCACAAGGTCAATACCCCCAGGAGAGCCAAGTCAGTGTCAAGCTATACCTCCTGGTACCATGATGTCAGGTTCAAGAAAGAGCATGCAGGGAGAGGCCAGAATTCTGGACTGTCATCTGGATTCTACTCTTCCTGAGCGTGTTGCGAGAAATGAGCTAGACTTACTAGACTTTAGTAAGTAGCTATGAAACCTTGAGTAAGGGACTTCACTTCTCTGCGCCTTGGTTTCATTATCTGCAAAGCAGGAATGACAATGTCTCCCTGACACAAGAATGAAAATGTAAAGGGGACAAATTGATGCCTGAACACAGTAAGCATTTGGTTAGTGTCATCTATTATTTTCACTCTCTATAAACTTTTCCACTATTTTTTTAAAGGTGCTTGTTGTAGATGTTCTGTATGTCCTCTACTTGCAATCAAGATTCCTGACTCTCATCAGCTCACCCCATCTTATCATCTATAAAATAGAGCTAATCATGCCATCCATAAATACAGGCCACTTTGAAAATCCAGGGAGGTTATGGAATGTAAAACTGCTCTGAACATTTGAAATACTTGACAAATATGAAGAATTAGCCAGCTCACTTTCACCAGCTTAGATACTGTGTGAAACACCCACGGAAATATAATCATAGTATAAATAAATACAATCACAGAAAAAAGAGCAAAAGATCTCAACTTAACTTGCTAGAAATATTTAAAAACTCGCTTTCACTTTTCATTTTTTTCCCACTGGTTCATTAAAGTCATTCTGTTTGCCCGAAACACAACTCTTCTGGAGACAGCATCTGATTTCTTCTCTCTCTATTCCCACAGAATGGAAACGCTTTGTTTTCTAAAAGTGTACTCATTCATTTGCTGCCTGGGAACCCGCTCTGCCAGGCCATGTGCTGGGGGTCTAGAGACAGATGAGATGTGGCCCCAAACACTCCAAGAGGCCCCCACCCTCCACCCTGGCAGCCAGCACCTTCGCTCCCCTTATCTCCATCGTCTGCCTTCTACTTCCAGACCCCTTACCTGCAGGCCATGAGGACCGTCTTATGGGCTCTAAATTGCTCCCGGCTCACCACTATGACAACATCGGTCAAGATGTCACGGCTCCGGAGGCGATTAAGGTTGAGAAGAACGTCACTGGCATGGCGGGTGAACTGGATACAGCTGTCAGCCGGCGAGGCCATTTTTCTTCACCTGAAAGAAAAGGTCAAAATCCTGTTAGTCCTCCAGAACCTGTTTCCTTCTCACCAGGAGTGTGAGAGCAGGTGGCTCAGCCTGCTCCCTTGTGTTTGCTTTTGAACAATTCATGGCCCACCTCTGGGCATTTATCTTCATGTCTGTACTAGGAGATAATCACCTTTACCTGACTTGTTAATAGAAAACCCTATAGGGGAAAGAGGAAGGGAATGAGTATTTGTTGAACGTTTTTTCCACATACCAAACATGCCGCCAACATTGAGAGGCAGTGAGTGAGTGACAGGGGAGAGAAAGCATGCTTTGAAGGTTAGCACGTGGGCCATACCTTTCACAGGCTGTATAGCTTGGAACAGGTTGCTTTACGATGTCTGGGCTTCAGTTTCCCCATACGGGGAGTACTAATTCCTCTGCGGTGGTAAAACTTAGAGATACGTGCCTGGTCCACAGTAGATTCTCAAAAATCATAGCTATTCTCATCAGTATCTCATCTCATCATCCTAGCCACCATCTGTCTCTCCCCTGCTAAACTTCTGAATTGTCAGAATGCAACTGTCAGAACTGCTGGTACATAGTAGGCAGCAAAATTACTGTGAACCAGGCAACAAGTAAGGTCACATGACAGTGTTAAGATAGTGAAATGCAGGGGCAAAGGGGGGGTGNTCTCTCCCCTGCTAAACTTCTGAATTGTCAGAATGCAACTGTCAGAACTGCTGGTACATAGTAGGCAGCAAAATTACTGTGAACCAGGCAACAAGTAAGGTCACATGACAGTGTTAAGATAGTGAAATGCAGGGGCAAAGGGGGGGTGGGGGGGTGTGATGGAGAGGCAATCAGCTGTCCTTTCTCTTATCTAAAGAAAAGTGGCACCGTTCAGAGAGACACATGCACTGGCAAATTCAAAAGAAACAGTTTGTCCACAAAACTGTAAAGCGTATAATTCAATTTACTTACCCAGTGCCTTGATTCACAGTCTAAAATTTTGCTTAAAACCTGCAGGGAAGAGAAAAACCAAGCAGAAATTGATTTAATGAATGTAAGATTGTCCACTATAGTCTTATTTTAGGGCACACATATTTAGTTTTACTCTGATAGCTGCAGCCTGCCAGCTGGTGCGGTTTTACCACAAGTGAGCAAACACTTTATCCAGCTCAGGCTCTTACAGAAACAACAGGCACCCGAAGCTAAGCGATAATAATGTTTTTACCTTGAGTACTCAGAATATAATTTCATACGTTAATTACATACACATATACACAGTTAATTCCTTTTTCAAAGTAAAAAATGTATGCCATCCAAAGGTAATTGAGTTTATGGGAAAGAAAAAAATAAGTGATTCTTTCAAAATTAATGAAATGATCCTTAGGGGCCTAAAAACTCCGGATGCTTTTCAAAACCTGCTAAAATACTATCTTTCAAACTGAGAATGATTCCACAAGACCAACAAGGTCAATATCTTTATCCTTTGTTCACAGAGGACAAAACTGAGTTCAAGTGGCTTGCCCAGGACAAACAGCCAGGCAGTATTTCCTGACTGTTTGAAGCACTTAAGACTAAATAAGGAATCTGCAGAATCCAACCTGAGATGGTTTATCTAACTCTTTTGTTCTTTTTCAAAGTTTCCAATCCCATCTCTCCTGAGTCTAAGATCAGATATAGTGCCGCAAACTTCCAAGTTTGTGCTTCCCCCTGCTGGTGAGAGATTTAACTGTGTGGTTTAGCTGAGAACTGGCCAGGGAGCACTCAAGAAATACGGACCCTCTCCAAATTGGTTTCTCTAAAACAAAATCATTTAAAGTCTAGGTGAAAGACTCATTTATGATCACATGTGGGCTGCAGAAACAAAACAATATCTGAACCCTCCCCCAACTCGTCTTTTTTAAAATATAGCTTTTCAGAGCTATTTTCCGGGTAAAGGGCCCCAAGGCCAAGGAGGTCATATTGGGCCACATAAATGGTGAGTGACCCAGCCCTAGGTCTTCTGGCTCAAATTCTTGTCCCCTTTCCAAATCAGCCTACGTGCTGTAGAACATGCAAGACAGCACCCTGATGTGGATGAATCTCATTTCTAAGTTCCTTCCCCCACACAGACACTTTGCCCCCATTCCAGGCTGCTGAGTCTTACCAAATGAGCACTCTAAAATGAGAGGTTTCCTTGAGTCTGTAACCAAACACTCTGACATTTCTCTGTGGTCCCAAGTGCCAGTCACTCAATCTCATAGGCTTCAAGGTTAATGTATGCATGTGAGTGAGTGGAGGCAGGGAAGGAAATGGGNCCCTTATGAAATGTCTCAAACGATTTAAGGAAGACGTGTTATTTTAATACTGATAGTGTTGAAAGAAGCTTGAGTTTTTTGTCGTAGGTAACAATTCCGACCCCCACTTTTTTCAGGGGGGCGGGGAAGGGTGTTTAATTTTCCTTTTCCCTTTGGACTTTTACTGAGAGGACGCTCTCCTGCACTTGAAAGACATGTTCCCATTTGTTTTGGTTTGTTTCTTTCCAGGACAGCAAGTGGTGGGTTTACTCTGTTATTGTTGACTCTTAGGAAAATTCTTGCTGCAAGAAACGTGTGTGTATGTGTACGCGTACGCGTGTGTTCTACAAAATTCTGTGAGCCAAATACATGTTTGTGTTCTGCTTTTTCTTTAGGTCTTGGTTCCCCCTGCTCCCTCCCAGCTCGTTTCAAGGTCGTTGTTAAAAATCTCTCCTGTCTGTGTTTAAAGAGACCAGCCGGAGGGAATTCTAAAGGCCTGCGGTGCCAGTATCACAGATACTGCGTGGATTTAGAACAGACTGTGCTACAACTACAACGCGGTTCACGCAGCACAGTCCTCTTAGTTTTAGAGCTGAGTTAGGAGGAGGAGGAAAAGGGGGGAAATCTTTCTTTCTTCCTTCCTTTCTTTTTAAAGGCAAATGCAGTGCAGAATCATTTCTGTGGGCCTTGGTTTGTTTATTCAGAACTGCCAGTTTCCCTATTTAAATGTTGGTTGGGGTTTTTTTCCCCTCCTACTCATCCCTGAATGAGGGAGACTCTTGTTTCTTTTATGTCTCTCTCTTAAAAGAGGGTGTGAGGGGAAAATAATATTTCAGATTCCTCAAGTATTAACCCAAAATGTTTGGACCAAAAGCAGCTTTCAAAGGTCAGGCTGTTCTGAGCCTTGGCTATGAAAGTCCTTCAGGCGGACTCATTAAATTACAGAGGAGTTCTTAAAGGTTCCACAAAATTTCTGCACATGTTAATTTCCAATAAAGATATCTCCCCAAATAATCTACCTCTCCAAATTTGAGTTTATAGTGGAGAAGTGAGCAGAGAGATTACTGGCTGTTTCCTGGGATATTTGGGGATCTCTCTCCCAGAAGTCTGTAGAAAGTTCAGATCTGTTGTTGAAAGTGTCAGTGCAGCCCCCCTTTAGAAAAGGCTGTGTTGGAGTTTTTAGAACCAGGAGAGATCCAAAGGGGTCGATTGTTTTCCACAAGGGCTGGAGCTTAGGAAAAATGCCTAAAGTGTGTCTGTCCCTTTGAAATCTGAATATTTTAATACTTATTGACAGATGGATTACTGCGGCTTCAGCAGAAAAGCCTGTCTTGTGAAGGATTTTTGAAAAATATACATAGGCCTAATCCTGTCACCCTTGTGGAAATGAACATTTTACCCCCGAAGACACACGTTATCATTAAGTGCAGATTCATTTTGCCAGAAGGCAGACTGTTTTTTAAATTGTCCCCTTCCTCCTGATTTCGAAAGAGTTTTAAAGGAATCCCACCAGATTCTAAATGACGCCCGATTTTGCTGAAGCGATCGATCGTCTTTGTGTATTTCTCTGGGTGATGATTTTTGTATTTTTTATTAGTATGTTTCTCAGGTGTATCTGTGTGGTTTGGAATGTGAATTGTGTGGTTCTGCCCTGCTACTGATTCTGCAGTGTGATAACTTTTGTGATGTGGGGTCCCTTTGCTTGTCAAAGTTGCCTTCCAGCCTCATTGGGTCCTCCCCACCACCACTTTAAACACACTGCTTGTCCCTCTCGCGTTCTCTTTGCCACTCCAATCTTAGCCCCGTGGGGGCGCTGCAGAGCAAAGGGAAATCTGCTCTCTAGCAGTAGAACCAACCAGAGTGGGGGCTGGGAATGAATTCACCCTTCTAGTACCTCAGCCCTCTAATTCTCTGCGAGAAGTCTGTAAAGGAAGACCCCACTAGGCCTAGTTTATAGATAATTAATCCCATCACCAGGTCCTCAGACCCTTTCTTGGGCCAAGTGCCAGAGTCTCACATTTCTAATACTACCCCCTCCCACAAACTGAAAGAAATTAACCAGAACAGGAGATGTTAAAAGAAAAAAAAATTATTGAAAGTATTTTAAAGGTAAGGATTTACATTTTTGTAGGTCCCCTTCCCTTTTCCAAATGAGTGGTGAGGAAAATTGTGCACCCACCTCTCAATCTCTTTTCAATTACTAGGAAAGTAACTTTATCAAATGTTTTATGCACATTGAATTTCTTCCATAATGTCCTGCCTTCTCTCATTTCTTGATTTCTCCCCAATAGTAACCAGTTGGCATCACTCTGTGAACCTCCCTCACCCCAGCAGTGATAAGATTAAAGAAAGGATTGACTTGAATATATTCAAATTCTTTCAAATCATCCATAAGAAGACCTGAAGAGAAATTTCATGTCTGGGGTCTTATGTGTGATTCTTGTGAACTTGGTGGGTTATGCATCAAACCAGTCCTATGATTTAATGGCTTCTGGCTATTAATACTCAAAGTAGAGGATCAAGTCAGCCTGTTTGCCTGGTGGTCTGGGCATGGTAATAGGTTCTTAATCACAGGTTCTGGATAAATATAAGCTTTGTTGCAAAATAAAATAGCTTGGTCTTAATATTACATTAAGGAACAGATTTTGCATCCAGTTCCCTCACAAATTTCCCCCACAATACAGACACAGCCGGAAAGGAACTATCCTTGGAGTAAACACTGTCTTGTCCTCTTTCTAAGGGGACTCCCAAGAGGAAATTGGTTTCACCTATCAGAAACTTCTGGCACCTTGGTAGATCTTGAAACTGTCACATAAGAGAATTATAGATTTTAGGACGGGAAGGAGCTTTGCTGATCAATCAACTCCTTGAAGCTTCCTTCTTTCAGGAGGACAGGAGGGCCATCACTGGAGGCATGCAAGACCCCAAGACACAACTGAAAACAGGTCTTTGTGGTTCTATGATCCTGTGTTCTGACTACCTGGGCTTTGAGGTGGGTGTCTCGTTTCTGACAAAACTGAGGAAAGCGAGGCTGCTTTGGGCTCTGTGTGAATTGTAAACTGGTTCTCAGAACAAACTCCAAGTCACAGTGAGTACTGAGTTTTGACAGTCATTTGGACTTGGTGGTGCCTGTCACCTGTACTGTGGCACTCAACAACTACTTTTGATAGATATGGGAGATATTATGTACCCATTCATTTTATTTCACATCCTTCATTCAGAGCTATTGTAAACAAGCCCCTTATCTTTCCTTGGAGAGAAAAAAGCATTTTCTTGGTATGATTTAGAGAAATCGAGCAGAAAGTTTGGAGACATTTTTCTAAAAAGATGATTTCCAGTCACTACCTTCAGAAAAAGAAGTGTCAGCGTTTAATTTTGATCCACATGCTGCCTGCTTTCAGCCTGTGTTATTCTGAGACTTTTTTTCCCTTTAGAAACCTTTTCAGCCTAGCTCAGAGTTTACCCCCAAAACACTGATTTTTTCCATACTTTTCTCACTAATTTAAAATGGAAATAAATATCGGGAGCTTAAAATAGAGAAGTGATTGGGGGTGCATAATCATTTGTTTATTTCATTCAATCACTGTTTTGAATAACAGGGTTTTCACTTCCTTTGAAACCTTAGCATGAGGGAAAGCAACAGCTGGACCAGGAGGGGGTTGGAGGGAGGAAGGCAATGGAGTGTTTGTAAACTCAGGGTGGCTGGCCCACCCTGCCATTGGCTGCCGGCTGCAGCACTTAGCTGTCTTTACTACCTAAGGCTAGAAGTGGAGAAACTTGATTTGCGTGTTGTGCCTGCCTGTTTTTTTTTTTTTTTCTTTCTTCTCCACACGGCCCTCTGCACACCTGACCATGCCAAAGCCTATTTGAAGCCGGCTTGATGGCAGGGAGAGCTGGAGAGCAGAGGAATGTGCAGAGGGGGAGGGAGGGAGTACTCGGTACTTTTCCATTCACATCTCCACAGTGGCTTTTCTTGTTTATTTCAGCCTCCACCCGCAGAACCCTTTGAGCTGCCTGAAATCCGAGTCATTAAACTGTTCCCTTAGGTCAGACCACGGATGCCCGATGCATGTTTCCTCCATGTCAACGTCTATGTAACACATGTACATACAGAGACACAAAAAACTGTGTAACTCTGCGGGGGCACAGTGTGAGGGAGGAGAAGAAACAAAACAAAACTGGATTTGTTGCCAGAAGACCTTGGTTTCTAATTACAGTTCTGCCAGGAACTCCTTATCTGATGTGGAACAAAACCACTTGTCAGGACTGGGTCTCCTTAACTGTGTGAAGGTATAACCCCAGTGTTTGCAGGATGTCTATCAGTTCTAAATTTGATACCTTTATGTCTAAATATATATATATATATATCTGTAACTTTAAGATGGAGAGGGGAATGGAAAGAAGCTGAGTATATATGTGTCCCTGGGGTGGGAGAAAGAGTTAAAATGTAAACTTCTAAGTAAAGAAGGCAGTCCCAGAATCCTCACCTCTATCAATTTTTAACCAATTGTAGACCAAAGTCTGAGATTATGCTGAATAGGTCCAAAAGCCAATTGAAGATTTCAAATGTTAAGAGCTGGAAGTGCCAGTTCTAAGACCTTGTACCTTTGATCTCCTGCATTCCTAATCAGATGTGACAGTTCCCAGGTGTCTTTTCTGCACCACAGTTTTGTCCCGCCCCACCGCTGCTTCTGTTTGCTTTTGGAATCGGTCCTAGTCAATGACAGGAAGGAGTTGACACTTGTAAACTGGGCACACTCTAAGCCAGTGGGTCCCATGTGGATGTAAAAAATACGTCATAATATTCACACAGAAGGAGAAAGAAAAAAAAAAAAAACCTAGATAGAAATTCCTGGTAAGAAACTGAGAGGTAGCTCAGCCATCAGTGCATTAAAAGTAATTATTTGAAGTCAGAGGAAATAACAGATGAGGAGTTTGACCTTACAAAAAAAAAAAAAAAACCCTTCCTCTACCAAAACAAACTTAAAGGCAATGATAGAGATCCTTTCTACCAATATTTCCCATACTTCTATGATCTCCATTCTATAAAAAGAAAGGTCTAAAGCTTCTCAGGCCTGATTGTCTTAAGCAAAAGGCCTTTAACGGACTTTGGTATCTTCGGGAAATAATTTTAAAAGTAACTCCTATTTATTAACAGCTACCTCCCCACCACCACCATCCCTCCATTTAAACCTTCTGGAATATTGATGCCTGTTTACAAAGAGAGATGGAGCCAGTTACATTCTCTCAATGAAAAACTATTGAGAGTTATAATAGGCTAGCACTGGGAAGTGAAAGTGAGTCACTCAGTGGTGTCTTGACTCTTTGTGACCCTATGGATTATATAGTCTATGGAATTCTGCAGGCCAGAGTACTGGAGTGGGTAGCCTTTCCCTTCTCCAGGAGATCTTTCCAACCCAGGGATTGAGCCCAGGTCTCCTGCATTGCAGGCAGATTCTTCACCAGCTGAGCCACCAGGGAAGCCAAAGAGTACTGGAATGCATAGCCTATCCCTTCTCCAGCAGATCTTCCTGACGCCAGAATTGAACCGGAGTCTCCTGCATTGTGGATTCTTTACCAGCTGAGCTACCAGGGAAGCCCTCTGTCCTCAGCAATTGTCTGATCCCACCCAACTGATTTTGTGTCATTGGAAACTGAGGCCCACAAAGAATGTGTTTGCCACACACACTGGATCAGGCTGAGTCAGATCCAGAACTTTGATGTCCTGGTTCTAAATCCACTGTGGTTTTCCATAGCTTATCATGAGAAGAGGATATGGGGTGGGCAGACCTGCCAAGGAGCCATTTTCTGTGGCCTTACATTTTCTGTGGCCTTCAGAGAAGTCCCCACTTTTGGACTCCTGAGATGATCTCCACTGAGGTTCTGCATCAGTCTTAACAGCACAGTGACAGTATGGAAAGGAGCAGACTGTCGTTCACAAGTTCTGCATGTGGGTCCCAGTGTAGGACGCCGTATAGGATTCCTCACAGTTTCCCATGGTACTGTGACTTATCGCTGTTAATAAACCTATAATTATCTTATGAGTAGTGTGATTGCATTGTAATTGTGTGTACGTTGGTATTAAAAATGTAAAATTTAATATATTTTTGGCCTAGAAACAATGATGCTATAATAGCCAAGAGCCCACCTGGTGCCAGTTCTTGCTTTCTTGAACCAGCCTTGGATAAATGGCTGGTTCTAGGCTAGGACTGGGGCAAGAAGTATATACGAAATTAGAATGGAACATTATATAGCACTGTAAATAAGGAATTGCTGAAAAACAAAAACTGCATCTATAAAGTGCATTTCAAAGAGACTGGAACCACCTGAAGAACTCCCAGTGGCCAAAGCTGGAAAATTTGGAGCAAGAAAAAGAAATCGAATAATATTGGATCACAACCCAAAGTATAAAAGAAATATCCATGAATCTACACTGGTCTAAATTACTAAATAAATTAACAAATGGGAGAAAAGAGACAAATTTATTTTGCAGAAGAATTCCAAAGAATTTGTGTAGATACACTGCTGTCAAGGATGGGAATAGGCAAGTATATAACTGCTCACTCCTCAAGGGTGAGCTATGGGTAATGACTTCCTTCCAAAGAGTACAGTTTAGGAAGGGACGGGGGAAGGAATAATTTTACATGGAGAAATCTAGCAAACGCTACTCCAGCCACTTCATCAAGAGCAACATCAGCAATTATAAACCATGTTGACTGTGTGTACCTTTGATATGAGGAATCTGAACATGGCTCTTTAACTCTGTGGTCTTTCCCCCAATCCCCAGACTATTTATGAGAAAGGTATCAGACAGATTTCAACAGAAGGGCATCCTACAAAAGACGTCACCAGTATTCCCCAAAACTATCAAGGAAAGTCTGAGAAATTGCTACAGCCAAGAGTAACCTCACACAATATGACAATATAATGTAGTCCTTATGTAGGTGAGGTCATAAAAAAAGATAAGATAAACCCAGACAAATCTGAATAATTGACAGAATTTAGTTAATAATATTTTATCAGTGTTGTTTCATTAGTTGTTACAAATGTCCCATTGTAATATCAAATGTTAATGATAACGAGAAAATGGTTACAGGGTTGTTCTATCTTCTCAATATTTCTGTTTAAAAAATATTCAGAGGGATATCTTTTTTTTCCCTTTAATATGAGAAACTTCCAAAAATGAGCTGCTGCTGCTGCTGCTAAGTCACTTCAGTCGTGTCTGACTCTGTGAGACCCCAGAGACGGCAGCCCACCAGGCTCCCCCATCCCTGGGATTCTCCAGGCAAGAACACTGGAGTGGGTTGCCATTTCCTTCTCCAATGTGTGAAAGTGGAAAGTGAAAGTGAAGTCGCTCAGTTGTGTCCAACTGTTCACAACTCCATGGACTGCAGCCTATCAGGCTCCTCTGCTTATGGGATTTGCCAGGCAAGAGTACTGGAGTGGCAAAAAATATTTAGGAGGCATATCTTTTTTTTTTTCTTCAATATGAGAAACTTCCAAAAATGAGCTAGGTCTCTTGAAATCTAGGAGATTTTCTTCTCACTCAGTCATGCCCCCCCAAATAGAGTCAGGAAAATGAGGGAACCTTCGTGTATTCTTCAGTTTACTAAACTGAAAGCAATTTAGCTAATTTCTGTATGTCACCATCTGGACACAGAACTGTCAGAACACTAGAGAAGCACCAAAGACCAAGTGTTGTCATGGTGGTGGTGACTCAAGCCACCTCCTTAATCTACTTATTCTACATTTCTTTCAGAAAACCCTCCATGGAAACAAGGTCCTGAAAGATCTAGCCTTCAGTCCATACAGGACACACAATACTTAGGCATTCACCACTGAGGTTGAGGGAGCTCCAGGACCTTCCAGAATGTCTCGTATCTCCTTGTACAACTCCAAAAGATCTGTGCATCTCATCATAGGTTAACTCTAGGTCTAGAGAAGAAGGCTGGCTGGACCTCATAACTCTTGAGTTTGTCTTCATTCTGACTATGACCCCCTTACCTAAACTAGAAAAATCCAGAGAGAGAAATGGTTTGCCAAGACCACCCCACAAAATTCCCATCAACCAACCTACCCTGAATAAAGTTTTTTTTGCTGCAGTATTTAGTAAACTGAGGACTACTATTGCATCAGTATATTAATACATTATTTCAGAAATGCCGCATTTATTTCTGTCAGTTACCAGTAGTGTCCAATTCCGATGCTGCACTGCGTTTTAGGCGTCTCTTCCTTCTTTCCCTGTTTTCTCACCTTTTCCCACTTGCATCAACCTCTCTGCCACGTGGTTATAAGATCCTTGGACCAACACCTATACTCACGATGGAGGCTGATATTTAAATACTTCTGGGTGAAATGAGGTGAGATTAAATGCTATCACAGTCCAATTTGGGTAGCATGACTCTCAGCAATCTATTTGGTCACATGTCTCAAGAACCATAAATGTAGTCATGCCCTTTGACCCAGTAATTCTAGGAATCTATCTTCAAAGCACAATTCAACATATAGGGGGAAAGAGTCTTTGAATGAATATATGCATCCAAGCATTATATCTAGCAACAAAAAGGTTGAACAATCTACATGTCCCATTATGATGGGTTGGAGAAAAGGGATTGGACACAGAATGGTTAAATATAAATGCAACTAATTAAAACAAAAAACAGGATTGGAAAATACTTGTGGTAACAGATAAAGTGAAAAGAGGTAGAATGTATATGTAGTGTATCTATGCATGGGGCATGCTAAGTCACTTCGGTCATGTCCGACTCTTTGTGACTCTGTGGACTGTAGCTCTCCAGGCTCCTCTGTCCATGGGATTCTCCAGGCAAGAGTGGATTGCCATGCCTCCCCAAGGGGATCTTTCTGACCCAGAGGTAGAATCTGAGTCTCTTATGTATTCTACATTGGCAGGCAGTTTCTTTACCACTAGTACCACCCAGGAAGCCCAGTGTATTTATAACTCTGTTTAAAAATACTATACATAAAAAATAAACTAGATATAAATAAAAGTACACAATTACTAAAAAAAAAAAAAAAAAAAAAAACCACCCGAAACAAGAAAACTATTTACATTGCCTCTCTCTTAAGGAGGTAGGATCACGGATACTTTTTTCTCCTTTATTTTTTGTCTTCCAAATTGTATAATGTTTATATATCAGTTTGATAGCTATCTATCTCATAAACACATACGACCATGAAAAGCCCTGAGTGAAGTCTTTTAAATGCAAGCAGTTAGCCCTGTAATTCACAGTTTTGAATGTTTGATCTAAAGTTGAAGCCTCCCACATCTTTGAGGCCTAGAGCAAAAGTGAGAACTGCCCACTCAGTCCTGGAGAAGACCTTTTACTCTGGGAGACACTTGTCTCCACACCAACAAAACTTTTCTGAGCACATTGACCATAAAGAGGTTGAATGGATCCTGTAAATCTTTGATCTATCTCCGCCCCCTGGGTCTTGGTGTGCTTATCTGGTTTGTTGGTGTTTCACAGCATTTGCAAATGTCAAAGGGTTTCCCGGTTGCTTTACTGTCTCTATGAGGCCACCCAGGAGATCTCCTGGTAAAGAGACCTTCTTTGAGATCCTCCTGGGACTATGGGAGGTTTATTTTTAATTCTTATAACCTGTTTGACTAGTGAATTCTAAGGAAAATAATTTAAAACCAAACTCTATCAATTTTTTTTCCCTTCAGAGAATCACAGGGTTGTTAGGAACTTCTAGGGAGTGGGTGGTTACCATCCTTTGAATCTCTGGTTCTCAGAAAAGGGCATGGAGGGGAGATGGCAGGATCTAGGAGGTGAGGTAAGAACCATGGTTCTGGTAAGCCCTCTTCTCTTAGACCACTGATCTAATTCCTCATACTCAAGCTCATTCATCCACTCATTCACACAACACACAGTTCACTGGGAGCCTTTTGTGGGATAGACTCTATTTTCACTGTATACTGGGGAAATAAATATGAATACAACAGGGGACTTTGGCTCTAGGGGACACAGTCTACTGAGAAAGCAAAGGCCAAGAATGGTGCAAAAGCTGCTCTAGGTCATGCAAAAGATAATCCCCTTGCCAGGCCGGGCCCTAGTATCCTGATTCTGAGCCAAATAAAACTCGCTGGCTTCTTCTCAGATGCTGTGTCTACCTCCCACTCCAAACCAGTGCCAGGCACTGACTGCCTCCTTGGGCAGCTTCAGCCTCTGAGTTTTTCATTCAATATTGATGAGAACAGAATATAACTCAGCTGTCTCAATGTACCATCCAGCAATGGTGGACGCACTATGCAATGCACCCGACACCCAACACAGAGAAATCCACAAGAGCCTGGAGCACATGCAGCTTCACCACCCGCAGCACCTGGTCAGCTCAGCCTATAGGCCAGAGCTTTGCCTGGACTGTGATGGTTACATCTTTGCATGCCTGACAGGTTCTACAATGAACACAGCTTCATGCTATTCCAAAGCACACAGCCTCAAGTAATGTCCACAGCCTGGAATCAAGAACCCAATACCATATCTAACAGGATCTAAACACCTAATAGATCCTGATGCCTTCTCAACTAAATCCAAGTTTACCCCAACCCTCTGGGCATCCTGGACCTTTGGGTAATACACCAACAAGTGATAAAACCAGCTACCAGTCCTGCACCCAGACCATTTTGCATAGTACACTAGTTGCCAAGGCCCAGCCTGCCTGATGGTTGGACCCATGTGCCAGGAATCATAACCATTTCCTTTCTATGGCCAGGCAAGGACGAGTTGGTTATAAAGATGGCATAAGAATTCCTGATACAATTTCAACAATCTTCAACTAGTTGGAAGGCGCATGAAGCGGCAGCTTGCAGCTCACCCTTTGGTGGCGCTGGCACTGAAATGCTGGCAGAATGCTCAAAAGAAAATGGGACAGAAAAATTAATAATGATATTAATAAGGTCATAATTTGGAAATATATATGGAGAAGACTTGACGATGGTGATGGTAAATCAATAACCAAGCACTTTAGGCCCTCAAACTTCTTCCCAGTCTTGTCTCCTGTAATAGTTTTCTACCCCAGACTCTTAGCATTCTCCAAGGACCCAGACACTTACCTCCACTCCACACTCAGGGCTTGATCATTGCCTTTGATAGGCTAGAAGCTCCTCAAAGACAAGAATACCTCATTTTTGTTGAATTGTACTTATGTCCAACACATGGTACTCACTTAGGAAATGTTGATTGAATTCAAGTAGGTAGAACTGAAAGAGAATTTGATGTGAAATCTGATGATCTGGGTTCCAGTTAAAGTTCCACAACTGACTAACTTCTTTGAGTCTCAGTTTCTTGTTCTCTAAAATGGTAATTTCTGTTCAGGGACGACATCACAGGATTCCCGTGAGAGTCAAGTACCATGGAGGGGAAAGTACTTTGGAAATTATAATGCATAATTCAAAGTAGTTGTTGACTGTTGAGTGAATGGACAAACTAACGAGTGAATCATCACAGTGAAGTGAAGCCATCAGGTTATTCCATAATCGATTTTGTGATTCAGATTATATCCGGGGAACAATGTGTTTGCAGTGTCCTGCCTTGACTTTTAACCATCATTAAATATGGTTATTTCACTTCCTGAAATAATTTAACTCTTTCAGTACAGGAAGACATAAATTACTGCAGAGGATTCATACTCATCCATAGACAATAAAAAAGATCATCAGAAAGTCTTTATGTTCTTGAAATGCAGAATTGGAAATGACCCATTTCCCAGTAATGGGAACTGAAATCCAGTATTAGATCCTCCTTTTCGGTACCTTCTTCCTCTTCCTCCTCTTTCTACCTTGGCCCCTCCCTACCCCTCCCTTGCACCCAAATGGAATAAGTCGTTTGTTTTGAGCTAACTTTAGTCTTAGAAAAAGGTATTAACAAAGCACAAATCCATCAGGGCTGTTTTCTAGGAGCAACAAGTTAAGTTCTTGAGTTGATGGGTGAGTTACAAAAACAGGGAGGTAGGATAACTTTCTACCAAAGGCCCAATGCAAATGACAGAGAGAACCTTGGACCAGCTTTGTCCTGTAAGAGAATCCATGCATCTCTCTATCCCTTCTGCCTCCACAACAAATGTAGAACAGATTTCATGGATGTAACAGTGAATATAAAAAAGAGTTAGGAACAATCTGATCTTGATAAGGAAGAGGAAACAGAACATGAACAGGGGTGCTGGAGAGGAGGCAAGGGCTTCACTCCAGTAACAAAACAAGGCAATGTGCAAGATGAAGCAACAGACCTTTGTCAGAATTTTTAAAAATCTACTCAAAAGTCTAGATCCTACTTCTTATAATCCACGACAATAGATACCTAAAAGGAACGAAATGCCAGGTGGACTCAGGGGAAATAAAATGACAGATCTTCAGAAGGGCCAGGATGTGTGGCAAGAGAAAGTTCCTAGAACTGAGACGTCATCTCATATTTGCCAGTTTTGCCGCCACCAAACCCATGATGAACAGCTAACTTATTTTTGGATTCCTAGAGGTGGGAAGAAGAGAATACTGGATGTATATGGCATTCACTGTATGCTTAGCATCAAAAGAAAATAGCTGAAATTTGAAATGTACATACACTAAAGTTTATGTGTACAAGTTTCTAAGTTTGCTTAGGTAAGTGTTATTATAAGTATTCTCAGAATTCACTAATATGGAAAACTATTTGCCAGGGAATCAACTCTTTTTGTATAGTAAAAGGCCTCTCACAGTTTGTTTCCATCTTAGGTGTCATTGTTTTGATTAATTGTGCATTTTGGGGTTAATTAATTGTGCATTTTTGTATCGTCACTCTTTCAAACCAGGAAGCCACTCATGAATACTAGATTGCTTAACTTTTTCTTATTTGTGTCTCGGCAGTTAATTCCTTTTTTATGTTGTAAAGAATTCCATTATTTGGGTACATGAAATTGTTTATCAAATGGTCTGTTGAGGAACACTTGAGTTGTTTCTGGTTTTTGGTATTACAGATAAAGCTGCTTTGAACAAGTAGTTACAAGTCTTGTGTGGACATATGCTTTCAGGGCTTTTGGGCATATACCTAGAACTGGAATGACTGGGTCATGGGAAAGTATATTTTTAACTTTTCAAGAAATTGCCAAACAGTTTTCCAAATGATTGTACAATTTTCTATTGATGTGAGCATCATAAGAGAGTTCTAATTCCTCTGTATTTTCACAGACACTTGGTCTAGCCAGCTTTTTAAATTTTAGCTGCTCTCATAGATGCATAGTACTATTTCATTGGACATTTAATTTGAATTTCTCAAATATTTACCATTTAAAATACTTTGTGAAGTATCTGTTCAAATCTTTTGTTTATTCTTTGGGTGGTTTTGTTGTTTGTAATGAACTTGCAAGAACTCTACATATTCCTGATACAAAAAAAAAAAAAAAAACACCTCCAATGTGGGAGAGTTGGGACAATGTCCAAGCTGTGCAAGGGCAGCCACCTTCCCCATATGGTTCCTTTTTTTCCCTTTCTACCCTTCCCATTGCCAACACCTCTATCCCAAGCATACCTGTGAAGTTGCATTCCTGCACAAAGCTAAATGTGTGTGTGTTATGGTGGGTGGGGGGTGGGGGAGAGGGATGGCCCTGGGAGAAAGCAAAGTAACATAAAGATACTTCCCTTTTCAACACTGAAAGCTGGGAAGGTTCAGAAGAAAATGAAGGAGTGCTGTAACATTCTAAGAACTAGAAACTGAGAAGATGGAGAAACAGAAAATATTCGACTGTATTCCCTTATTTTATTATTCATTTGGTTGGACTTTTTTCAGCATGGAATAAATATGTGTTGATATTTTCAGGCCTTATCAATTTACAGCTACAAAAGTAATGAAGTGAGCGCCTATGCTAAGTACTAGGCTACAATTTGCACACACAAATAACAACTGCAGACCTGCCGTAACAGAAGCTTGTAGTCTAGTCAAGGAGACAATCATTGAACAAGTAAATCCACAGATGAGTGTACATGATAAATTGTGATAGCTGAAATACAGGCATAGGTAAGGTGCTCTGGCATGGGAGAAGGAGGGAACTTACCTAATGGACAGGCCTCTCTATAAGGTCAACTTTAAGCTGAGATCTGAAAAAAGAGGATAGGTTAGCCAGGTCAAGAATGAATGAGGAGGAAAGTACACTGCGAAGAGGGAACAGAATCAACAGTCCTAAAGGGAGTAGATGGAGAAGACAATGGCACCCCACTCCAGTGCTCTTCCCTGGAAAATCCCATGAGCGGAGGAGCCTGGTAGGCTGCAGTCCATGGGGTCACTAGGAGTCAGACAGGACTTAGCGACTTCACTTTCACTTTTCACTTTCATGCATTGGAAAAGGAAATGGCAACCCACTCCAATGTTCTTGCCTGGAGAATCCCAGGGATGGGGGAGCCTGGTCTCTGGGGTCGCACAGAGTCGGACACGACTGAAGTGACTTAGCAGCAAAGGGAGTGGAACCATGGCACATTTGGAGAGCTGAAAGCGGTCAGCATGGCACAGAGAAGAGTGGTAAAGACGGATTTGGAGGGAGAATCAGGAGCTGCGCTATGTAGGTCTTTGTAGATGATGGTCAGAAATTTAGAGATTAAGTGTGGTGAGAAGTTATTTAATATTTTCAGGCAGGGTGATGCCATGATATGACTTATATTTTAAGAAAAGCAGCCCAGCTCCTGTGTGGAAGGTGAATTAGAAAGAAGCACAAGGAGAGTCTTGAAGAGGCTATGGTCAGAGTCCCAGAGAGAGATGAAGGTAGCTGGGACGGTAGAAGTAGCAGTGTAGGTGGGGAGGTATGGGAAGGTTTGACACATACTTGGAGGGTAGATTTGACAAGATTGAAAGAAAGATTGGGTAGAGTAGGAGTGGGTGGTAAAGCAGAGAAGGGTATCAAGAATGAATCCCAAGGTTCTGATTTAAGTAATTGGGTGGATATGTTTCTATTTACTGGGTTAAAAATACTGTGAAGGGGGAGCTTGCTGGGAGATAATTGCTGGAAATCAAGAACTCTGTTTCAAATGTGGTTTTTTTTTCAGATGTCTCTGGAGTAGATGTCAAAGTAAGCAGTTGGATATTTAAGACCTGATCTCAAAAGAGATGTCTCAATTAGGGATCCAACAAAATAGAGCTAGAATTTGAAGCTAGGAGAAAAGATTGGTTTTCATATCAGATCAAGTGTTGAAAAATAGAATAAAAAATAGTAAAGGTGGAACATGTCTTAGAAATACTCCAGTCCAAACTCATTTCTCAGTTGGTAGCGAAATTGGGAACTAAAGTGAAGCCACTGGTGGAAATGGAATTAATAAGAGACTGGTCTCATTTTTGGAGCAGCACTTTTTTCATTTTACAATGTTCTGTCAACATCTGCAGAGAAGGCAATGGCAACCCACTCCCGTACTCTTGCCTGGCAAATCCCATGAACAGAGGCGCCTGGCACGCTGCAGTCCATGGGGTCTTGAAGAGTCAGACACAAGTGAGTGACTTCACTTTTCACTTTCATGCATTGGAGAAGGAAATGGCAACCCACTCCAGTGTTCTTGCCTGGAGAATACCAGGGACGGGGGAGCCTGGTGGGCTGCCATCTATGGGGTCGCGCAGAGTTGGACACGACTGAAGTGACTTAGCAGCAGCAGCAGCAGCAGCACATGCTAGTAAAGCAATGCTCAACATTCTCTAAGCCAGGCTTCAGCAATACGTGAACTGTGAACTTCCTGATGTTCAAGCCGGTTTTAGAAAAGGCAGAGGAACCAGAGATCAAATTGCCAACATCTGCTGGATCATGGAAAAAGCAAGAGAGTTCCAGAAAAACATCTATTTCTGCTTTATTGACTATGCCAAAGCCTTTGACTGTGTGGATCACAATACACTATGGAAAATTCTAAGAGAGATGGGAATACTAGACCACCTGACCTGCCTCTTGAGAAAGCCAGGAAGCAAGAGTTAGAACTGGACATGGAACAACAGACTGGTTCCAAATCGGAAAAGGAGTACATCAAGGCTGTATATTGTCACCTTGCTTATTTAACTTATATGCAGAGTACATCATGAGAAACACTGGACTGGAAGAAACACAAGCTGGAATCAAGATTGCCGGGAGAAATATCAATAACCTCAGATATGCANCATGGAAAAAGCAAGAGAGTTCCAGAAAAACATCTATTTCTGCTTTATTGACTATGCCAAAGCCTTTGACTGTGTGGATCACAATACACTATGGAAAATTCTAAGAGAGATGGGAATACTAGACCACCTGACCTGCCTCTTGAGAAAGCCAGGAAGCAAGAGTTAGAACTGGACATGGAACAACAGACTGGTTCCAAATCGGAAAAGGAGTACATCAAGGCTGTATATTGTCACCTTGCTTATTTAACTTATATGCAGAGTACATCATGAGAAACACTGGACTGGAAGAAACACAAGCTGGAATCAAGATTGCCGGGAGAAATATCAATAACCTCAGATATGCAGATGACACCACCTTTATTGCAGAAAGTGAAGAGGAACTCAAAAGCCTCTTGATGAAAGTAAAAGAGGAGAGTGAAAAAGTTGGCTTAAAGCTCAGCATTCAGAAAACAAAGATCATGGCATCCAGTCCTATCACTTCATGGGAAATAGATGGGGAAACAGTGGAAACAGTGTCAGACTTTATTTTTCTGGGCTCCAAAATCACTGCAGATGGTGACTGCAGCCATGAAATTAAAAGACTCTTACTCCTTGGAAGAAAAGTTATGACCAACCTAGATAGCATATTTAAAAGCAGAGACATTACTTTGCCGACTAAGGTCCATCTAGTCAAGGCTATGGTTTTTCCAGTGGTCATATATGGATGTGAGAGTTGGACTGTGAAGAAGGCTGAGTGCCGAAGAATTGATGCTTTTGAACTGTGGTGTTGGAGAAGGAAGATTCTTGAGAGTACTTGGACTGCAAGGAGATCCAATCAGTCCATTCTGAAGGAGATCAACCCTGTGATTTCTTTGGAAGGAATGATGCTAAAGCTGAAACTCCAGTACTTTGGCCACCTCATGGGACGAGTTGACTCATTGGAAAAGACTGTGAGGCTGGAAGGGATTGGGGGCAGGAGGAGAAGGGGACGACAGAGGATGAGATGGCTGGATAGTATCACTGACTCGATGGGCATGAGTCTGAGTGAACTCTGGGAGTTGGTGATGGACAGGGAGGCCTAGCGTGCTGCGGTTCATGGGGTCGCAAAGAGTCGGACATGACTGAGCGACTGAATTGAACTGCACTGAACACATATGTTGGACTTAGTACATAGTCGTTATAATACTTTACATTTGTGAGTGTATTTAATCCTCACAGCAATCTTTTTTTTTTATAAAATATTTGTTAATGTATACCATTTTTTAAAAGTCTGTAATGGATTTGTTATAATACTTCTGTTGTTTATGTTCTGATTTTTTGGCCACGAGTCATACAAGATCTTGGCTCCTTGATCAGGGATCAAACCCACACCTCCTGCACTGGAAGGCGAAATCTTAACACTAGACTGCCAGGGAAGCCTTCAGTCCTCACAACGATCTGACATAATTGGGTGGTGCTATTATCGTCACTTTAGAGACATGAAACTGAAGCCCAGAAAGTAACTTCCCTATGGTCAAATAGCTAACACACGGCAGAGATAGAGATTTGAGTTCTACCGATGGAAGCCTCATGCTCTCCTGCCTTATTAATGAGAGGACTTCAACAGCCAGGTTCAGAAGAAGGGGTGTGGGGAAGGGGGGCATTTCAGACAGAGAAGAGAGCCGAAACAAAGGCACAGAGATGAGGTCTAAGCTAATGATGAGTTATTTTGCCTAGAAAGCTGTCTAGTTTGCAAAGAACTTTCTCAGCCAGTCTTTAAGATGCTTGTCCTGGTGACCCTGTGAAGTATAACATGATTATTATTCCGGTTAGAAAGATGAGGAAATTGGGAGTCAGGACAGGAAGGCACCATCTGGGCTAGTGAGATGTACAGTGAGAGGCAAAACCCAATCTTTTCTCCTCAGACCAGTGCCCTTTCCCATGTTGTAATGTAAGCAACTAAATATATTCAATGTTCCCATTTCTAAGCAGGCCCCACGCTAGGCTTTAAAAAAAAAATTTTTTTTTTAAAAATTTATATTGGAGTTCAGGTGAGTCTGGCAGGCTGCAGTACATGGGGTCGCAGAGTTGGACATGACTTAGCAACTGAGCACGCCTGCATAGCTGATTAACAAGGTTGTGATAGTTTCAGGTGGATAGCAAAGGGGCTCAGCCATACACATACATGTATCCATTCTTCCCCAAACTCCTGTCCCATCCAGGCTGCCACATAACACTGAGCAGAGTTCCCTGTACTATACTGCAGAACCTTGTTGGTTATCCATTTAAAACATAGCAGTGTGTACATGTAGATTGCAGGGGGTTTCCCAGGTGGCTCTGTGGTAAAGAACCCACCTGCCAAGGGAAATATGGATTCAATTCTTGGGTCGGGAAGATCCCTTGGAAGAGGAAATGGCAACCTATTCCAGTATTCTTGCTTGGAAAATTCCATGGAGAAAGGACCCTGGAAAGGCTACAGTCCTTCAGGTTGCAAAGACTTGGACATGACTGAGCATGCACACAGGCACATGTAAATCCCAAACTCCGTAACTGTCTCTTCCCCCCATTCTTTCCCCCGGCAACTATAAGTTCGTTCTCTTTCTGTATGCATTCTAATTTCATCTCCACAATGCCCCTGACAGGTGGGTGTTATTGCATTTTCAAAGAGGAACTATTTCAACTCTGCCTCTACGTCTTTTTTTTTTTTTGAGACTACTACAAGCATGTTGAGTTTTGAGTTCATGTTTTGTCTACTCTTTGGTCCCTGGAAACCCCTGAGGCTGGAGTATTACCCGTGTGTGAGCCCAAGCAGTGTCTCTAAAAATGGAAAAATCCAATTCATCTCTTTGCCAAAATCTCCCAGTCACTCCATGCATTTGGCCAACCTTTCCTGTGTGGTGAAAGTCAACATTTAAATATGAAATCCAGCTCAGTTTCCAAAACTTTAATTGTATTATTAAGAATTAGTTACACCTGGGCCTTGTGAATCTCTGAGGGGAAAGACTTGGGAATGAGGCTGACCAAACCCTCAAGGCTGGCCAGCAGTTTGGTGCAGTTGTTGAAATTCTTGACGTGATCCGGGTCTGCACTGGTTGATGGTACCATTCCAGCTCACTGAGTACCCTCTGTGTAGGGCATAGTTCTAGGCCCTCTGGGGAAGTATAAATTAGTGGCTAGAGAGAAAGACTGGCTGTACCGTGGATCCGGTGACAAGTATGTCAAATGCCAAAGAAAGCCAATCAAGCAAGAGCTGGTAAAACTTCACAGCTAGCCCCATGGCCTGAGGCAGCAAGGGCTGGATTCCTGAGCACCGACTTTGTGCGTGTTCAGTTGGAGAATCAGGTAGGGAAGAGGAAAGACTATCTTCAGTCCTGTTGCCTTCCAGATTTGATGAAGGCTCTAAGAGAGTCATGACCTCAATCTCGAAGGGCAACATTGGAAAAAGACCAGAAAAAGGAGAGATAAAATGGCTAGAGCTTTTAATGC